>BHDV01002890.1:113219-131759 GCA_005406045.1 Adoxophyes honmai | reverse complement strand
AAAAAAATGATGATAAAAAAAAAAACAAAAATCCCGACGAATTGAGAACCTCCTCCTTTTTTGAAGTCGGTTAAAAATGGTACCCAGACATCAGGCCAGTAGTCCCAAGTGGTACACACCCCGGTAAGTCAGATGGCATTTTTTTTATTAGTAGGGGTAAGCTCTTTTACCTAAAAAAGCAATGTGCAAAGTAACGGCATTAGAAAAATATTTGCCGAAATATACGGATAACTCACGTTTTAAATCGAGTTTAGCTGGTCGAGGCGCGTGAATAGAGCGGTGGCGCGCAGTGCGCGTTTAGCAGCAGCAGCCACCGCGGCTCCTAAATAAAGGGCTACGAATTAGCCCGAAACAGGTCGAGCTAAACTCGATTTAAAAAGTGAGTTACTCGTATATTTTTCAAGATGAGTGAGTCTCACGGTAGTTTAATGTTCAATCTTGCCATCTAACTTCCCGCAGACTACAAATAAGCAGAGAAACTTTACACAGAAAAAAACATGGTTAATTCACGTTGCATAGCCACTTGATCCATCGACCAATGAAAGTGACTGCGTGTTTCCAGCCAATGCCTACATGCGGAAAATAATCTTTTGAAATTACCTATAAATTCTTTACCAACATAATGTCAATGTCATGCTAAACGGAACAACACGTCGCATGCCGACCGGCGCGACAAAAGACGATCGTTAAGTACCGAGGATTACGCGCACGCGACGAAAGTCCTGACACACTTCCTATTATGTTTTTTATTGCGAAAAAGTCAAAGGAACGACGCGCTTTATAACTAGCAGATTAGTTTAAACTTTGTTAGTGGTTTATTAAGTCTAGTTTGGGATGGTAGTGAGACGATACTTGTGTTTATTTAATATAGTGAGAGATGTAAGCTAGACTCATTTAGCTCGTGCCGGTTGATGATACCTAAATTATAATCCTATTTGTGGGGGTGAATGTATGTATGTTTGTTAGACTTTCACGCGAAAGTTATTGGACAGTTTTTTATAAAGTTTGCTCTACTTAAATAGAGACTGTTAATCACAAAGTCAGTAAATAAGTGTATGTTTTCCTTCACCGAATAGCTCGTGATAAATATCAAATTCGATATCGCACATAAATTCCGAAAAATTCAGAGGTGCGAGCCCGGGGTTTGAACCCACAACCCTCTGCTGGAGAGGCCACAGGTCGAATTGCTGGGCTACCACGGCTTTTTTTTATATGCGAACTTACCGCCACTTAAAAAACTTGCCAATTTAAATGCCGGGGACTGCGTTACAATCCATACTCCCGGAAGGACATTCCATTTGCTCATGAGAACTAAAACAAATCATGCCACTTGGTCGTGATTTGAAAGTGTAAATTGAACCTGTTTGGCTCATCCTGCGTATGTCGTGACACTTTCGCCGTCCGTCCGTCTGTTCTTTGTTCTAGTGTTGGCCGTTGACAATAGATGGCGCTATTTATTAGAGCTTTGTCTAGCTTGCCTAGACCGAGGGACAGACGGCATTGTAGGTAGTGTCGTGATATGTTAACATGATTTTTGCTGGTGAAACTTAGGTTTCTAGTTTACTGTACATACATACATCACGAATGTATTCCCAAACGGGGTAGGCAGAGCACACGAAATGCTACATAGACAAACCCACAACTATTTCACGCTCTGCTGCCATTTTTGGCATATTTTTTGAGTTCAGAGGTACTATAGTGAAGTGACAGGTTATCCGGCCGGTTAAAATGCTTAATCGCCTGTTACTACATCCACGGAAGAAATGGAGAGGTGTTATTCTAAACTTCTTACCACACGGCACCACTTATTACACTTACTTAATTACATCTGCGTTGACAAAACTTGCAGTACCTCTTTTTAATGAAAGTAACATATTTCCTTAGTCGCCTCTTACGACATCCAACTGCACATAGCAAATATTGAAATACTAGCTTTCCGCCCGCGGCTTCGCCCGCGTGTATTTTGGTTATATTCCGGTATAAAGCACAACTATAAGAAAACTTTTCATTTCCATGGAAAAACTAAGAAGCGCGATGTAACGCTAGATTCGATTAGTTGTTAAACCAAAACTGAATGGTACACTATATTATACATACATAGCGCTATCTCCAATCCATCCATGGAGCAAACTATATTTTTGTTTTCCCTCGGGAATATCATTTGTTCCGGAATAAAAAGTACCCTATTATTTAATCCAGACTTCTAACTTTACATCTGCAAAATTTCAAAGCAATCGGTTCAGTAGTTACGGCGTGAAAGCGGAACAAACAAACAAACAAACAAACTCACTTTCCTATTAGTAAGGAAACACTTTAATATTAGTAAGGATTCAAACGGTTTAGCTGACTACCTACTGATAAAATGATAGATAACATAAATATGAGTGTTGTCTCTTTCTACTTAGTACCCTAAAATCGACGATAGATTGAACAAAGGGACATGTCCACAACTAATCTTCGGTAACTTATCAACAGTTTTGTTGTCTGTCAATTTAATTCACATCACTTTCCAGTACTCTAAAATGTTTATTTGCGACTTATCTGTTATTTATCTGTTCGTACAATAAAGAGTTGTTTACTTTACTTTACTTAACTTTTATTTTCACGTTCCAGCTGCCAGCTGCGATGGGGCGCGACGGCCCCAACGTCGGAAGGTAAACCATTTTTTTTTGATATACTTAATAACATGCGCGCTGAGTTGAGATCGCTCGGCAAAAGTAGAAGGGGTACGCGCAGTAATCAACAGGAATCAGATTTTTCATCGCATGGTAGGATGAAAGAAAACTATGGAGTCGATATTAAAATTAAATTGTTATGTAAACCATATTCATACTCATTCATTTAATTAAGAACGAAATTAAATTATAAATAAAATAAATCATTCGAGTAGAAATAAATTATATTGTAAATAAAAATAATGTAAAATAAAACATTACTTTTATAATGTACATGTAGTTTCCAATATCCATAAATGTTGTAGATACAGGAACGAGTGCCTCAAAATCCTTAAAAGACGAGTAAATAATGGCAACCTTTTCCATATTTTAATTACATTCAGTAAGATTCATTTTCGATTAACATTTTCAATCTGTCAACCTGCACAAGAGGCAAAGTATTACGGAACTAAAAAATTAGTGAGTATGAGTATGAATATGGATTAAAGTTTAGTTTTAATATCGACTCCATAGTTTTCTTTCATCCTACCAAAGGCAAAACAAAGTCAGCATTTTGACGACCAGGGCTTGCATTTGATTTTCAAAATAAAAAAATGTTGGTTGAAAGTAGGCCTTTAGACGTGTTTTTAAGGGTACCATACCCAAAGGGTAAAAACGGGACCCTATTACTGAGACTTCGCTGTCTGTCTGTCTGTCTGTCCGTCTGTTCGTCTGTCTGTCCGTCTGTCACCAGGCTGTATCTCACGAACTGTGACAGCTAGAGAGTTGAAATTTTCACAGATGATGTATTTCGGTTGCCACTAACAACAAAATAAATACTAAAATTAAAATAATAATAATAATGCCGCGTGACAAAAGTACTAAATAGTCTTTTGTCAGGCGGCAACAAGATCCGAGCTCTGAACGCCTGGGTAATACCACTCCTCACATATTCCTTTGGCGTACTCAAGTGGACTCAGACTGAGCTGGACGCCCTGGATAGAAGAGTCCGTCACCTGCTCACAACACATCGCATGTTGCACCCGCGCTCATCTGTTATGAGACTGTACATCCCGCGGAAATGTGGTGGTCGAGGTATCTTGAATGCCAAAAACCTTCACAACCGCGAGGTGTGCAGCCTCAGGGAATACTTCCTTCACAATGAGTGCGCGTTGCATCGCGATGTTGTGGCAGTTGACAGAAACTTCACACCGCTCTCCTTGGCTACTGAGAACTGGCGTAAACCTAAGGTGTTGAGCACGGAAGATCGCATGGACGTATGGAAGAGCAAGGAGCTGCACGGGCGCTTCTACCGGGCCCTACATGGGCCTGATGTAGATTTGCTCGCGTCGGTAAACTGGCTACGCTTCGGCAACCTCTTTGGGGAAACCGAAGGTTTTGTCTGTGCAATTGCTGATGAGGTTATCAAGACGAATAACTACCGGAAATATATTCTGAAGGACGGTACGGTCGACATTTGTCGGGCATGCCACCGTCCCGGTGAGTCACTCAGACATATTATTTCCGGTTGTTCTCATCTTGCTAACGGAGAGTACTTGCACAGACATAACCTAGTAGCCAGAATTATCCACCAGCAACTTGCTCTTCAATACGGCCTTGTAGAATCTGAAGTGCCGTATTACAAATACACACCGACGCCAGTTCTTGAGAATGGTCGTGCCACGCTCTACTGGGATCGATCTGTTATTACGGACAGGACTATTGTTGCCAATAAGCCTGATATCGTGATAATAGACCGATCACAGCGCCGTGCAGTGCTCGTCGACATCACCATCCCCCATGACGAGAACCTCGTGAAGGCCGAGAAGGACAAACTCAGCAAGTACCTTGACTTGGCTCACGAGGTGACCGACATGTGGGATGTGGATTCGACGATCATTGTACCGATAGTCGTCACAGCAAACGGTCTCATAGCGAAGAGTCTCGACCACCATCTTAGGAGACTCTCGCTAGACGGTTGGCTCAAGGGTTTGATGCAAAAGGCGGTACTCCTTGACACGGCGCGCATCGTCAGGAGGTTCCTCAGTCTGCAGCCCTAACCGCCGGTAGCTTGGGCCTTGCCCCGCTGCCGACGCCCATCTAGGTTAGGTTTTTATAATGATTGTATATTTTGTAATTTATTTTATTTTATTACTTTTATACCAGTATTGTAAAAACCTAACGTAAGAAAAAATAAATATACTGTGAATAATAATACCTAATTACCTAATTAAAGGGGGCTCCCATAGATAAACGTGGTTTTTTTTGCTGTTTTGGTACGGAACCTTTCGTGCGCGAGTCCGACTCGCACTTGGCCGGTTTTTTTTTTTTTTAAACATTAGGTAGAATGGCAACCGCAAAATGTACAGTAAGCTTCAAACGCCCTGACGGGATGGTGTGAACGAAGCTTTTTTCCCCGGTCAATGTTAGTGCGGCCTCTTTCATAAAGTCTCGCATATTTCAACCGATGCCAAGCCACCACGCCGAGCCGCCCGCTTCCGCTGTTAGTGTATTAGGAGATTTAGGAGCTTCATGTAACTTTGATCGTCGAAATTTCAATTCGGATTCCAGTTTTCGTCTAAATTCGATCGGACATGTCCATTACAATCTATATCTACGAGCACAGATTACATATTATGCACGTTTAATTCTATCATAATATTAATATTATAATTGTGTTTTTTCCAGGACACGTTACGCCCAGTGCTGCCCTCTGCCGCGCCGAGCGCGGAGACTCTGACTGCGCTGGCGCAAGCGATGGGCGCGGCGGGCTTCGAGCACCACGAGGGCCGGACGCTGGTGAAACGACTCATACCCGCTGACAGCCAGCCAGACCTCGATGTCGTGGAACACCAAGGTAATTAGACTTCAAACAATCATTAATAATATTACCTACTGTCACGTGGAAGGCACAAACAATGTTAATTACATTTTCAGACGATGCGCCAAACACTCAGAATATCATCATTAATGAGATTTGTGCATTAAATTTTCTCTGCCTAGGTTTTAGGCGCCTTTGGGAATAATGTTTATCTTATGTTATCTGGGCATTCGTTTATTGAAACTGTCTTGCGTTGTGATTCTGTTCCGTAAGTCATGCATGAAACAACTGTGACAAGAGTTGCTAAGAAAAAGAGTGACACTTGTTTTATGCTATGGAGAATGTTTTTCATTTGAAATAATCTCCTAACTTACCGTGAACGTGAACGTGCCTCCCCAAAAAAGAACACATTTTTACTGTGTAAACCAAAATACGTCACCATGACAACCAGTTACATAAGACAGTTGACTGACGACCTGTCATTTCCAGGCGTGATCGGCAAAGCGGGCGTGGACTTCCCGGCGTTCCCCACCATCCCCAACACCGGCTTCAACTGCAAGAACGTGCCCACCGGCTACTACGCCGACCTGGAGACTGATTGCCAGGTAAATACTCAGTAATCTTCTGATCTTCGCTAGGAACCATCTCCACAAACTGTAGGCTTAACTACCTGTCACTTCCTGACGTCTGTAGTTAGACGGTGACAGTCTTCAACAATTTGTAGTCCACATTGTATAAGTATTAGCAACATAATGTTGATTATTTATCTTTTCGTTCACTGCAACGTCTTTAGAATACGATGGGCTGAGTTAAATAGACGGTTTAAAAAAAAAGGCAATTAGGAAATTAGGTTTCTACAGTAAAGACCATTACCCGTTAGATCTATCTTACTAGCTAGAAAAGCAGTAGTCATCCGTATATTATTAGAAATCTCGTCAATCCTAAAGTCACCATTTTTTTCGCGACTTCGAAATCTGCTTTCTGTCGAATACTGGCCAGTCTCACCACAAAATCTTTAATTTGTCACATTTGTCTATTGTGCTATTCGAATTATTTGTCTATTTTCCAGGTATTCCACATCTGCGACACGTCCCGCAAGATATCGTTCCTCTGCCCCAACGGCACCATCTTCAGCCAGTCGCATCTCATCTGTGATTGGTGGTTCAAGGTGGACTGCGCGTCCGCGCCTGCGCTCTACGAGTCCAGCGCCGAATACTACTCCAACGAGCAGAAGAAGTCCCAGAAGATCACGCAGAGCTTAAGCAAGAACGCCGACCTCCAGATCATAGATTCCAACGTTAGGGCCGAATCCAGACGATCATCCGTCAATGTCCCAAGCACCACCGAAAGACTGCTGAGGCACAGGCAGAGGCTTCAGACTGAGGCTCCCAAGGCAACTGCTAGAAGTTTCCATGCTTTGTTTGCTGACGTCAGCTCGACACAAAAGACAGAAGCGACGACAAACTTCGAGAAACGCAGAAGAAACCTCGTTCAATTGATCGCTAATAACTTCGGAAACGCCCCCGCTAGGACTACCTTGCCAACTTACACTGACGCGTCGACCTACCGAACCGACACGGCAGCCGGAGACTACAACAACCTCAAGGAGATGCAAGTAGCTGCTGAATCTGCGTCATTTACTAACAACAAGAACAGGCAATACTTGCAGGACTACAATAATAAGAATTACCGTCCGTACCCTGTTTACACGCCAAATGTAGTCCCTAAAAACAATAACAAGCCGAAAAACAGCCCTACATTGACTACCCTGTATGATTTTAGAGATAAAAACCTCAATCAGGTGACGAAGGAAGTGACTGAAACAACCAAGCGACCAACTCTGTTGCCGTATACAAAGAGTTATTCCACCACGCTGAATGACAGAAGAGAGCCTTACACGAGACCTGGAGTATCAGCATTAAAGGACTTCCTCGAAAGAGAAAGGAACAAAACCCTTGTAGCCAGTACTACAGCTAGAGTCAGTCACGTAACTGAGAGAAGCGATCATTTGGAACAAAGTCTGGCGAACAAGGTCACCATTGAAACTAGGAACGACTTCGAATCTGTCACCAAAATCCCACAGACTACCCGGAACCTATACACTGCTGAGTTCTCCAACGATAGATTCAATACATTCTCGAGTCCCAATTACAGTCAAGGATCCACCGAGTCCTCGTACCAAGAGCGTAGAGAAAGGCTGATGAAGAAGCTAAACCTTGAAAATGCCGCCCCAACTGAAGCAACAGTTTCTACTACCAATACTGAGAAGTACTATGGTGACCTTCCTAACCGTCCAGGGCTGGTTGTACCGCCTTCGCTGACACCTAAAACTTTACACACGTTGGCGATTTACTACGCAACTGCTTTAGATAACCTATCAACTACGACAACTCCTGAAGAAGCCAGTGATGTTAGCATTGGTACAACAGCATTTGATGATTATGAAGCTATGGAAGAAGCATTACCAGCTCTATTCAGCCAGCACACCATCAATAAATACAGCAAGCTCTTCGGTCAAGGGAACGACAACTCTGGATTATTAGAAGAAATCAAACTAGACCCCAATGGCACTTACAATGAGTTAGCTGATGATCTAGCTGTGCAGCAAAGTCAGAATCCTCTTGCAACATCTCCGCAAATCAGAGAGTTGGCCCAAGTTTTCACACACGCGCTGTCCGCTTACTTACAAGACCCGATACAATTCAGAAAAGTACTGTCTGACATCAGACCGACGCATCCTTCATTTGGTGACATGCTGTCAACAACGGAAGAATCTTACGGTACTGAGCCAACTACTACAGTAAACGAAGAAGACGATGAAATATTAGGTTTTTCTGATGATAATAAAGTAAGGCCACCTTTCGCTTCACTGCGAGACGGAAAATCTTTAAACATTGCTACGGAATACCCAACAGCCACTGATGAAGCAGTAACGACACCAAACACGATCAGTACTGAATATATCTCGACTACAGCTGCACCAGTCACATCAAGGAATCCTTTCAGATGCTGCGGAAGAATATCAGCATCTTACACCACGGCGTCTACCCCTATTGCACGGTCAACCACTCCCTTCTCGTTCACCAACACGGTAGCAGCTAACGTCAACACTTTAGCGTCTAACAACAGCGAAACTTTATTTACAACTACCGAAGATAGTTATTCGGAACAAAGATACGGTGGCTTCCAGAACAACTCTAACAGTTCACCTTATGGTAAGGATGTCCTATCTGGTAATGCCAAGCCTCTGAACGAATACGTTGAAGTAACTAACTTACCGTCCGCTTGGGGCATAGACTTTGATTCAACATCAACAGTTACTGAGTCAGATAACATTTTCGAAAGCAAAAAGATAAGGACCACTACTGGTCTACCAGAGACCACACCAATCTACTTCACCGAAGGCGACAGCAGCATAGAACTAGAAAACGAAGAAGAACTGCAAAGAGCTCACAGCCAGTCGTTCGTGACGCCACAGAACAACCTACGGCAGGGCAAACAGATCAACTTTGAAGAGACCAAGACCACTGTAAGAAAACCTTCGGAAGAACTAGAGGCGCCTACCGTACCAGACGTAGTTACCACTACTATACAAACAACAGCGCAACCCAGCACGACATTGACAGAAGAAGTATCGTCCACCACATTGTCACCAATATCCAGTATATTCACTTCCCCTGGTAGCGAAAAGACTGAGTTCACCTGGCCAACCACATTCGAGAACTGGCAGAGCACAATAATAGACCCTATCACCTTGAACGACGGACTCAGTCCATCAGGCCCTGAGCAAGGAGTATCCCAGCTGGCTAGCCAAACTAACGGTTGGGCACAGAATACTTACACCACACCAGCGACAGAAACTAAAGTAAGCGAACAAGCCTTCTCTTCATCAGTATCCATCGAGCTAACTACCCCTAGGAATGGTAACGAAGAAAGAATCGGCAGGTTGGTCAAGGATCCCACTTCCACGGAAGCCGCGCAAGACATCACAACCATTGCGGACACGGTTGTAGAAAAAGCAAAGGAAATCATGGGAGGCATGAACGCAACGACTACCGAGAAACTCATGAACGTAATGAAGAAAACTAAATCAAAAACTGTAAGGAGGCTGATTCTTTTATTAGTGCAGACATGTGATGATGACCATAATACAACAGCTGAAGCATCCAAGAAAGCGCTCCTTGAGGCCCTTATGGCTGTATCACAGAAAGATATGGATGAAATCGCAAAGGAAGAAGGCGTTACCGATCTGCCTCCGACAGCAGCTGACATAGAAATCAAGACAACGCAATACAAAAGAAGCGATCAGCTCGCCGCGTTAGAAGAAATCAGACCAAAGCAGTTCGAAAGAAGAGGAAAGAGCATCAACTTTGATCCTAGCTCCATCAACTCGTTGTCCAGCCCCTCAACTACAGAAAATGTTAAGACCACGACAGAAGCTTACACAGAAACAACGGTTAATTCTAGAACGACGGCAGCGAGTCGTAGGGGTGTCAAGAAGTTCCTAGTGAGGACGACTCCAGTAGAACAAAAGGCTACTAAAGCGTCGATAGTCGATAAACCGTTAGCAGAGGCTAGGGTTGCGCCAAACGATGAATCGAAAACCCCCGCCGACACGCGAGCCCTAGAACTATTAAGATCACTCTACACAATTGCCGCTAGATGGGGTTGATAGCCTTGAATTAAGTTATTTTTTTAATTTAGGGATGCCCATTTTGTTCAAAGAATCGGTGTACAGAATTTCGTGTAAAGTTTCGTCATCCCTAAAGGCGTTGTAAAATATTGTGATTTTGTAGATAGAATTTCCAGGCTCAAATTTTTTTAATCATCTGTTTCAGTGATAATGACAGCGAATCGAGGTTATTATTGAAAATGGTGGTTCGTTCCCTTAGTTTTAAAACTAGTTAACTTATTACGTTGTGTATTATAGACGACTTTATAGACTTTATTTTTATTCGGAACACCTGGGTTTAACCTATTTTGTGGCAGCCCGGGAACCTACTGAGTTACCTATTATAGTTTAGTTAAGCTATTGTTACACTGCCAATTTGATTGTATTGTCAAAATACTCTAAGTAGATTATTTTAGGGTGTAATATGTGTTAAGGATTTTTTATAGTAAATTTTATATAAAACAATATTCCGCTTTTCATTTCAAACCCATTATGTTGTGTAAATCGAGTATGAGATAGACTATACCTGTCACTGTCTAAATAGATGAGGCAGAAAATGACAGCGTAAGAGACTGTCAATCATCTGTCAATATAAATCAAATCTGTTCGACCACAAAGACAGCATTTAAAGGTGCTAATACACTCGCTCATTCACTTGTAATAGAACAGCGCGCATGCACTGTTTTTTAGTCAACTTGTCAAATCGTACAGCGAACCTCATTTTTTATGGTCATTCATTTGTGTTTAAAATGCAACTCAAAAGAGCTTTTCGGCTTAAAAGAGCCTTTCGCTTTTAGCACTAGATAATGGATCACGAATTGACCAGAAACATTTCGAGCTAGTCACTATTCCAGAGCTACTTGTATTATATCCCCTAAAAATTATCACCGGCAAGATTACACCGGGTTTACAACAAAAAACAACAAAAACTCTGTTACAATACCATTTATTCCCATCACTTCTTAACATATCTGTTGATGTCCTGTTCGGTGACCTTATGGCCTGCCTTGAAGTAGCTCTTCAGTTTCCTCTTCTTCTTCATCATGAGCTTGGAGGCTGCGAGCGCGCCGCGCCGTTGCAGGGACTCGAAGCGATCGCGGAGTAAGTTGGCTGAAAAATAGTAGTAAACATCATATTCTGGAGGAACAGAAAAAAACAGGTGGATTACATTAGATTTCCAGAATGACATCATATAAACATACATACATACAATCACTCCTGTATTCCGAAAAGGGGTAATCAGAGCACCCGAAACGTCATATCACGCTTCGCAGCCACTTCTATCATAATTTTAGGTTTGAAAATAGAAGAGGTAGTATAACAGTGACAGGTTGCTAGCCTGTCGCCTAAACCTGTTTCCTTAGTCGCCTCTTACGACATCCACGGAAGAAATGGAGAGGGAGAGGCGTTATTCTAACCCGACACCACACGGGTTTTTGTATGTATTGTATGAATCACTTACATCGTCTAAAATACACCATAACCCATTTGCCTGTATGCCCAAAAGGGAAAAAGGGGCACATGCAACTTTATATAGACAAAACCATGATTAAAGCGACCTAAACTGAGGTCTATATCCCCTACTTTTAGTGCTAGATTAACATTAGTCGTAACTTACTTTTAGTGCTAAGTCGGGTCAGGTTGCCGCTGAGAGTAGCAGGGTCAACGAAGTCCGGTTCCTTCACAGGCGTTTTGTGAGCGTTGAGCGAAGGCGTCGCCGTCTCAGCTATCAGCGCTCGCTGCTTCGCTCGCTTCGCTCGAACCGTCTCTTGCTTGTTCTCTTTCGAAACTATCGTTGACTGGAGTTTGCGAAGCCTACATAATTACAATACAATCAATGATAATAATACAAAAAGCTATAAATACAAAATAGTGATGCGCGAACTTACCCCCACTACAAAAATTCTTGCCAAGATATATGCCGATAACCATAAGTAATGTGCGGTATCTAACTTGATATTTACCACGAGCTATTCGGTGAAGGAAAACATCGTGAGGAAACCTAACGAAGTTCCCAATCCGCACTGGGCCCGCGTGGGAACTGTTGCCCGAGCCCTCTCATACTGGGAGGAGGCCTGTGCCCTGCAGTGGGTCGTATATAGGCTGGATGATTGATTGATTGATTGAACTATAAGTTATCCCACAATATAATCTAATCATTTAAAGATTTTAAAGGTTGATTACCATAATCACACATCACACATCACCATAGTCTAAAGTGCAAACATAGTTGATACTTTCAAAATCACCACCAAAAAAAATAATCATTATTTGTGACTGCGACATGTGCACTTGTCAATTTAGTATGAGATTAAAAAACATACAATAGTCTAGTTTTTAGGTTCCAAACCTAAAAAATCCCTGGTGTACTCTTCGTTTAAATCAAAAGGCTACAATAACTTGAAACCCCCCACTCACTTGTAAATATCCGTGATCTTCTTCTTATCTATCTTCTCCCGCTTCAGCCTCTCTTTCTCCTCTAATCTCTCCCTCTGTTTCCTGCGCGCCTTGTGGTCCTTCTTCTTGTTCTGCACGGGGGGGTTGACGGCTTTGTACTCCGAGTCGGAAGCCGAGTCGTCTTCGGGCTTACTCGGCTCGGCGTCTAGGTTCATATCCTCACGCCATTGGTTCTGGAATGTATAAATCAGATAGTTGACAAAAAAAATTGTACACGATGATTCTTCTATTCGACTTAGACAAATAAGAAACGACAAGGACAAAGTGCTTTGAAGTTTCGAGTGATGTCATTACATGGTACAAATTCTAGCACGGTGTGACGTCACAAGCCCCGATGTTTGATGATCTACAATATCTACATCTTTAACAAATGTCATCAGAATCTAATGAATTTTCCGAGTTTCACTCGTTTGTGAAAAACGCAACCACAAAATCGTGGGAATCAATGTTGAATGAAATTTCGCTCCCATCCATGCGAAATATTTACTTATAACCCCCAAAGCCGTGGTAGCCTAGCGGTTCGACCTGAGGCCTCTCATGCAGAGGGTCGTGGGTTCAAACCCCGGGCTCGCACCTCTGAATTTTTCGGAATTTATGTGCGAAATCGAATTTGATATTTATCACGAGTTATTCGATGAAGGAAAACATCGCGAGGATACCTACACATAGGGATTGCAATCCAGCAGCGTTTTCAATCCAGCTGGATTTTTGCTGGATTGACCTGAATCCAGCTGGATCCAGCGCGGATCCAGCAAAATGCGGAACGAAGAAAAAATACGACATTTTTACGATTTTTTCTCTTAATTTCTACTTCTTAGGACAATTTATGAAATCTTTCACTAATTTGGTATTATACAAGGTGTTACAAAAGACCGGGTTAAGCCGAAAGGGGGTTAAATGGCCCATTATGAGGAGTCAATTTACAATATTTGCGTTATATTATCACAGTTTGACTTATCACCAAAATCAATTAAATAAGATTTTTTCAGTAATGTACTAACCCTATTACCATGATATCAAAGATTAAATAACACAGAATGTACATTTTTACCTAAAAACCGCGGAACAACTAAGAGTCAATAGCAAAATATATATACTCCGTTTTTTTTGGGTTGAGAATTTTAACTGTCAAATCCTTACACATTTTTGAGTAATCCCAAGATATCGGCGCAAATTATGGTGATGTTTGATTTAAGAACATTATAACAAACAATGTTAAGTGTATTTGCATAAAATAAATCATTTCCAGTTTTACTAATGAATTCCAGAGATAATTTCAATTGTGTCCGTTGAAATTCTCAACCCAAAAAAAACGGAGTATAGAAGCCGCTCAGATCAATATTATCAAGTTAAAAAAATGTTATGATATAGGTCTCTTTACAGTAACTATTTTAACCTTAATTAACACATATTTTTCCATAGCAAGTAACAAATTTACAGAAACGACTCAAAGTATCGTCCATCTTGCTTTATGCACAACCTCGCTCGCCGGAATATGGTTTGATAGCCGTTTTTTTTTTTCACTAAAGAAATAACGTCCATAAAAACCGAAATAATTTTATTGTAAGATATCGATTTGAAAATATGAAATTGACAGCACAATGTTTCTTTTTTGACTTGACGTTTTTCAAACCCATTAATTCCTCTTATTGAGTTTGAAAACCTTTTTGAAGAAAATATCGAGAATCCGTCAAAGCGTACACTCTGTTAAATAATCTATGATAACTTCAGTTATATTAAGTGACAGCTTACTAGGGTTTGCAATATTTTTCGCTTAAGAATTTATCACATTTTTTACCCGATCTTTTGTAACACATTGTATATCAATTTGCGTTGGTTTCTTAACCATTTGAAATCAAAATAATGATCTTAAAATTAAAACATCATTTAATGTTTTAGATAATGTTTCAAAGTAAGCAATATCTAATAATTACGTTTATATTGAATGATAGAACAGCTAATCAGTAGCAAGTCTTACAAATTTATTTAAAATTACGTACAAAAAAGGACCGTAATAATCTATTTTTTGTATCAAAATATGTGTGATTTTTTTTAAGCTTTAAAACTTTCCGTACTTTCATGAGGAGTGCGTTGTATCGTGGGATTAATTTAACAGAGTCCGCTAACGTTGGTTCGACTGTAACTGCAAATCTATCGTTCATCTGTCTCTAATTCTTCATCCTGTCACTTTCATCTATTGCTACTTGTTCTACTTCCTTATGAGGCTTCTTCTTGTATAGCACGTCCACCACAGCCAACTGGATACCATGAGATTAGCACAAATGTGTTTAAAATGGTGGCAACTCAAAACTAAACAATAGAAATTTGAGTTTGCGGATCCGCATCGCTGGATCCAGCACTGTATGCTGGATCCAGCATGCCTAAAAAGGCGCTGGATCCAGCTGGATTGCTGGATGCTGGATCCAGCAATTGCAATCCCTACCTACACACAGCGACGAAGTAATTCATTGTTGTGTGTGAAGTTCCCAATCCGCACTGGGCCCACGTGGGAATTATAGCCCAAGCCCTCTCATACTGAGAGGAGGCCTGTGCCCTGCAGTGGGACGTATATAGGCTGGATGATGATGATGATGAACCCCCAATGTTGGAATTTCTGCGATCGTGGTCGATGGCGTTGCGGGGGATAAGTGGAACGTCCTGCATGACTATGACAAGGATGTGTTCCCGGGTGTGTGTCATTACCTCGTTCTCTTGCTGCGTGACCTTGCCGAACATGGCCGTGGTGCGTCGGTGGAGCCGCTCCCCTCGCTTGATGATCTTCTGCTCGTGCTCGACCACTTCTTGGAGCAACTCTTGATGCTCCTGAAAGAGTAATATCATCGTAAGGACCTTGAGGCACCGCAGACAGTGTGATCTTATTGAGACTTATATGATATCGACTGAGCACTTTAAAAGCAGGGTTTGCCAACCTTTATTTTGTTAAGGCTCCCCAGACTGTAATATATTTTCCGTTAAAGATTGGGAGTGTAAAATCTCTTCTTCAATGATATTTGCGATGATGTAACGAATATAAACTATTTGTTGTGCATAATTAACTATGTTGGTTAATTGGCTGCAGCTAATGGCAAAAAAAATCAGATATATGTAGAGTCAAGAACAACAGTTAGTAATATGCAAGGGTTTTGTGTCTAAATATGCACATAACATTAAATAGTTTACTTCATTTTCTACAGTGCTTACCTTGAACGAAGGATTATAACTGATGCCCGGGTGCGGTATGTCAATAGCCTTCCTGGCGACCGTTGGGGCCAGCGGGGGCTTGGCCCGCAGCCTCCGCTCCGGAAGGACGTTGTGCAACTGAGCCTCGGTGGAGACAAAGTCATCTACCAAGGTTGACGGGATGCCTTTGGCTTCTGGTGCTGAAAGTAGCAAAAATACACTGTAAACAGTCTACTCGTGATCACGGTTGTAATGCGGCCAAAACGTCGAGGTAATTAAAAACATAGGTATACATGATTAAGTCGCGCGTAATAATAAATATGAGTGAGAATCACGAAAGTTTACAACAAGGCGGGCCAAACCCAGGCCCGCGGGCCAAGAAGTAGCCCGCCAAGGCATTTGAATTGGCCTGCCCAGCGCATTCGGCCGGTAAGCTAGTGGAGCGCGATGACAGCACTTTCTCATGATTGCTCGTCATGAAAAATCCTTGTGGCTCGCCGTCGCTACAGTCTTAAAAAATTTGGTCCACCTGGAAAATCTATTGGCCAGCCTTGGTTTACAACATCATACAATGGTAAAGTTGGAAAAGTATAATTGTGGATGTCTAAAAGAAATGGATTCCATGGATGTTGTACGTGACTACTAAGGATTTATATTAGTAAGGCAAGGTAAGGCTAGGTAAGGTAATGTTAAAGTTTATTAAGCGAAAGCCTAGCAAGCTGTCACTATAGTACAACCTCTGAACTTACAACCTAATAATATGCTAGAAGTAGCTATGGAACGTAAAATAGTCATGGCTAGGTCTATGTAGCGTTTCATATGCTCTGTCTACCCCACTTGAGAATACAAGCATGATGTATGTAATTAGTACTCACAGTCCTGCCCCCAGAGATCCAACTTAAAGTTCTGTCGACTCATTTGTTTCTTCTTCTTCAAGTTCAATGCAAGTTTCTTGTTCGTCTTAGCAAGTTGTGCTTTCTTCTCGAACACTCCTTTCTCAAGTCGTCGCTTCTCCGTGAGCTTGCTGAGAGCTGTGGGCCTTGTGCCTGTCGGGTTAACATGGTTCCTCTTTGCGTTTGGATCAGGGACCTGAAACCAGATTTGGTAGACTTTATGGATTTTATGGACGCTACCTATTGTGCAGTAGTAGAACAACTGTATAAAAACAGTGGCGTAGCTAGGTAACCAAGGGCCCTGGGGCAAATAAAAAAATGGGGCCCCACACCTATGTAAACTGATCATTGATTGTGGCGTAGTTAGCATGGGTGGCACCCCCCCCCCCCTAGAATTCGATAGAAACGGTTCGGGGGCCCCCTGAGCTCGAGGGCCCCGGGGCACTGCCCCGCCTAGCCCCTTGGTAGCTACGCCCCTGTATAAAAATGATCAACATCATGCTAACAAAGTTTTAGAGATTGGTTACATAAATATAACTTCCGACTTTCTCTCTGCGGACTTCGTGAACAAATTGTTTGTCAACCACTTTATTGTGTGACATTACCTTTGAGGAGGGCAGTAGTATCTCGTAGCATTTGGGGGGTTCCGCAAGCTTGGCTCTCTTCCGTTGCTTGGCTGAAAGTGGCTCCTCCTTGACCTTCACATCATCTCCTCCTGTGTCAACAACGAACAGCTCTGCGTCTGGTTTTGTCTCAAATTTACTAGAAAGAATCAAAATCAAAGTTAAACATGAACATAAAAAAAAAAACAAACAAGTTGAACATAAAAATCACTTGATGTCTCTTCCTTTCAGCAGGGCAAATTTTTGGTGTTAAAGTTTCCGTAACATTTTTTATGAGTATTGCTCAATTTAGAACCTGTTTTGAATTATCTGCAGAAGTTCTGCAGATAATTCAAAACAGGTTCTAAATTGAGCAATACTCATAAAAAATGTTACGGAAACTTTAACACCATGCAGAACCACATGAAAACAAACGCAGGTACAAAAACGTGACATTAATACAACTCCTTTTTTCAAATTAGTTAATAAAATTTCAAATAGTATTGCACAAGTTTTTAGTTTACAGTCAACAGTCCCGTCTGGACATCGGACATTACAATTATTGCCTCTTGATTAATACGACCATAAGTAACTTTTTTTAACGTACCTCCTTAGCAAATTGAAATCTATAGCACTATGATACTTTCTATCTTCTTTAATATTATTTTCACATTTAAATCGCTACGAATAACACGTAAACATAACCTTACTCACCCTAATCTTTCTTCCAAACGTTGATCTTCTAAAAAGTCCTCAACGTCGCGAATATCACAGTGTTTTCGCCACGCTTTCTTATTCTTCTTGGACACATGCTTCTTCTTCTTTACGACCGACATGATAATTTAACTTACAATAAAAATAAAATCATGTGCTACGCGATAAACTCGCGTTTTGAAAGGTTAATTTCACGATCACGACTGACTTTGACATTTAACAGTGATTCTCATTACGGTTTACGCAAAGATTGTGAATTTATGAAAAATATTTTAAGAAATCGTTGTGATTAACCTCATGCAATAGTAGACGTACGGTACGGTATAGTTACAAATTTTAACGTTCAATTTGATATGACTGATTACTTAATTCACAACAAACCTTGGACTAAATATACATAAGGACTGAGTACTTGTCACTAAAGCTGAAGCCAAGACCGAAAGATCAACCAGAGATGTAAAATTCCCTATCTAATTGGGTGACAATGAGATTTTTGCAATATGGGACATTCAATGCCGTAATATTATGCTTAAATTCCCAAATGGGT
>BHDV01002890.1:95279-107900 GCA_005406045.1 Adoxophyes honmai | reverse complement strand
CTCACCTGTCCTCAACTTGCCTCTATGTAGTATTTCCCGAGTGCGCAATCATGTTAAGGGCCGATAGGACCTTCCTACATCAATGCAACAAACTAACTACTACTAAACGTAACTAGGAACGCAATCGATTTGACATTTAACTACCTGTTTACAAAGTGCGCTATTAATAAGCACTCCATTCAAATTTAAAATTGAAACAGTCTTAAGAAAAAGGTTTTATTGTGATTATAAAATAGAAACTTAAAAATACTTAACAACTTTAGCATCTAGAAAACAATAACAAATTAATGGCAATTAAATAATTAGACGGTTGTTTTATACATTTATTCCTCGCAGTCTTCTTCTTCTTCTTCTTCTTCCTCTTCCGCTGGTTCTTCTGCCGCCACTTCTGTAAATTATGTTTAAGATTTCTTTCAAAGTCATCGTGACTAAGTAAAGTTACAAATAAAAATACAAATTAGGCCGATTTCTATTAATCTGATAAGTAATTTTAGTTTTAATTTTAATTTTCTATGCCTCTCTTCAGGTTATCGAAATAGCCTGATAAGGTATTACTTAATCAATTAACACTATTTTCTGCAAAAATATTTTTTTTTCCGTAATATTAGCTTAATATTATACTCCTAATCCGTCAATATCTACTTTCGAAGATTATCCCCGTTTTTTTGAAAATAAAAATTCTTGGTTTTGTTTTCATGGTTACCTAGACCTAGATATAGGTAGCGCCACGAGAGTTGAGGCTACGCACTCCTTTAACATTGCGTACCGATAGCAAAATAGAAAACTGCAAGATTGACTAAAGATTTTTCCAATTTATTTAGTTACAATTTTATGTACAGTTGTATTTAAATGAATATTTATCTGACAGACAGAATAGGTAAAGTACAGATGTATATATAAACCGGTAATATTTTTTTACATCAAAAGTATTTTATGTATTTTTTGTTTTTACATAAAGTCAAGAACAAGAAGAAAGATACAGGTCAATGGTACCTAAGATTGATAGTTTGTCCGAAAACCATTCCCTACTTGAAATAAATCAAAATGAATCGGAAAAGGATATAATTATTATGTCAAGTGACTAGTAAAAGTATTAAAGCATATTTTTACTTTCTGGCTGTTTTTTTACCTATTTTTCAAAAATATATAATTCGATCGTGCACTTAAATTTCATTCACTCGTTCATACATTTGCTACCTTTTTTGCTATTAGTACTCTATGTAGCAGTGTGTGTAACCATTCACTTCAACTCTCGTGTCGATACCTATACTATGTGTTTATTTTTCATATACCTACTAGGACACCTTTTTCCAGTGTGGTCAGCGGAAGTTCATTGATCGTAACAATGATTTTATTACTCAAGTTGCAATGTTACGAGAAATTTTCTGAATGTCCCTACTTCTAATAGAATTACAAAAACGTTTACTTACCTGCGCCAAGTGCTCCCGACGGGTTGTTAGTTATAAGTAGGTATATCTGTTATAGTCAACTTATAAAATAACAAAAAGTTAGTCACACGTAAAAAGCAACAAATACAAGTGAATCACAAAATCTTAAACGAATGGAATGAATGAAAATACGTACCTAACTAAATGGAAGCTTTCAATTTAAATTTTATTTAAAATTCTCACGCTAGAGCCGATTGAACCAAATGAGAAAATATAATATTGGAACAAGTTACTCTTATCTGCTTTCATATGAAAAAAAATTTACTCGAGTAAAGAGTGACTCATTCCAAGACTTAATTTATTCTCGTTCCGTTGAATCGAACCTAAGCAAATTTTTAATATACAGGGTAGCCGGTAATTGACTGAAAATATTTTAACCAATGGTCGGGTATAGTTACGCGTCTGAAAACACCAGAAAAGTTTTCATTTCGGAAAATTCATGTCAAAAAATTTTTTTTTTTTTTTAATTGCTCCGTCCTCTGTAACCCGGTCTTTATCAAAATACGCTAGGAATGGCTATGAAACGTGAATGGCCACGGTCTTGTCTCAGTAGGGTTTCGTGAGATCTGCATGTTCCATTTGAAAATAAATACAGGTGTGATGTATACTTTTGTATTGGCCTAGATAGCTATAGTGTAGCTTCGTGTTGTATGGGTTTGCAATAAGCAGGTCGCACTGACCTGAAAAGCGATGAAACATTTGTCTCACAAGCTCAATATTTAAATTTTTAGGCAATATTTTACAGCGGTTTTCAGACACGTTTACCCGACCACTGGATAAAAACATCTATTTACGGTCAACTTAAGGCCACCTTGTATATTTTCGACAATCTTTGCTATTGGCAACATTATAGCAGGGGCATTGGCTTACTAGCATTTATCCCCGAGTTAAATGAAAAAGCTTTTGTCTTCTCTTTCTCTCACTCTCGGCGTGAGATAAATATTTTTCTTATATTGTGGATTCCGCATTAAGTAAGCATAAAGTATACCACGATCTGTATATTTTTTTTAACGAAACTATTGTACAAAGAAATCCAATGTTTTTCTTTACTTTTTATGTGTAATACGCACGTATGTTTTGGTACCTATTAAATATACACCTTGTCATTTAATTTTCAATCATTTCATTCAGTCCATTGGTAGATCAATTCCTAAATTTATAACTGTACTGTGATGAGGTAAAAGTCAAAAAGCAGTAAGTAGAAACATAGTGTTATGTCAGACAGTCGGAAATAATCAAGTGAGATGTCAAGAAGTCAATAGTCGAAAAGTCAAAGTAATAGTCAGAAGCAGTCAAATCATTGAAATAACGAGATTTTACAAAAACATTTATTTTTTAAATACATTATGTTTGTAACTCCACCGCCGTAACGTTCGGATTAGACATCGCACTTAATTCAACACTTTGGTTAAAAAGACTGTTAATGATTAAAAATATCCAAATTGTTTCTTTTTTAATACAAGTCATGTTGAATCTATTTCAACGATTATCTATTTCAGAAAACAATGTAATTTTTAATGTTTTGCCGAATCACATAATATCATATTTTATAAAAATAGTCTTGATTTCATGTTATCATTTCCACCCTTTGCCAACCAAAGCATGATATTTTTCCTTCATTGTTAGTAATTTTATAAATCGATAAATGGTACCAAATACACAATGCAACTGCCTCATTAATATAAATCAAATGTTTTAACTTTGTTCTACTATGTAAATAAATAATTTTTAATTTTAATACAAAAGTTACAAAAATGAAAATAAAAAATATATCACAAAAAAGCTTTATAAAAAACAAACTTGAACAACTAGGTAGCAAAAACTATTATTTACATTTTGTTAAATCAGTTAAAATCAGAATAGGATTCCTAGACAGGTAGTTAAAAAACAGTGACTAAAGTTAAGGCGTTCCTAAAATAACTTTGAAACACTATTATTTCTAATATAAATTACGGTACCCTATTCTCATTCCAACCTCTTTCTTTCAGTATTGAATTAGCTTTATGCAATCTATGAACAGCAAAATTCTCAGAAGAATTGAAGCGTTCTTCGTAAACATTCTCTTACTGACAGTTCATAGACCGCCAAAAAACCTTTCAAAACTGACAAGTGACTAAACCTTAGCTACTAATGTTGGTAGTTCGACTGAACGTTGATATAGTACTCTTGTGGCGCTTCTTGAGCCGGGAGGCTGTACTCCTCGTAACTCGTACCTTCGTGGGAAACATCCTGGTGCTTCGGTTGGTTGGCACTGAGGCCGGCCGCCGCCGCCTTAGCCGCCGCTTCGGCGGCGTTTGCTTGAGCCTGCTGCGCTGCCGCCTGAGAATTTAATATTAATTTAATACACAGCTTAACATGAATTGCTTTAAAATTAGATGCTTAATACGACAGATATTGTCCATTTGATTAGCATCAGCATCTGCTTAGCTTATAAAACACGCATCAGGAATTGTGACAAGTTTGATTTTTTAAGTATTTGTTGAACGTGATACCGATTGCAATATATTTGGATAGTACTAAGCTTGCGTATTTTAGTTAAGTAATTTGGCTTGCAATTTGTTGAGTTATCTAGCATGACTTTTGATATCTCTCTGTCTCCTTACAGGTATAAATCGTATTTTTTATAAATCATCAGATTAGTTAAAAATAAAAGTTTAGACGGCAAAACCACGCAAGAAGGATGACTAAAGCAACCGCGCGTCGTCTGAGGATTTTTATATTCTTCAGAATGCGTATCTACTCATATCTATAATTGGGCATTGCTTAAATATTTATGAACATTAAGGAACTTAACTTCGGCAAAGATTCTACGGTTTTTACTTGACTAAGTAGCTAACTGAATAATACTTAGGTTCAATTAAGATTTTGAGTAAAAAACAGAAAAGAAAAAATCTATTAGGGAATGTACCTAGATAGAAAGATCTTTCATCGTGTAGGGCAAAGAAAGAAGAGAAGTATAATTTTGGACTATTTATTCCACAACACAACATCGAAGACAATAAATAAACGGCAGTCTTTTCTCCTTTTTGCACACTATGGTTTAGAAGAAGACATCGATGGTCACGTCTTCAATTATGAGTACGGGTGCGTTTTGAGACTCCTGCGTGAAAGAACAAGAAATGCCTGTTTTACTCCAGAAATAAACAGGAAAAATTGAGAAAACGCATGAAACTAGAATGAAATGTATCCAATAATGATCTCAGCTTCTGTCGATTTGGCAAAGCAGGAAGAGAAATTTTATTCATTGCAATATTAGATTGTGATATCTCAATAATATTTCGCTTTCGTTTCACCCAGCAGTTAAATCTAGGGTCACCTAGAAGCCCAGATTTCCACCAAAAGTTCCAAAGGTAGCGTTTTCGCAGGATTCATTCGATTCATTTGGCAACTAATTAATTTTGAAATTGTTTTACTTTTAACTGTAAACCATTCAAGATTATATTTCAGGACTGTTCTCTATAATTCATTACGCGGGAGCAACCTGACTATTTACTGGGCGACCGGCGGGTGTCATGGAAGTATGCTCACGCGTGCCCATGACACCCGCACACGGTAGGTTTCTAGTTGGTATTCCTGCTCACTTTGGGTAGGCGAGTCTCACACAACCTCTACAATGTCCCCATGGTGGAGACTTTCCACAGAGAAGACGCAAGGGTAAACGTTGGAAAAAGAAACAATTGCCAAACGAATCAACATACGTCATAACTTCGTCGAAACAGTTCCACATACCTGCGCCTTCCGCGCCGCAGCCTGTGTAGCCTCAAAGTCGATCCTGACGCCATGCAGCTGCTCCTGCAGGGAGCCGAGCCTCTGGCGAGCAGCGCCCACCATGGCGGTTTGGGCGCCAAGCTCTCCCGCCGCCTGTGATGCCGCTTCGTTCGCGTTCTCGGAGGTAGCTTGGGCCGCGTTCAACGCTGCTTGGATCACGTTTACCTGTAAATTTAAAGGGTTTTTTTTAGATTAAATGGCAACTTCTGAAGAGTTTATACATAAAAACATATAGTCATCATACCTGAAATCCCAAATGGGCTAGATATACCATGCCAAACGTTACATATGTAGCCAAAACCATGACTATTTCGAATGCCGCGGCCAGTTTTAACATAAGTTTAGGTTGCATTTTGATATACTTAATTGAAAAAAGAGGTATATTAACGACCGGTTGCCAACCTGACCTTAAAGCGCTTCTTCCAACTTAAATTTATGGTACAAACGAAACGTAACATACTTGGTCTAAGTTTTGTTTTTATAAAGGTGTTAGTTTTGTAACGTTTTTGCTTGCCTATTTAGGAATACAGGCGTGATGTATGTATGTAATGTATCCCAGAACTTAACACGTGTGAAACCCTGCGGTTAGTAACCAACACTTTCTGCTGAGTAAGTCTCGTAATAAAGGCAATGACCCCGGTTATTAAATTTCCTAGTGATAAGTATTATGTTACGAGTCAAGATCATTGATCTACTGTTTTTAGACTTGAACTTTGACCATACAATCTCGTTAGAAAACAACGACTAAGCGTCGATTTAACCTACCTATAGGTTTAAGTCATTCTTAACTGTCTTCGTAATACATACATACATACAATCACGCCTGTATTCCCAAACAGGGTAGGCAGAGCACACAAAACGCTACATAGACAAAACGTTGACTATTTCACGCTTTGTGGCCACTTCTAGCATAATATTTTTTAGGTTTTGAGGTGGCAGGTACAATAGTGACAGGTTGCTAGTCTGTCGCCTAAAGTATACCTTAGCCTAGGTATGTTCTTAGTCGCCTCTTACTACATCCACGGAAGAAATGGAGAGGTGTTATTCTAAACCCGACACCACACGGGAAACACGGGTTCTCGTAATAATAGGCTAGATGACTAGAAAAAACTATTTAGACCGTCAGATAGACTACGAAAAAATATTGTACCCATATTTTTTCTTTTATTTGACAGACGAAAGTACAATTCTTACTCAAACGTAACGTCACGAGCCCCCACTCAGGAAGTTTGATGATCTGTACCTTTGTCGATGTTTAATTATTTGATAAACTAAAAAATATGTGTCTCATTTTTTTCCATAACCTAAATTACGGACTAATTAGAATGATATATTATTAACCCTGTCATCATCCCTATTAAATTAATAATAGTTTTTACATGAAATGCCGGTAACAGCGACTTATTCATACATACATACAACATTCTATCACGCATGTGTACCCAAATGGGGTAGGCAGAGCACACGAAACGCGACAAGCAAAACCATGACTATTCCACGTTTCGCGGCCATTTTTAGCAAAAAAAATTTTAGGTTTTAAGTTGGCAGGTATATCTAGTAGTGACAGGTTGCTAGCTTGTCGCTTAAAATATACCAATTAAAATAAAATAAACCTATATCCGTAGCTGCGTCTTACGACCTCCACGGAAGAAATGGAGAGGTGTTATTCTAAACTGACACCACACGTCATAATGACATTGCATTATTAGATACGTTTATTATGACAATGATTGTCCAACTCGATTTTTAGATCAAAACGTAAGTACATAATTCTTAAAAGATGTATTACGTACTTTCCTACGTATTACAGTATCGCAATTAGTTACATAATTTGTCACAATCGTTCTAAAGGACCAATAATTAAACCAATTCGTGGTTATTGGAGCGATCGAGACACTTTCCGAGCGGATTGCGAAACTAAATCAGATCTTAACTTAGGCCATTAAAAGTTAAACCAAATAGTTACATCTAAAACTATCACAATAATACAATAACAATTTATACGTCGACAAACGTGACTCCTACATTCCCAAATGCGATAGACAGAGCGTACAAAAAGTTAGATAGACAAAACCATGACTAATCTACCTTCATCGCTACTTTTTGCGCAACAGTGACAGGGTGCCAGCCTGTCATCGAAGCACACATAAACCTATTCCTATAATCGCCTTTTACGACATCCATGGAAGAATTGGAGAGTGGTTATTCTAAATTCTAAACCGTACACTACAGGGGAAAACAATAAAGTCAAGACATTTTTTTGTGGTGGACAGTTTTAATTGAAAGATTAACTGAGTTCATGTTTTTTTTTTGCAGATTGGAGAGAGGGTGGAATCATTAAAATCAGTGCACGAGCAACATTCCATTTATTAACGCAATTTGACTAAATATTGTTTATTTTATGTGTGGATAAAATATTTCAATTCTGTGCCAAATAGCGCTAAAAGGGCCGCACTCTGCGTGATATTGCTGCAAGCTGCTATGCAGATTTTCTGTGCGATTATACCTAGCTAACTTTGTAATTTTATGGAAAAACAATGGTTTTCTATCAATATCGTTTTACTATGGATCTCCGAGAATTAACGCCTGAATTTATTCAGTACCCTAGGTACAGCGTTTATTGATAATTATGAAAGTGTCATTGTAAACTGAGTCGAATTATGCATTTAATTCGGTGTGGCAAGCGATCCCGATCGCAGTTGTGACATGTCGCACGTGACAAAGCGAGCTGCGCAAGAGTGGTTTTTGCAGGCGCTTGCAAACTTCACCGCTCGTGGCGTAAGGTGTCGCTAAAGTGAAACAATAAAATAAATATTTACAAAGTGTATTGTTAAAATGTTGACTAAAGCGGAAACACGGAAGTTATTTGCTTTTTTATGGTCAAATTTAATAGCACTAGTGAAACAAATTAAAAAAAAAATTGTCTTGAAAAAAAAAATTTAAATTATCTAAAAATAAACCTTAAATAAATACTAACTTAACAATATGCATGCAATGAAAATAAAATATTTCCATGCCAAATAGCGTCAGAAGTGCCAAAAAAGTATTTGAGTAAGAAACACTTATTTTGTATCATTATTTTGATTTCACCTGTAGGTATATCGCTTTTCAATAATTATACTTGTGGTGCGTCCTATGCTTATTTTAGTTTTGTGACATTTCTTGAGTCTTGATATCTCTGATTCCGAAAGTGATAAATTGATAATGATTTATTTTAGATACGTGATCGTGTAATGCAACAAAAAATATGCTTACGAGTCACAAAAAAAGATGAGCAGATTTAACCGCGCAATCGAGGTCATTTCGATCCGAGTTCATATTACTCGGTGATTCCAATGTTTCCAAAAACGATGTCGTTGAGATAAAAGCACTATCGATGTTTCCGATACATTGCGACAATTCAATTTATATTACGTAAACGTTTCTCCGACGTTGTCTTTACGCAACTCGTTTTTGCCGAACTATTTCAGGTTGGATCGAATTTTTTAATATATTTTTTTGATTTCTTAGTTGATTGCTGCATTTGCATTTTTGCGGCAAAAAGTTCATTGCCAGCCGAGTTGGGTTAATGAGGTACGTAACTAAAAGGAAGGGGGTCAATGTTAGGCTCCATTTCACAGATTCTGACACCTCGTTTGTTACGTTTACCCTGTTAATATAGGGCGAAGATTAGACCCATTTATCATACATAGGTACATACGGTGACAGTACGGAATCACAGTGATGCATTCCGTGCGTTGGCAGTTTTTAAGCAGCGGTGTGGAGAGCATGCGTCAAAAACGGTACGCATACGACGCGTCACTGCGATTCCGTACCGTCACCGTTTTTTAAGCATTGGTGCGTTCGCAACTTTAAGCTACGTCACGTCTCCGTTACGTACGTTCATTCATTAGAGTTAGCGAGGTTTAATTCGTTGTATAATTAGATCGGTAACAATTTGATCGAATTAATGAAGTTGTAATGCCTCACGCAATATCATAAAAGCAACCGAGCGCAGCAAAAATAACACAAAAACGTAAACCATTTCTGATTATGACTTCAGCAAGTTATAAAGTTAAACAAATGTTTATTAAAATAATTGTATTACCCATATTAAATTAATTGTTAAACTGTGTGCTAGAAGTGGCTGCAAGGCGTGAAATAGTCATTGTTTTCATGTAACGTTTCGTGGGCTCTACCTACCCATTTGGAAACACAGGCGTGATTGTATGTATGTACATGCATACATACATATTCTCACGCCTGTATTCTCAAGAGGGGTAGGCAGAGCACGTGAATTCAAAAATCCGGTGCCACGTTTAGCAATTTCAGGGTAACCAGATGGTTAAACGTGATATTGCAGTGACAGGTTGCTAACCCATCGCCCACAATACACTAACCCTTTCCCAGAGTCGACTCTTACGACACCTACGGGAAGAAAGGGGGAGGTGCTATTCTAACTCGGCACCACACTGGATGCTTGTATTGTATGTATGTATAAAAATTTAATTATGTCGTCAAATTATCTAAGTACCTTTGAAATATCTCAACGGTGGACTTAATTTTACAGCGTTTGGGATGGAAACACTTGGCCCGTGGGACCTGATGCTCATAAATAATTCAATCATAAATTCTCATTAATAACCATTTACTTAAATTAGCAATTATTACACAATCTCGCACTTCCGTATTAAAGCTTTTTTGAACGCTGGTAGGTAACTTTTAAACCATGTAGTGAGCACCGTGCGAGCGTGAGGGCAATAACTGTACGCGTGCGACAGAGGTAGATAGCGCGGGTCAACGCTCGAATTTGTCTGCGCTCCGCGACCGGCGTTTAGCTGTGCTAGACTTCTTCTTCTTCTTCTTAAAGCGCCACTTCACTACTGAAGGTTGGCAGTCAGCTCTTTAAATCGAACTCTGTCCATGGAGAATCTGAACAATTCCACGGTCTTGATGCCTGTCCACTCCCTTATGTTTCGGAGCCACGACAATCTGCGTCTCCCAAACTTGCGTTTTCCAGCTATTTGCTATGCTGGATGCTGGACTTACTTGGTGCATAGCCTGCTGGGCGGCCTGTGCCGCGGCCTGCGCTGCTCTCTTGGCCTGCTGCAGCTGCATCTCTTCACCCTGGAGCGCGACCTTCGCGTCACGGACTTGCTGCTCCAGACCGGAAAGGATGACCTGGGGACGGAGGTATTCGTCAGCACCCGTTACTAGCCAGCTTAGCACGCCAACACGTTCTAGTCGCGTCGCACACGGGATAGTCTACCTGTCGCTTTCTGACGTCTCTAGTCAGACAGTGACAGGTATAGTCTATGTCGCGCGTATCTCTGCTCGC
Source organism: Adoxophyes honmai (assembly GCA_005406045.1). NCBI lineage: Eukaryota > Metazoa > Arthropoda > Insecta > Lepidoptera > Tortricidae > Adoxophyes > Adoxophyes honmai. Next base: position 97,367 of record BHDV01002890.1, on the reverse strand, counting down.
GCCCTGCCGTGCTAAGAGGACAGAGGAGGTCACGGCAAAAGCAAGTAACGGTAGGAAGAGACAGCAATATCTTTGCTCCTAAACTTGTTCGGGAGTGAACTTTCTGTACGTAATACTAACTTCCATTTTTACAGAATAGTCTCCAGATGAATGAAATAGTTGAAACACACGAATAATTGGTGTCCTGAGCAAAGAGTGTGAGAGAAAGATTCCTCTTGAGATCTCTCTCCAGGCAGTTGTTATGCCTGGGGACCAAATTCCACAGTATAATAACACTAACTGCTAGTAGAATTACTGTTAGTATAAAATTGTATTTATGCAACCGATCATCGAATTTTCGTTAGCGCGTTGTAGAACAGTTGATGACGTTTGTGGAAGAAGTTCTACTACTGAACGATAGGTGGCGCTAGGGTCGCTGCAATTGCATTAAACCGAACGAAAAAAAAATGCCTTGGAATGAGCCTCTCTTTACTCACGGCTTTAGATTTATTCCAAGGCTAATAAATTAGAAAAAAATACCTTTATTAACAGAAACCAGAAACACCTATTATTATTTATTAACAGAAAAAACCGATAACATAAGCAGTATGACATGAGACTGCTATCAGCACGAGAGGGTTTAAGTAACAAGTACTTTGACAGTGTACCAACCTGCTTGCCAGCGAGGGCGGCCTGCGCAGTAGCACTGGCCTGCGCGGCGGACTGCGCGAGAGTGTTCTTGGCGACGTACGCGGCCTGGTGGCCGGCGGCGTTCTGGTTGCCCAGGGCAGTCTTGGCCTGGTTGGCGGAGCCCACCGCTATGGTCCGAAGACCACTGCCTTGACTGAAGCCTGAGGGAGAGTAAGACGCTAAAGCAAACTGGATGATTTAGACCTTAGACCTTATAAGGCGCAGCGCAGACGACAGACTTTTTGTGCGATCGAGTCTGGGGCGCCCAAAAAGTCTGCAAGGATTGTATGCATGCATTGTGCGCCAGACTTTTTGTGAATCGTGTGCGTTACTACATATGATTGCATAGGTTCTATTTTCACAGACTAAAAAGTCCGTCGCGGATAGTCTGTCGTCTGCGCAAGGCCTTAAGCATGTCACAGAGATAGTATTTCGCGTATAAACGCAATCTTCCTATATGTCGGTGCCAACAGATACCTACTTGAAGGTACTATATAAATCTGCGCTGTGTATGTTAGCTCATTCTATTGTGTAGGGAGCGATATTGACAGATATCCGTTCAGATACAGATATCTTTATCGTATCTGCTTAGTATGAGAGACGCATCAGACCTTATTAAGGGTTCATTCAACCAATTGAGGACATAATTTTGTCTTGGAGCAGCATTCACTTATTTTACTTTAAAGCTCGTCACACATTAAGCAGATACGGTAAGATATCTGTTACAGAACATATATCTGTCAATATCGCTCAATATGCAATTCAATGAGCTACCACACACAGCGCAGATTTACCGTCAGGTATCTTTTGACATCGACATAAGGAAAAATGGCATTTATACGCAGATAAAATATTATCGTACATGCGTAGTCTGTGACGGGCTTAAGAAGGAACGGAACTATCTGCCAAAAAGAAAGATATATTGTTGTTTTGTTCTAACTTATAACTGTGTCCCTTCTTGCGTAAAACACAAGTATAAGGCCGTAGGAATAAAACCAGCCAAGTGCGAGTCGGACTAGCGCACGGTTCCATACCCTCATCGTCCAATCACAATACCATTATTGTAATTGTAACCTGTCGCCAGTATTATAATATCCAGCGAAAAAACTGCAATAAATCACGTTTTTTGTATGGGAGCCCCATTAAATACTTATTTTAATTAAAATTATTTACTTTTAAAACAGATATACCATCAAAGATTATTTGTGAACATATTAAGTGTCTACCTGTTAGTATTATTCATATCGCCCCAAAAACACCAAACATATCGCGATTGTTACATGGGAGCCTCCCGTAAATAATTATTTTATTTTATTTTTAGTTTTTATTATAGCGGCAATCCATAGTTTGAAAATTTCAACAGCCTAGCTACCACGGCTTGTGAGATACTGATGAGAGACGGACGGACAGCGAAGTCTC
>BHDV01002890.1:83536-95268 GCA_005406045.1 Adoxophyes honmai | reverse complement strand
CCCCCCCCCCCCCCCTTTGGGTACGGAACCCTAACAAAAGAAATACACGCAAGTTATTACTGTATTTGAATTGAACACAAGTAATGCACGCCATATCTACGCATGCCATTTACACGTTTTCATGCAAACTACATCCGTTTTCCTGTACACATAATAGCAAGAGGGTTTTTTGCTGATGCGTTAACATTTCTCGCTTCATTGATCTAAGAAACAAACAATAACTATCGAGGATTTTTTAACGAGTGCAATACGATGCAGTGATTTGCAGAATATTTTGGGTTTTCCGTGGATTTTATAACGTTTTTAACAGACTTCAAAAAAGGAGGTTCTCAATTTGGGTGTATGTTTTTATTTTTTATTTATTTTTACGTACCATCGAACGAATTAACTCCTGACCCACCATAGAACCTATTCACAGTGAACGTCCTAGTGACATTGCTTTGCCAGACAAAGGAAATGTTTATGACGTTTATTGTGACAACGTTCTGCGGTGGGTCAGGAATCAGTTGGTTCGATAGTACCTAAGTTACCTGCTATACGGGTGCACCAATTTCGATAGTTCTTTTTGTTTGATAAGAAATGACTTCTCATTGGTCCCTTTTTAATTTCGTCAAGATCTTATTAAGTACTAGCTGTGCCCGCGACTCCGTCCGCGTGGAATAGTGACTAATTTCCCCCGTTTTTCCCGCATTTTTCAATGTTTCTTCGCTCCTATTAGTCGCAGCGTGATGTTATATAGCCTAAAGCCTTCCTCGATAAATGGTCTATCCAACACAAAAAGAATTTTTCAATTCGGACCAGTAGTTCCTGAGATTAGCGCGTTCAAACAAACAAACAAACAAACAAACAAACAAACAAACAAACAAACTCTTCAGCTTTATTATATTAGTATATAGCCTAAAGCCTTCCTCGATAAATGGTCTATCCAACACAAAAAGAATTTTTCAATTCGGACCAGTAGTTCCTGAGATTAGCGCGTTCAAACAAACAAACAAACAAACAAACAAACAAACAAACAAACAAACAAACTCTTCAGCTTTATTATATTAGTATAGATAGTACTTTTTGAAATATCAACGAGCAACGTTATAAAAGACATCAACGAGCGTTCGAGCGTTTCTTCGCAAGAACTTCAAGAAAATGTTTTTCCGTCATGAAGGGTAAAACGCCTGTATTGGGACCTCAAAAAGGGCATAGCGGTATTGCTACCACCGTCTTACTTGATACTCCTGTCGCAAATCGGCAGTGTATGCACTATTGAGTTCCGACATGGAGGCAAACCCCGGTCGTAGGAGCTCATGCAGGGTACGTTGGGATCAATATCACTATCTTACCCGCTCCTCTTGCCGCAAATCAGCATTGCGTGCTCGGTTGTGTTCCTATATGGTGGGTAATAGGAGCTCGTGCCCAGTACGTCGAGATCGTTACCACCGTCTTAATTTTTACAGTCGTACAATTTAAGGGTATTATTATTATCAGGTTAGTCCGTAAGTTAGATGATGGAAGAAAATGAGACACGTGTTTTTTGTCTATCAAATAATTAAACATCGACAAAACGACATACTTGGTTAAAATTGTACTCAAACGTGACGTCACTCGAAACTTCAGAGCGTCTAGTGTGTTCAATTCGATGGTGCAGTCGTTAACGAATTCGTTTGCGAGTTGTCGCGGAATGTATGGAGACTTGTCGACCGTGGCAGTTGTGCAAACGTTCCGCTGGCGGCGCTGTCTCGCTTTCCATACAATTTTGCGATAACTCGCAAACGAATTCGTTAACGACTGCACCATCGAAATGAACACACTAGACGTACAGAGCATGGTATCCTCGTCACCTCTTCCTTGTCAAATAAAAGAAAAAACATGGGTACAATATTTTTTGTTAATCTATCTGACGGACTAAATGTTTTTTTAGTCTACACCAGTGATTCTCAAAGGGTTCACGAGGGAGTCGGTAAAAATACCTATACCTTAACTGTTTAGGTAATTAAAACAATGTAAACAATCTTGACATGTCTTTTTGTTGAAATACACAGTCTAAAAATGAAAATCGTTACACTATATTACAATTCGATTATGAAAATAAATGTTTTTTTCATACCTAAATTGTAAAACGTAAAGATTTCGATTTATAAAATATACGTTTAAATAAAAAGACACATCAAGATTGTTTATATTGTTTTAAGTACCTAAACAAATAAGGTATAAGTCTATTAAGGAATTTGGTGCAAATGTAGCAGCAGGGGGTCCACCGAACTACATAAAACTTTGGAAGGGGTCTATGAGTAAAAAAGTTTGGGGACCTCTGGTCTACACTGTTAGTACCTTTCTTAGGTCCGCTGGCGGCGGCCTTAACGTCCTGTATGTACGCGTCGTAGTGGCTCGCGGACTCCTGTGGCTCCTGCGCCTGGGCCTGCGCGGGCGCCGCCGCCTCGTACTCGTAGTCGTACTCCGCCTGCGCGGCCGGCACCGGCGCGGACGACGCTAGCGCCATAGCTGTGACAAAGAGTTGGTTGTTTATACATACATACATACATATACTCACGCCTGTATTCCCAAGAGGGGTAGGCAGAGCACGTGAATTCGAAAATCCAGTGCCACGTTTAGCAATTTCAGGGTAACCAGATGGTCAAACGTGATATTGCAGTGACAGGTTGCTAGCCCATCGCCCACAATACACTAACCCTTTCCCAGAGTCGACTCTTACGACACCCACGGGAAGAAAGGGGGAGGTGCTATTCTAACCCGGCACCACACGGGGCTTGGTTGTTTATTTATTTAATTACTAAAAAAACACACACATCACGTATAAGTGGCCAGATATTGACTGTAAATATGTGATGACCGTGAATATTTACGGTCAATTTCCGGCCACCCTGTATGCAGGAAGGATAATAAATATTAAGCCAAGGATACACCTAGGGCCTGTTTCCCAAACTATGGGTCGCGACTCGCTCTAGTTGTTGGTAGTTTATTAAATCCTTACTTCCTTACTAATATTATAAATCGGAAAGTGAGTTTGTTTGTTTGTTTGTTCCGCTTTCACGCCGTCACTACTGAACCGATTGCTTTGAAATTTTTCAGACGTAAAGATAGAAGTCCGGATTAAATAATAGGGTACTTTTTATCCCGGAAAAAATTGATGTTCCCGAGGGAATGTTCGCTTTATACAGTAATATAATCGAATTCCACGTGCGCGAAGCCGCGGGCGGAAATCTAGTAGGTAAATTATAAAAAAATGTATTTACCTACTCGCCTACTTAATAGTTCGTTTGTTATTTGTAAAGTCCTTTATTCATGGGTGTCAGCTTTGTAAACTTGTATTAGGTGGGTAGTAACCCAGACAAGTTAAGGAACCGGCCCTGCACTAGGGGACATATGTCCCACGACACGTGTCCCCCCAACGTCGGGTGAAGTAGCGCGACGTTGCCGGGCTTCGCTCGACATGCTATATCGCTGCCGATGTAAGTCGCGCGATGTCGCCAGATATGTCAGGCGAAATCGGCCGGCTTCGCTTGACATGTCGTGGGACATTTGTCCCCTAGTATATCTTTGGCTTTATAATGTAAGTCTGTTGTTAATTAAGTAGGTTATTGCCTAATGTGTCTTGACAAAGTTTGATAGCATTTACGATTTATAAGATCTGTACGTAAACTAAAATACAAACCTCCATCAATATTATAAACATACTAAAGTATAGTTCTCAGAGTTACTTATTTATTTATTTGATATCTAAAAAAACACGCAGGTAGTTAATAGGTACAAACGTACAGTGGTGATAGAACGCTAGACTGTTATCTAAAACATACCCAAACCTATTTATCTCCTCTTACGACATCCATACGCGCTATTCTCCATATAGAGACGAAAAGGTATCGGATTTACTATAAAATAACGTTGAAAATATTAACAACGCCTACTAATTACTGTTAGAAATCAGCTTCACTATATAAACAAGCAAAAAAACATTCTTCAGGAGGCGATTATTCTTTTAATAGATATATCATCAAAATCGCGTGCAGCCGACAAAGTAACGAAATTATCATAAAAATCAAAACAGTGTAAACAGCAATAAATTGATGATTATTACCTAAATGTTCGTAACATTATTACTTCGCCTAATTATCAGAATTTAACGAGCGAATGTAATTTCTTTATGTAATCCACACAGGAAATGCGTGTAGTCATGCTTCATTTAAGTATGATATTTGAATTTTACTTTAAGATACAGCGTAAAGTGTTGTCGGCATCGTTTGTGCTGGTGGAGATAGGTTAAGCTGTTCGTCAATAGATGGTGGTGTGCCACTTTCCGAAAATTGTATTTAAATAATTATAAGAAATGAATGCTGACGCGATATAATTAGGATTTGTTTTATTTTATTCATAGTGAAATAAATGAACATCAGAAAGGTGGTATCTTATTTTATGCCTAATTGACAAAATTAATTATTAAAGTATGGTCAGAAAAAAAGCTGGCTTTTAATTGTAAAAAACAACACCAAGTATTTTTTATAAAATGCGAGCAAGTTTACAATGTTTTTTATAAGGCACAAAAAAATGATTTTTTATTGTTTTTTTTATAAATATAATACTTCAAAATTCAGTTGGCAGTGCGTATTTGATGGGATCCGCCTCGGCTCCAAGATGAAGGGCTACGGATTAGCCCTAAACAAAGCTAAACTCGATTTAAGATGTGAGTTATCTGTATTTTTCGTAGTAGGTATTCTCACGATAGTTTGATGATCAAAGTTTCAAAGTTCAAAATTGTTATGACACCTTGAAAAAAATTTCAAATTACTGGGAAGGAAATCATTTTTAAATTTGTACTGGAGAAAAACTCTGATAAGGTACTTTTAATAACCGGACCAAAAAAAAACGATAGTTGCTTTTTTCATACCTTACTTTTTACCAATTATATTCCATTGTCATCCGTCCCACATGTGTTTATCAAATTTGAAGTCAATTAGATCAACCATTGAAGAGTTCTTACGCAGACAGTCATAGCTGGGTCACCAAAATTCTACTACCAGATTATTGTATTACCAACCGACTTACACAAGTACCTACTTATACTAAATTTCAGCTCAATTAATAGCCGTGAAATAGATCAAATTTAACTTGCAAGATTTGATTACATACTAACAAGCAAACATCGGGGACAGGTGAAACCAAATAAAAGCTTGACAAATTGTCTAAACTATTTCGTCGGTTTATTTTCCTGTGTGGTGTCGGGATGGAATAACACCTCTCCATTTCTTCCCTGGATGTCGTAGGATGCGACTAAGGAAATAGGTTTAGGGTGTGCTTTAGACTAACAACTTGTCACTGTTCCATCTCTTCCATCTGTTTTCAAACCTAAACGTGAATCATGTCATGGTTTTGTCTATATCACGTTTCGTATTGCCCTGCCTACTCCATTTGGGAACACAAACGTGAATGTAAATATGTAATAAATAAATAAATAAATATCACTGGACAATATTTACACCAATCACCTAGTCCCAAACTAGGCAACCCTATGTTATGGGACAACGGATCAACTTACTAATATAGTATTTAGATAAACATCCAAGACTCGAAAGCAAACATTCGTATTCATCACACAAATATCTGCCCCGACCGGGGATCGAACCCGGGACCTCAAGGTTCACAGTCAGGTTCTCTAACCGCTGGGCTATTCGGCCGTGTATATTTATTTTAACAGCAATACTTAGTAACTCAACCTTGATATAATTACCTACTAACTTCATAAAGCAAAATACAATTCTACATTTTTTTTAATTCCAAGTGATATTTGCACTCGATTTCTGGCACTGTTAGACAGAGACGGGTACAGTCTCAACTCGCGCGCAACTCGTCACAACGTTCTCGCGGACATACTGAAAACGTGATGCGTCTATGCGTCTACGCATACACACGGCGCTACGGCGTAGGCGGTTACGTAAGCTTCGTAGCTTGTAGCCCTGTAGCAGTTTTGCTGACTTAGAAAATTATGTAGCACTTTTTGTGATTTAGAAATTGAATAAGTCTAGATATGGGTAGATGTAAAGGAAAGCCTTGTTAATTATAAGTACATCACGCTAATATTCTCGAAACGGGTAAAGTTTGTTTTCATTTAAGATTTATAAAAAGATCTGTATTTAAAATAAAAACTATGAAAATATTGCCGTTTGGTGACGTTTTTAAAATAACACCTCTCCATTTCTTCCGTGGATGTCGTAGCAACTTAAGAAATAAGTTATGGTATATTTTAGGCGACAGGCTAGAAACCTGTCACTATTATACCTGCCGACTTAAAACTTAAAAAATTTTAGAAATAGCCACGAAACTATCAACTAAGTATCAACTTATGAAATTAAATATCGTACTGAAATAAATATATCAATAAAAAAACTCACCCAAGCATAACAACAACGTCCTGGTCTTCATTTTCAGTCGAACTGAAATCACAACGACACTTTAGAAAAATTTGAAAAAAATCGAAAAAAAAATCACAAAATCACTTCATCTACCTTCCAATACTTTCACAAGTGCTAGATCGATCGGTTTAGTGGTGGGGAGTGCCCCGGGCTGCGGTCAGTGAGGCAATGCGTTGAGTGCCCGAGACACTAATATTTATAGTAATTCCGTTCGGACCCTAGAGAGAGGCAGAGAAGGGATCTCTATAGAGCTGTTTGCACGACTTTCAGTGAACGTTTGTCGCTAATCATAACCTAAACGAGTCTAAGGAATAGATATTCATATTATTGGGTACCAGCAGAGAGCACTGAGGATAAGTCCTCCAGCTCTTAATTTAATTTTTTATTGTATTAAACACTTGACGCATTCAATTTAAAATAACTTAACTTGACATTTTATGTGTATTGTTAATGTTGTATTTTATGTTGAATAAGAAATAAATCTAATCTAATTTAATCTAATCTCATTGACACACATTGAAAGTACATACATACTACAAACGCACAGCACGCGTGCTTGTATTTCCAAACGGGGTAGGCAGAACGCACGATCAAACAATGACTTTTTCGTAACCATCTCTAGCATATTTTTTACTTTTTAACGTACGTAACATTTACTTTACAATATTTCCTTAGTCGCCTCTTTTGATCAGTTGAACAATTATGGCTGTCCCAATATTCAATCTATTTGTGGTTTACCTTATTAGAGATAGGGAAGTGAAATAATGTATGTTCTAATAAAATTAAACATTAGGATATTCTAAAACTCCTCTGTACGGAACTTTTTACTGTATTTTACTTGAAAATTATTTATTTTTGTCAAGAAATGTCTTTGTGACTCTGCCAGCGCGTTTCTGCGTTGCCAGTTCATCCTAAAACATTATGTTACTGGTGAACCAATATTAATTTATTTAGTTTGTATGAAAAGTAAAAAAAAGTTAAAAGTCATATTTCGACCAATGTTCATATAATGTTATTTAATCGTTATGACCTCAGCTATACGCCGGTGAAGTTATGCGGTTTCCTCCTGAAGCACCCTGTATACAGACGATTATTTGATACTGTAATAGGGTAGTGGAACCAAAAGATGAACACCCCCCAGAAGTTGAACGTTTGGCCTTAATTAAATAGTGGCACATTTTATATGCCAAAAAATATTTTTTCATAATGCAGCAACACTTTGCCGAGGTCAAAAACATAATTCAAGAAAAGTTACATCACGGACGTGAACATGAGCGATCTTCGCGTCTCGGATTCCGGTCAAAAGTGCCAGTTGTATGGAATCCTTATTAAAAAAAGAGCCTCACATTTTAAGCTTTTAATTGCATATCAAATTGAATAATGCATTGATTAACATTTTTATGCTTGGTATGTATTCTTGACTATATCTTTAATATTATTGTAAATAAACAAAATGTTTTTTTTGTATTATTTAACGAGTAATTTGCTGTTCAAGTAATAGTTCCAAAATCAGAGGTATGAGCTAATAGTTGAACGGCGTTCAACTATCGGGCAAAGTGGTATTTTTACAAATGCGTTTATAAAATCACACGAAAAAGATAGACTCGCCGATTATGGCTCAAATTAATTGTATAATTGTCGTAGATTTTTTAACCAAAAGTTGAACAAAGTATTTTGATGTTATGGCAAAGAAATTCGATATTTTTGTTGTATGGGAATGGCGACTGTTCAACTATTATTTCACGCCCAAAAGTTGAACTAGTAATTTTACTAGTTCAACTTTTGGTTTCTATTTCAGTAGATGAACATTGAACTAATTAAATTGGTTTATCTTATAGATTTCTTTGCCATAACTTGAACTACTAAAATTTTGTCGTGCACGTTTGGGGCAGGGTATCCATATGAACATTTTTATCAAGGTAATATTCCAATAATTATTTTTGAAAAATAAGTTAAATCATTTAACATACATACATACTATTACATACATAACACCTGTATTCTTAAATGGAGATGGCTGAGCACACGAAACGCTTCATACACATTCATATTTCCTATTACTTTACTATCAATATACTAGTTCATCTTTTGGGTCAATTCGTTCATAAATAGGGCACATCGTTCAACTTTAGGGCATTTTGCCTAAGTTGCGCAAAAATATTTTTTATTTATTCGTTTGTATGTAATACATAGGTTTTAAGTAGTGAAATGCAAAGTCGACTATGTGTTTAGTGTTGCAAAAAAAAATCACTGTCATACATGACTTACAACACTGCGAAAAAAAAGTTCAAAGAGTGGTAGTCGCTTAATCGTTCAACTTTTGGTTCCACTACCCTACACACAATCAAGATGTGCTTGTGTGGTGTCGGTATTAGAATCACGTCTCTCCTTTTTTCCGTGGATGCCTTTAAACGCGGCTAAATAAATATGCTTACGTATGTTTTGGGCGACAGGCTTGTAACCTTATTATGTATTTATTACAGCTCCTTCATTTATTAAAAAAAAGTGCTAAAAGTATAGTCATACTTTTGTCTATGTAAAGTTTTGTGTTATCTGCCTACCTCATTTGGGAATACAGATATGTTGAATAGATAATGTACTATAGTACCTAAGGGTAAACTTTAGGGTACTATATAATACTTTGAAAGACACATCTAAAAACATTTTTTTGCTATTTGGATAATTTATCAAGATCTTTATTTTATTTTATTTTAGTTTAAAACCTGTGAGCTTCGGGAGCTATCGCATTTCGAGTTTTCCCAAAAACATACAAGGAAGCCCTTTTGAAACTGACCGCGCAGAGGTGGTTTTAACCTCTCTACATAGTGTCTGTTATAGATCCCGCCGCGTGCGCAGCTCGCCACGCGCGGGCGCACACCTGATTAATAATACTGTTTATCTTTCTTTGGATCATACATGGCTGTGATCCAATAGTTAGTGTGGATTGTATGGCACAGGAAGGAAGGAACTCTGGGAAAACAGTAGCGCCCCAGCGCCCCATTCGTCGAATAGCCGAACTAAACGATTCTAAATCGCGCTAACTTTCGACGAAATACTCCCAACTTCCTCTCTGCGGAGTTTGGTCCCCAGGCATAACATCTGCCTGGAGAGAAGTTTGTATTTATGCAACTGAACGTCGAAACTTCGTTAATATAGTATGTAGGATACCATTTTGATAGTTATGGAGAAATCGTCTATTTAGAAGAGACAAATGAGCGTCTGCGTCTGGTTTAGAGCTGGGCAATTTTTTTAAGTTGTCAATTTGTTTTTCTCGGTTTGAATAAAAAATGTTTTTCCCCTTTCACCCTTGCTGTCACCCTTTTTCTTACGAACGCCTTATGGTGAAGGAAAACATCGACAGGGAAAACCTGTACAAATCTGAACTAAATGCCAAACCGTCTCTCATACTGAGAGGAGACCTGTGCCTAGCTGTGGAGGGTGTATTCAAGCTAAATGAAATCAAACCTGTTTGCTCGACAAGTTTCACAAAACCTTTAATTCACAGTACCTAGTAAATTTTCACATTGCGTTTTTTCACGATCACAAATTTTATTTTAGTAAAGCGTTTTATAATATTCTTTCATAGTATTTTTCTGCTTAACGACTTGCATTTCACTGCATGACAACTACAGTGGTTTCAAGCATGGTGCGGGTGGCACCTTGATGCGCCGTTTCGTTTTACTCGAAAAAAGTTGCTACGGTCTAAATATTGTGGAAGTGGGTGGAAGTGGAGGTAGATCTAATCGGTGCTTGGATATGATTGGCGGAAAATATTATGTGGTATCAGCATTTTATATCATTAGTTTAATTGACTCAAATATCGACACTTGTACTTTCTAGGGATATGACAGATGGCGCCCGCACCATGCTATAATGAAACCACTGCACGATGTTGTTACGGAACCTTTCGAGCACCAGTTCAACTCACACTTAACCGGTTTTTATTTGCGAACTCCGATATTTCAAGTTTAAGCCCTTTGACAGGTTTGCAGTCCTTTCACCAAGGTTGGCAAAATATTACGCGAGTGGACTAGTGCGGGATAGACCACCAGTCTCACGAGCAACTCGACTCGCGCCTTGCCATGTTAATCAGTACGTCTAGTGTGTTCATTTCGATGGTGCAGTCGTTAACGAATTCGTTTGCGAGTTGTCGCGGAATGTATGGAGACTTGTCGAAAGTGGCAGTTGTGCAAACGTTCCGCTGGCGGCGCTGTCTCGCTTTTCATACAATTTTGCGATAACTCGCAAACGAATTCGTTAACGACTGCGCCATCGAAATGAACACACTAGACGTACTGACATGTCCGGACATGACGCGAATTACGTTGTTAATGAAGGTTTCCATTTTCGGTCATTTTCGTAGCCAATACTTAAATACTAGTAAAAATATATGTAGGGGAAAGGGGGCGTAACAAAGATATGGGGCACAATGGGGCAACTTACAGTAAGCTAGGTTAGATCTCTTTTTAAAAACATCGATGTCAAAATTATGACATTGACATTAATAACTTTTGTTTTACAAATAAGTTGACATCAAAGAAAACACAAACATAATATACCGGGTGGCTGGAAATTTACCGTGACTATTTTAACCAGTGGTCGGGTACATGCGTCTGAAAACCCCTGTGAAGTTTTTTTCAGGAATTTTCATGTATTTTTTTTTACAGAATTTTAAAAAATATTGTCCAGTTTTTGTACTCCGCCTCTTAGTTGACCGCGTAGCATCGCAATGTCGATCGATCGCAGGTGCGTACGCGCCGACTAACGGGACTTGCGTACGGGACATAAGGTAGGTAAAACACAGGGCGCAACGACCTGAAAAGCGTTGAAACATTTGTCTCCCACAAGGTCAATAATAAACATTTTCAGGAAATATTTTACAGGGGTGTTCATACGCGTTCTATACCCAACCAATGGTTCAAATCTTCACGGCAGGGATCGAATACCGGTATTATTTTCATACATTTATACCGATATTTAATTTCGGTATCTCAGTTGTTTTTGTATGTTATTGGATTTTTTCATTTAATGTCGTACTTTTGCAGGATTACCTAAATACCATCTAGGAATACCAAGCTAAAATTCCAAATTAAAGGAGATATTTTAGTTTTTAGTAATACCGGTAACGATCCCTGCTTCACGGTCAATTTGCGACAATTCTCAATAAACCTTTAATTTTCGTCACGTCCACATATGAGACGCAAACTAACATTTGTGCACCCAAAAGTACTCTAAAGCCAAGGATACACTAGGGGACAAATGTCCCGCGACACGTGTCCCCAGCAACGTCGGGCGAAGTAGCGCGACGTTGCCGGA
>BHDV01002890.1:33126-73429 GCA_005406045.1 Adoxophyes honmai | reverse complement strand
CCGGCTCCTTTTTTGTGTGATACAAGCACGATATGGATAGATCGAAATGTGCATTAGATGATTTTTAGGGTTCCGTACACAAAGCATAAAAACGGGACCCTATTACTGTCTGTCTGTCACCAGGCTGTGTCTAAAGAGCCGTCAGAGCTAGATAATTGAAATTTTCAGTAACTACTATCGATTTCTGTGTGGGGTCGGGATCAAATAACACCTCTCCATTTCTTCCATGAATGTCGCAAGAGGCGACTAAGGAAATAAGTTTAGGTACGCTTTAGGCGACAGGCTAGCAACCTGTTACTATTATACCTCTTCCATCTGTTTTCAAACCTAAAATAAAATGATGCTAGAAGTGGCAGTGAAGCGTAAAATAGTCATAATTATGGTTTTACCCATGTCACGTTTCTTATGCTCTGCCTACCCCAATTGGGAATATCGATACACAGCGGCATATCGAGCTACATCCCTAGTGGCGCGCGGCGCGCAGCGCGGGCGCTTTATGTCAAAGACAGCGGCTACCTTTGACCGAGCCGCCCGGCGGGCGGGCAGTGTTGCCGATATTGTAAGTTTGTCGCTAAAAGCGGCGACTTTTTCTCAATCTTAGAGAGTAAAGAAAATTACTATCACAATAAAAATTATAAAAAGTTAGGTAGATATTGTACGTTACTCTACGTATTTTAATTATTTATAAACAAATTACTTATCTTTTTTCTACGCCAGACCTTAATGTTTCACAGCTCCAAGGACTTCTGGCACCTTTCTCAAACAGTTTTGGCTACTTTTTGGCTACTTTTTATTTTGAGTGTAGCCACTCAAACTTTTACGCTGCGCGTTTGAATGAATAAGCGTGCGGTCTTTGACATTGATTTGCGTAAAAGTAATACGAGGGCTGCACTGAAAGTTTCGGGAAACTAATATTTAAATAACATTTTTTATCACGTATTATACCTTTTTACAATCGTCAAAGTTTCCTTATCTTAAAACACTGGCCACTTAGAAAAAAAAAACAATGGTTCGGTTTCAATTGTTTTTTGAACTTGATGAGTCGTGCCCAACATGGAATTGTCACGTGAAAATTTAAGAGCTATGATTTACTACGACTTTAAAAGTGGATTAACACAAAAATAATGTGGAGACCGGATGATTGCTGCTTTTAATAATGAAGTCCCTTCGATGACCACAATATACAGGTGGTTTTCGGAATTTCAACGTGGCCGTGTTTCCCTCATGGACAATGTGCGTCAAGGTCGACCAAAATCGGCAGTCACCCAAGAAAACATCAATGTTGTGCGTCAACTGATTACGGAAGACCGACATGTGACATATCGGGAAATTCAGGAGTCTCTGGGCATTGGAATGAGTCAAATACAAATTATTCTACAGCAAGAGTTAGGCGTGCAAAAATTGTTTTCCCGGTGGATACCTCATCAGTTGTTCGACGAACCGAAAACGACTTGTGTCGATTAGTGCCCCGAAACTTTAAATAAAATCAACAGAGGAAGCTCAAATGCAGTTTTTAGTATTGTATTGGATAATGAGTCATGGATATACGCCTATGAGGCTGAAACTAAAAACCAATTTCGAGTATGGGCCTATGAAGGCGAGATTAAGCCGACAAAAGTGGTTCGCTCTCGCAGCACGGCCAAAAAGATGGTGGCTAGTTTTGTCTCCAAATCGGGTCACGTGGCTACAGTTCCTCTTGATGACCGTAGAACAGTCAATGCCGATTGGTATGCAACCATTTGTTTGCCGAGTGTGTTTGGTGAACTGAGAAAAAAAAACCTCAATCGTCGCATCATCCTTCACCATGACAATGTCAGCTCCCATACGGCTCGGTTAACAAAGGACTATCTAGACGGTGAAAAATTCGAATTACTGAACCATCCTCCATACAGCCCTGACTTAAGCCCCAATGACTCTTTCACATTCCCCAAAATCAAAGATAAGTTACGTGGTAAGCAGTTTCAGGCGCCAGAAGATGCCGTGGAGGCGTACAAAACGGCCATTTTGTCGACCCCACCTTCAGCGTTCAATGAGTGCTTCAAAAACTGGTTTGAACGTATGTAAAAGTACATTTAATATAAGGGAGAATACTTTCAAAAGCAATAAAATTACTTTTGATCATTTTAACTGGATATTTTTTTCTATTCCCGAAACTTTCAGTTTGACCCTCGTAGTAAAAATTTCTAGGTAAAGGAGTGAACAGATGTTCGAAACATTTCTGACCACATAGAATGTGAAATATACTTTTGACTATAACTTTTAACTGAAAAGTGATATAATTTTTTTAATATTTTTATGGGTGTCTCCGTATTTTAATTCATATGTGTGTGAAATATCGTACAGGGTTTTCAAAACACGTTGTATTGTCAGATTCTTTAAGCTAACACATTGTAGTACCATTTGCAGTAAATAAAAATGATTCGATGCTTTTTTCTCCAGGTGGGCGTACTCTGTAACAACGCGACGATCCGCGACGAGACGTTATACGGCCAGCCGACAGAGGGCGCGCTGCTAGCTTGCGCGATGAAGAACGGGATGGACGACATCAGGGACCAGTACACGAGGCTGCACGAGATTCCTTTCAGGTGGGTTGGTACGGGGAATGAGCGCGGCGAGTTTCGTTATAACGTCACACGAATGATGGGGAACGTTAATTTAGGTATGGTTGTGTTGTTTGGTTTTGTAGATGTTTTAGGAGATAGGCTAACAACCTGTGACTATTGTACAGTCAAGGAATTTCATACCTGTGCCACTTTGAAGCTTTTCATAATGAGTTTTATTTTGCTTTAATTTTAGTAGATAGTATGATATGCCAGTCTCATTTCTTGTGCAAAGGTACCATCGCGAACAGGGATTGTTGAGCCACTTACCTATGTTTCTAACTTGGTCGTATAATACTAATCCAATAGCTGACATCTAGCCGGTCACATCGGTCATAGATTACACGTCTAAATTGCGAACAGTGGCAAGTGGCTCAACAATCCCGGTTCGTGACTGTACAAAGTGGTTATCAAATTCTTTGATTGTACCTCTTGAGTTGAGCTGCGAAGCGAGTTATAATAGTCATGGTTATGTCGATGAAGCGTTTCGTGAGCTCTGCCTACCCCATTTGGGAATACAGAGGTGATGTATGTATATGTGTATGTTACGTTATCTGCACAGAAAACTGTGACTGTGATAAATATTCAAGGAGATCCAAATACAATCGACTACAGTTCAGACTTTTAGGTACTTAAAAAAAGGTAAACAAACCCAACAAAGTCAAAAATCACGTAAGGTATGTGTTGCTACATTAAATATAACACTTTCTATTTTAGTCGCATTACACTCACCTTGTAATGCGACTAAAATGGAAAGTGTCGTATTTAATGTAGCAACACATACCTTACGTGATTTTTGACTTTGTCGGGTTGGCTTTGTTTGTTTACCTTTTTTAAGTGCCTAAAAGTCTCATTTATAGTTCCCTTCTCAGTCATATTATTATTTTGACTACATAACATTTTCTCTGCTCCACCTACCCTATTCGTTAATACAGGCGTGATATGTAAATCTATATCTATACTAATATTATAAAGCTGAAGAGTTTGTTTGTTTGTATGTTTGTTTGTTTGTTTGTTTGTTTGTTTGTTTGTTTGTTTGTTTGTTTGTTTGTTTGTTTGTTTGTTTGAACGCGCTAATCTCAGGAACTACTGGTTCGAATTGAAAAATTATTTTTGTGTTGGATAAACCTTTTATTGAGGAATGCTTTAGGCTACATAACATCACGCTGCAACTAATAGGAGCGAAGAAATATTGGAAAATGTGGAAAAAAACGGGGGGAAATTAAACAGTATTCCACGCGGACGGAGTTGCGGGCACAGCTAGTGAAATATAAAAATCGATCTTTATATCCTATCTTCTTTTTCACAGTTCCGAAACTAAAATGATGGTGGTCAAATGCGCACCAAAGTTCAGCGACGGCAGACTAAAGGAAGAGGTTTTCGTGAAGGGAGCCATCGAGAAGATACTACCGGTGTGCACGCAGTATATCGATAGTGCGGGGAATTACGCGCCCATCACTAAAGACAAGCAGAACGATTTTATGACGGAAGCCTACAATATTGGACGGATGGGTGAGTTGTTTCTGTGTAGAAATAGTGATGTGTTATTTTACTATAGGTACGTGTTACAAAAATACCAGTAAGGCAGAAAGGGGGTTAAATGGCCCATTGTAAGGAGTCAATTTACAATATTTAAATAATGAATTAATTCCTCTTGTTGAGTGTGCAAACCTTTTTGAATGAAAAATCTAAAATCCTTCAAAGAATACGCTCTTGTTAATAATTCAATGATAACTTCAGTTCTATGAGTGACAGCTTACTAGGGTTTTATAATTATTTAAAAACTGTCCGTTGATTATTTAAAAACAGACAGGGAAAGAGTGACGATACAAGTATAAAGGAAATACACAGAGAAAAACAGAGAGACCAAATATTAGGACTTGGCTAGATTGGCACTTAGTGTAAAGAATTTAATAAAATTAGTTAGTCTGGTTAGGTGAAGTGTTCTCGGTATTCTGGTTTTGGCGAATGTAACGCTTAGATCAGCTGTTCGCGAATTTAATGGCCAGCGACTGTCGAAAACTTGTCCTATGTCGACGACGTAAGCCTACGACACGCTTAGAAAGGGACGCACTTTCGACGCTTTTAGCATTCGTAGTTTAAGTTCAAGTTGACTATATCACATCGTGACACCTCGCAAGAGATCGTCAAGGTTTATAGGTTTAGGTATTCTTTAGTCAGGCTAGCCAACTGTCTTTTACTACCTCTTCCATCTCTTTTAAAAAGCTAACATTAAGCTAGAAGTGGCTGCGAAACGTGAAACAGTCTTAAATCTATATCACGTTTCGTTTGTTTTGTCTACCCTGTTTGGGAATGCAGACGTAATTTATGTATGTATATATTTTGTCCCCAGGTCTCCGCATAATAGCCCTAGCCCGTGGCGCATCCCTAGAGTCCCTAGTATTCACGGGCGTTTGCGGGGTCTGCGACCCGCCGCGACCCGGCGCGGCTGCTGCTGTGGCGACCCTCCGCCGCGCCGCCGTCGACGTTAAGATGGTTACTGGGGATGCTAGACCCACTGCTCTAGCCGTCGGTATGTACTGTAGTCTCGCAAACTCTCAGTGAAACGCAAGTAGTTCGGCTACAGGTGGCGCTAGGGAGCTGCTTTCAATGCTAGGTAGCGCTTGGGCGCTGCTATTCGACGCTAGGTGGCGTTTGGGTGCTGCTATTCGACGCCAGGTGGCGCTAGGAAGCTACACCAGGTAAGTAGTTCGGCTATTCGACCTTAGGTGGCGCTAGGGTGATACAACAGGTAAGTAGTTCGGTAGTTCGACGATAGGTGCCGCCAGAGCGCTAGGTAAGTAGTTCGGCGGTTTGACGATAGGTGGCACTACGTCTTCGATAATAGCCCTAGCCCGCGGCGCCTCCCTAGAGTCCCTAGTATTCACGGGTGTGTGCGGGGTCTGTATCTACAAGGCTCCTCCTCATAGATAACATTCATTCAGTATCTTTGCTCTCATCAGCGGTGCGCACACAAACACACTACACCGCCGTATGCGACTCACCGATTTAGGGACACCGCATAGCCACCCAGATAACCAGATCCCAACTTTGTTTTTTTTATAGGGGTAGTACACAACAGCAACCGTACGTCTATCAGAATTAAAAAAATATATCGCGCGAGAGGTAGCCGCTATTTCTCTTTTAGCGTTGCAATGCGTCGCTCAAAACGCACTGGAAAGACTCACTGAGTGATATGAAAAAAATGACGGAATACGCTTTAATTATCAAAATCCGCATGTTTCTTCTTTCTATTTATACTAAATATACATATTTATTTGCTAAATTAATAACATCTCGAAAAGATCTAAGAATTCCAAGATCTGCCACGGTCCTGTACTTACTTTTTTTACTTACAGCTCAAATGGTCGGCCTGGACGTCCTCCACTCGCAGTCCCTGTCCGGGGACCAGCTGGACGCGATGCCGGATGACGAGCTGGATCGAGTCATCGACTCGGTCAGCGTGTTCTACCGCGTCACGCCCAAGCACAAGCTGGCCATCGTCAAATCGCTGCAGCGGCTTGGGAACATCGTTGGGATGACCGGTGAGTACAGAATACTTTTTTAAAGGCAAATTTATAGCAAGTAGTTCGGTTATTTGACGATAGATGGCGCTAAGGCGATACATCAGGTATATAATTCAACTATACGACGACAGATGGCGTTTGGGCGCTACACTAGGTAAGTAGTTCGGCTATTTGACGGTAGGTGGCACTAGGGCGCTACACCAGGTAAGTAGTTCAGCTACACGACGATAGATAGCGTTTGGGCGCTACACTGGGGTCTGGGTAAGTAGTTCGGTCATTCAGTGATAGGTGGCGTTTGAGCGCTACACCAAGTGAGTAGTTTGGCTATTCGACGATAGGTGGCGCTAGGGGGATACACCAAGTTACTAGTTTGGCTGTTCGACGATAGGTGGCGCTAGAGCGCTACACCAAGTATGTAGCTCGGCAATTTGACGATAGGTGGCGCTAGGGCGCTATACTAAGTAAGTAGCTCGGCTATTTGACGATAGATGGCGCTAGGGTACTAGGTAAGTAGTTAAGCTTTTCGACGATAGGTGACACTAAAGCGCTACAACAATACCCGGACGTCTAAACTCGCAGTCTCTCCGGGGACCAGCTGGACGCGATGCCGGACGACGAGCTCGATCGAGTCATCGACTCGGTCAGCGTGTTCTACCGCGTCACGCCCAAGCACAAGCTGGCCATCGTCAAGTCGCTGCAGCGGCTTGGGAATATCGTCGGGATGACCGGTGAGTACATAACCTAACCTTTTTTCTCACCTACGCAACACCCGCCGGTGACCATGATTTGGGCGCTCTACTGCTTTTTTGTTAATGTGAAGTGTGCTATCCGCCCTCTGTGCTTTAATAAGTTTAATATTTGTACAGGAGTGTGCTCTCCTGTTCCCTCATAGGAATGCGCACTGAAAAGTGCGTATCAGACCCTCCCAGGTACGCCTTAAAAGGGCGTATTTTCTAGCCCTCGCGAGCGTCGGCGGGGGTATCGCTCTTGGTCTAGCCTAAGCATAACTAAACCTATTTCCTTCATCCACGGAAGAAATAGAGAAATGTTTTTCTGTCACGACAGCACACCGGAAGTATGGATTAAGTATGATTGTATGTATGTATTGTTATTTGAATTATTTTATTTGCAGGCGACGGCGTGAACGACGGCGTGGCCCTGAAGCGCGCCGACATCGGCATCGCGATGGGCAACGGCACTGACGTCTGCAAAGAAGCCGCTGACATGATCCTCGTGGACGATGACTTCGCCACCATCATGTAAGTCAACACAACAGATAGAAACCGGAACGAAGTAGCGAGTAACTTCCAGGTCCAGAAAGCGCGCTCGGAGTTAAGCGTTTCGTTCGTACCATCACGCCACCGTGCCGCGCCCGCTTCCGCTCACAGTGCGTTTGGAGCTTTAGTGAACGCAAACTGCAATTCGAGATCCTGCAGGGTTAGAAATATCAATCCTGCGATAACCCCCAGTTTAAAAAATGCCAGTGCTGGTTTTAAAAATGTATGAAGTTTGGATGAATGAAAACGATAAAAAACTTCTTGTTAGCTGCAGAAACGTTTATTAAAAAAATATATATTTAAATTTGCATAATCGAAGCTAAATTAACTCAATATTAGACAGTAGCTACGGGTGCCCTAAGGGGAAACTAAACAGTATAATATTCCCACCAGTACAGGTTTCTTAAAATAGACTTATAGCTCTTAAACTTTTGTAGGGATATCATGGTATGAAGTACTATTAAAGCTTGCTTTACTTTCCAGCGCGGCGATAGAAGAGGGAAAGTGCATATTCTACAACATCCGCAACTTTGTACGCTTCCAACTGTCTACCTCGATCGCTGCGTTGTCGCTCATCGCTCTCGCTACTCTCATGGGAATCCCTAACCCGCTCAACGCTATGCAGATATTGTGGATCAACATCATTATGGACGGTCAGTAACTTCTAAAACATATTTTTTATTCTCAGATACCAAAATGACATTATAAGTGCTTGTGTTTTGCGATTCTTAAGTAGTGCTGTCTCCGCTTTGGAAAGTGAGTTACTTAGGTTACATACGATGATGTAAAGCAGGGTTCCCCAACCTTTTATTGTTAAGACTCCCTGGAATATTTTTTTCATGACCCTCCCCCTTCCTCTTACGTTTTTAATTCATACAAAAAACGCACACTGTGTACGTAAACACATTTTAATTTAATTCTAGTAAACAATTTTTAAAACATCTTTTACGGACGAATCAGCTCTTATTTTTAGAACTTCTTGCAGAACTTCTTGTAACTGTATCAGATCGACAACAATATAGATTTCTTGTCATGTGCTATATTGGTGACTAGAAAAAGAACAAATCACACGCTTTCTACAACCCCTTGACATCTCTATATGCCCACTTTGACATCTCTCTCTATGCCCCTCCTGGTTGGAACCTCCTGATGAAGACTGCTGTTTCCAGGTCCCCCAGCGCAGTCTCTGGGAGTGGAACCGGTAGATCACGAGGTGGTCCGCCGCCGCCCTCGCGACACTTCCCGCCGCATCATCTCCAGAGCGCTGCTGCTTAACGTTCTTCTGGCAGCCGCCATCATCATCGCTGGCACGCTCTGGGTCTTCAATAGGGAGGTGAGTTGAGTTGGATACAAGTAATTGGTTTCCCGGCGTCTAAATGTTGGCCTGTGAGACAGAACTGGCCAGACATGCGGTCGTCAGTGGTTAGAAATGATCGTCAGTGGTTAAATACGGTCATCAGTGGCAAGATACGGTCATCAGTAGGTACATACGGTCATCGGTAACTACATACGGTCAAACGGTCATTGGTAACTACATACGGTCATCAGTGTTTAAATACGGTTATTAGTGGTTAGATACGGTAAACTGCGGCTAGATACAGACAAAAGTGGCTAGATATGGTAATCAATTCCTAGATAAGGTCATTAGCGGCCGAATACGATCGTCAATGGGTAGATGATATCATCGGGTAACATTATGATGATTTCGCAGCTAGATACAACCATCAGTGGTTGGACAAGGCCATCAGTCGTCGCCCCGGGCTGAGTTTAGGAACTCGCCAGTCGCTAGTACTTATCCGACTTGTTCAACACTAGCAACTAACCATCCCCTCTACCCCCAGATGCTTGCCGCAATATCATGCTGAGTGCGGCCTTTATGGCACTCTTTGGCACTCGTAATCTGATTATTTTATTGTAATTGTACTATATTAAGTTATTATTTGTTTGTGTCAATTTATTTTAATAAATGATTTTTCTTTCTCCCCAGATGTCGGACAACAAGATAACCCCCCGCGACACAACCATGACGTTCACTTGCTTCGTGCTCTTCGACATGTTCAACGCGCTCTCGTGCCGCTCCCAGACCAAGTCGGTCTTCCAAGTGGGCCTGCTCTCGAACAAGATGTTCCTGCTGGCCGTGACCCTGAGTCTGGTGGGCCAGATGCTGGTGGTATACTTCCCGCCGCTGCAGAGGATCTTCCTGACCGAAGCTCTGACGGGGCATGGTGAGTTTCCGGTCATTTTTTTGCATAAATAATAATCATGTCGTACAATACAAACGACTGCGTTCCCAAACAGGGTAGGCAGGCGAAACGCGAGACAAAAAAAAAGACTTACACGCTTCACAGCCACTTCTAGCATAGTTTTAAGGTTTGCAAAGATGGAAGAGGTAGAATAGTGACAGGTTGCTAGCTTATCGCCTAAAGCATACCTAAACCTGTTTTCCTTAGTCGCCTCTTACGACGTCCACGGCAGAAATGGAGAGGTGTTATTCTAGACCCGATACTACAAGTAATAATGTAGCCTCAACATCCCACTACTGGACACAGGCCTCCACTCAGTATGAGAGGGTTTGGGCTACCGCGCGGGGCTAGTGCGGATAGGGAACTTCACACAGAACATTGATTTATTTCATTGCTGTGCGCAGGTTTCCTCACAATGTTTACCTTAACCGATTAGCTCGTTGTCAATTCCGAAAAATTCAGAGGTCTACACTTGGGATTCGAACCCACGGCCCTCTGCATAAGAGACTACCACAGACTACCACGTAAATATTTTTTGACGTTGTGAAATGACAAAGTGACAAAAGTATGTCAAAGCTCTTATTTTTGGGATACTTCGTTTACCTTAATTCATGTAGTTGTAGTGAGTTCATTTAGGTTGCTCCAAAAGTCTTGTACAGTATAGAGCAATAAAGGAATAGAAGCTCCGCGAAGCGGACCCCACGAACTTTTACCATTTGGCATTACATTTGATGTTTTATACATTAGTATTTTTTACACAAGTAAAGCCATGTATTTATTTATTTGCAGACATTATCTTCCTGGTCTGCCTAACGTCGAGCGTGTTCATCGTGAGCGAAATAAAGAAACTGATCGAGCGAACGATCAAGAAGCGGTCTTTTGGCAAGTTCTCGAGCAAGGCTCACGACGCCCTGGACTTCGTATGACAGGAGGACCACAAGGATCAATAAACGGAGTCACAGTAACCAATGAAAGCAACGCGGGCGGGAGTAGTATAACTGAAGACACACCTGGTAGTTCTAAGTCAAACTTGGATGGGGCGTCGTCTTCTGTGCAGTTTCTTCGAGTGTCTGACGTCTTTTTGTCTCGCAGCGATAACGAGTACGCGAAAGATCTGTATAGGGTCGCCAGTGTGGATAGGAGCGACGGATTCAGCAGTTGGTTGGCTGATCCCTTGCAGGATGAGACGAAGGTTCTGATCGGTGAGTAATCTCAGAATGTTTGTTCTTTTGTATTTAGTGTATTTATTTATTGACTTTTGGAACGCCTAAAATCTGGTCGCGGTCGCGGTCAAGTGCGAGCGTGAGGGCAATACTACTGCACGCGTGCGACAGAGATAGCAACGGGTCAAAGCTCGGATTTTTCCGTGTTCCGCGACCGGTGTTTAGCCTAGTCCTGTTAGGTCTTCTTTTTTATCCGTCAACTGTTACGTCCCGGTTCATGTCTCAACTACCTTATGCTGTATCCGTAGCTCATATTTTGAGATGTAAACACTCATAAATAGAGCTGTTTCTTGCTTGCATTTGAATCTCAAGAAAGATGTGGTATAGACATCCACCACAGACGACATTCACTTGCAACATTTATAATCTGTAACCAAACGTCTGCGGTCTACTGTATTGAGATATGCTTGCGGCAGTTGATGGGAGAGACGGATCCGGTACTAAGCAACGGACGGGCACAACTATGTTTGTCGGTTTGGCGTTCCATGAGTTAACTAAAAGAAGTGTTAGCATTGCTTTATTCTTGTGACACGCTTAGTTACAACTTCTATGGTGTTGAACAACGTCATCTTTAGACGTGTCTGTAGTGTTGTCGTAAAATTTTTGACACCCCATAGGATGTTCTTTCAACTTGTCACAAAAATAAAGCGATGCTTGTAAACTTGTGTGTAACTTCAGATTCTGTTGGTATGATTCAATAAAGACGGTCGCGGAATACACAGAAATTCGAGCGTTTCCACGTGCTCAAGTGCGAGCGTGAGGACAATATTACTGCACGCGTGCGACAGAGATAGATAGCGGCGGGTCAACGCCCGAATTTATCTGTGCTCTGCGACCGGCCTTTAGTAAAGTCGTTGCGATTTTCTCTCTTACTATTGTAACTTGATGACGAATTAATAGTCAGTTTTGAATTGTCATCGTAATTCGTCCTGTTTAGAAAACTTAAGTAGACTAAAGACAACCGTGACAGATTTTCACTTGAAATATAAACGGATGTCTCTTTTCAACTACTTAAAACAGAAAGAGAAGACTGCTTATGTTTCAAGTTACGACTTGTTGCCATGTAAAACTGTTAGGCAAATACGCGCTTTGATGCTACGCCCGTCCCTTTCTAACTTAGGTGGTGGGAAAGAGACGGCGGCAAGCGACGTGTGCTAGCTTATCAAAGAGGAAAGATTCTGTAGTTGTTGCGATTTTTATTAGCCGTCGAAAAACCTATAGAAACTGACCCGGTTACGACAGTGTTCTCTTTTATACGAGATACGTGTGAGTGCGACAGGAGATCGAAATAAATCACAGAGTTTTGATAAATAAGTTGTTCACGTGACGTTCTATAAAGAAAAAAGGTTTTTTCTTGACATTCCTTTAGTTTACGTGGCCGTTGGAACGATATTTACATTTACACGAAACTCTGGAACTAGAATAAAAATACTTTCGACAAGAGTTTATTTTAAGTAAGCCCGGTCGCGAAGAACAGCGAAATTCGAGCTTTGACCCGCTGCTAACCATCTCTGTCGCACGCGTGCAGTAATATGGCCCTCACTCTCGCACTTGTGCACGTGCATCGCACTGTGCGAGCGAGAGGGCAATATTACTGCACGCGTGCGACAGAGATACAAGGCAACGGGTCAACGCTCGAATTTCGCTCTGCTTCGCGACTGGGCTCTAGTAATTGATTGATCGATAGTAAATTTCGCAATATCAGCAAAGATACTGTCTTGTGATAGAACATTAATATTATGAATGATTGTATCAGAGATGATGGCTCTATATAAAAACGGTTTCGAATTTAGTTATTTATTTTAGAGCGTTCGAAATGAATTATGCTCTTAGTTCAATTTTAATACTTTTCAAATTAAAATCAAATCGATTGTTAAGTTTCACTAATTACGTTCTAGGCTAGGGTTGGATTTAATATACAGTTGCACACAGCTAAGGGCTACACGTATACGTGACTTGCAACTGAGTGAAATCCTTTGAATGTATTTCCTATTCGTTGTTATTAATTTATTTTTCTACGATTTTTTAATGCCTCAGTATTCAAAACGTGTCGAATTATGTAACATTATTTATTTGTATTAAGCGTAACTTAACACTTTATGTTGTGATTTATGAATTTGTTTAGTGATTTAGTTTTAATTTTGTACTGATTTCGTGTTTAACTTGATCTTGTCTTGTACGGTGCGGATTCCCCGCGTTATTTAGTGTTATCATACTTATAAGAATATCTTTATACCTATTGAAATCTAGGAATTGTAAATTCAACAATAATGAACTCTGTAGAATTTTACTAGCTTTTAAACCTTTTTTTTAATAAACGTGGAGCGCCTAAGCCGGTCACTGTAGCGTTCAAATATACAGAAATGAAATTCAACTTGTGTTTATATTTTTACTTCAACTTTTTTGTAGATTGAAAATTAATAGTCAAGCTCTCTTTAATAAAAAGTTGTAGTATTTTGAATGATTGCAAGATCGCAAAATAATTAATGATATTGTAATGGAAGTAGAGTTCGTTGATATTTTAATCGGTTTAGGATTTGATCAAAATGTAACTAAATGTCTTTATCGTTATTTAGGAGGAAAAATGATAATTTGAAAGCTGTTTATAAAACACTATTAGGATATTAATTATAGAACGGAAGGCTTAGTTGTAAAAATGGAAACCGGATAGGGTTTCGTAGTATTTAAATAATTATTGGAACATTTGAATTTGTATCTAATCAGTTTTTTGTCTATTTAAAAATAAATACAAGGTAGGTGAAGAAAATTAAATTATCACTGAGTGCTTATTGAAACTCAAGTCAAAACGTCTGAAGTGAATGAATATCTATCTATCTACATCTCTATCTGTTCTTCTTAATTTGTTGTTTAACTTCAGACAAAATGCCAAAAATATGTACACTACTACGTATTTTGGCGCTTTATCTTGACTTTATAGTAAAGATTTCTTTACCCACTTGAAACTAAAAAAAAAAGTTTCTGTCAAGAACCTATTATTTATTTTTACTTTATACGGACGGCTACTATCTCAACAGCCTTGTATAACTACAAACTTATTTCCCGAACATGAATATTCACTATCAACTAGATTAATTCCTGTATAATACCTTAGGTTATCTAGGCACAATTATAGACGTCTAGAAAAGTGCTTAAAGTACCATGTGATTTCATAATTAGACACGAGTTTATAAACGCGTGGTTTAAGTGTTGCTGTCTTTATTCGTTTTTATAGCGTGAGAGAGTGACATGTGATTCCGGCTTCTATTGCGTGTACATATTGCATTTCTTCTTTAAGGTCTAACGGGTGGATGCGGCGAAGAAGCCATAGTGTAGCCGTAGCCACTCTCGCCGCATCCATCCTCATCGATATTAGTTAAAACGTGGACCATTATCTATTTAGAGAGAACGAGTAATGAATGGATTCCTAAGTGAATGGAAACTGTCGTTCATTCAGTCATATCAAAGAGAGCTTCTTACAAAATTCTAAAGGCTTTAGTGTAGTTTGAACCCATAATTTTAACACAAACGCGCACGAAGTGTCACCTGAAAATCGTAGTAATTCGGCTACTATTTTGACAGGTCATGCAAATGTCAAACGGTTCTGCAGAACATTGGATAGGTTGGGCAGTGGGCACACATCGTTCGACTTTTGGTGACACTTGGTGCGGAAGATTGTAAAGAGTCGAGTTTTGTGTTATAAGTTCCGCGAATTTAACAGTTAATCATTTTCGTGTAACATACTCGACGGCCAAGTCGTCCTGTTACTGCAAATACCTGCTATCTGCAAAAAAATCTATAAAAACTTAATAAAATAATTATCCTTGTTCTTACGTAAAAAATATCCCTTTTTTATATAAAACGGGGACATTTTTACAGGCTTTATATTATAGAAAAAAGTGGTCAAAAATGAAATTGACTATATCTGTAAGATTTTTGCATATACCAGATATTTGTAGTAATAGGACGAAATTATCCTCTACTATATCTGGAACGAGAGTTTGCAAGAGTTTTGCACTAATGTAAGATTCTGATTCTTAAAATTGCACAGTCGGTTCACAGTGGTCTAAGAATGGTGCTGGAGAGTGCATGTTAAATCTAAGTAGTTAATTCATCTTTGCTTTGCTATAAGCGACATTTGCGATAGTCTACGCACTTTGTATAACTTTATGTGTATGTCTATTGATTTTCATCGACATTAGCTTGATATCATAAAACATGGATAGATATAGATACATACGTCAATCACCATACAAGACACGATGTAACAGTTGGCACCAGTCCGAGCGCGGCCGTCCCCTTGAGACGCGCGTCTGTGAACGATTCTGCAACCTTTTCAAGAGTATATGAAATGTCTTGAAAGTTTTTTCCATTACCTTCTACAACCCGTACGAATTAACTGTGCACCTCGCGCTGTGACGCGCAGTAATAGCAACAGGTGATTAAACGTATTTAGACGATGGAAACGAGAAAACGCGCAACGGTAACAAAGACTCTATCGCTACTGAGCGCTTGCGGCGAATGCGGGGCACCGCGCGGGGCAGCGGGAGAGGGGTCACATTCTAGCGGAGCGCACAGTTAATTCGTACGGGTTGTACCACTACGCGCCACCGCTCTTTCGCTAACAGACACTGGCTCATAACTACCCACATTTTCGCTATCACATTCACTATTGTAACATGTCGAGCTGATCTCGATGAAATACGTAGGTGTATAATTACCGGCATGTAACTGCAAGATTTTTTGCAATGGGGGGGGGGGAGTTTGCGCATCTCTTATCCCCACGACAAAAATTTTGCCAAATTTGGTGCCGAGGACATATCCTTTTTATTTCACTATGTGTGACTATCACCGTAGTTTTATGTCTTAGATCACACGGTCAATTTTTATGTCAAATCAGCTACAATTAATTATACACAGCCAAGCCAAAACATGGCCGCTCACATCATGTATTTATTATAATACTTATACGATTGTTTGTATCAAACTCCTTCTAAAATATTTATGATCATAGAGTAAATGTGATGCAGTCATATCTCCAGTATGTTAAGTATATATCTAGGTAGTTAATTGGCAATGGATGTCTCATTCCTGTAAAGCTTTAGATGTGAGAAAAAGGCAAGAAACTATTTCTGCAGTTGTCAAAGGGTCAGGCTACCGACTGGCCCTTGCTAAGTCGAGTACTTATTTGAGACTTAAATTTCTGGACATTCGCGTTTCTCACATCTACTGTACGTTTTTATATTTCATCCTATTTTTAAGTATAAAACTACACTAATTTATATCACTTTTAGCGGCCTAGAGTTCTAAAAATCCTTGAATGTACAGTTGAGCGCAGAAATATTCGGAATTTTATAAGTAAATAAAAAAATGTATGCCATTAATATGCCATGTTACAGAGTTACCACGAAACTCGATATTAAAACTGCTGTGTAACTTGCTTCACACAAATTGCTGTTGAAACTCAACTTTTAGCATTAGCCAATTCACGATCGCTTGTTCATATAACACACGTTCTAAGTTCTAAACGTTGATGATTTTGTGTAATTTAAAAGGTGTATGTATTGTATGGGAAAATCAAATACTGTACACGTGAATGTTATGTGAGGCGATCGCGACTGGCAGCTAACGAACTTATTTTGATGTTTAAATGAAATCTTATGTTGCGACTGGTTTTATTTCAGCATTTCATCAGTCAAAAGTTGTCATTACTCTCATTGTTACAAGTTCGCAGTTGGCTTGTCGCTTATTATTTGTGTAAATCATTGAATAAAGTAGGGATCGACTCTCTATAGTTAAGGTATTGAGCATCTGAACTCCTTTATTGTAGAAAGTTGTAAAATTATTGATATGAATAAAACATAAATATGATAACGTATTTTATTTTACACTGTGTCTGTCTTTGGGCCATTTTATAAGAAGTAAACATTTCGATTCAAAGAAGTGACAAAGCGTTAAAAGTTACGCTATTCTTGTTTTTTGTTAGAAGTAATCGAGTGATGCCTACGTGTTTTTATTAGAAGAGAGATATGCTCGGGAGTTTATACGTGATCGAATCAGAAATAAGGAGATCCGTAGACGAACTTAAACCATCGACATAGCCCACCGGATTAGCAAGTTGAATGGGCAGGCCTCAGCACGCAGAGCAGATGGCCGATAGGGTCGAAAAGTGCTCTAATGGGGGCCACGGAACAGCAAGCGCAGTGTACGTCTATCAACAAGACGGACAGACGGACAGACGACCTAATAAAGGTCACCGGAAGACGCCGGTTGCAGTCACTTCCAACCGGCACTTATGGAAGTCGCAAGGAGAGGCTTCAGTAGTTCCTATGGCTAAGACTGAGATGATGATGATGATGTGTTTTCATTTGTTAGACTATGTGACGGTCGTGGGATAGGTGCTTACAAAAATACAACTTTATAACGTTAAGTAATATTAGTTTAATGGCAATGTAAAAAACAAGATCACATTTGCTTCTCTCGAATCTTACGGAATGAAGTATACTATAATCACATAAGTAGA
Source organism: Adoxophyes honmai (assembly GCA_005406045.1). Taxonomy (NCBI): domain Eukaryota; kingdom Metazoa; phylum Arthropoda; class Insecta; order Lepidoptera; family Tortricidae; genus Adoxophyes; species Adoxophyes honmai. The sequence goes on along the minus strand of BHDV01002890.1, from coordinate 56,039 downwards.
TATGGCAAGTCCTTGCGTAAGCGTTCCGCTCATATGCGGAACTCTGCATACCTCAAGTAATAAGTCTCCTTAGAGAACAACTACATATTTTAACATTTAACACATTCAGAACCAAGGACCCGGCTCCCGGGTTCTTCAAAACATTCGCGAGATACCGAGAACCCGGTAGCCGGGTTCATTTTGTATTAGTTATAAACTACTCGGTTCCGCGCAGATGTTTTGATTTTAGGCTTGGTCGTGAATGTTTAAGAAAGAGTCTGTGTGTGATCAAAAATGTGAAGAGTGTCTGATCTAAAGAGCAACCACTTTGACATAGTCGACCACCAGCTCTGGCTGTTCCCAGGTCGCCTTCCAGTTTTGCCTGTCATTCCAGAAATTGAGGGCCGCTTTCGACTGCCTATTCACCCATGGTTTTCTGTTGTTGTCCCTTGTTGTGAGGTAATCGCGGAAGTTTGAAATTCCGCCTGCAGATAGACCCAGAGTCAGGTAGAACTGAAAAAAAAAAACAATGGAAGCTATACACAGCTATATACAGCTATAACTACAAACAGCGAGGTCTACAACTTTGATTATATGCTCTGTTACGTCTATGTGCGAGTAACGCTCAGGCGTCGCCACCACCATCCCTGCGGCAACGCTGATCCTGCAATGGCAGTCGAAATGACCACCAACACCACCACCACGTGTCACGGATGCAAAAATTCACTCATAATTTTTTACCTATGTATTTTTTTATTCTGCTGGCTTTTAGCTAAAACTATGTGTTCTATTTTTGTCATTAGTAATTGCAAAATTATACGGGTATGTTTATTTTCAAGCTTACTTTTGCATCAAAAACTTAACCTATTTCCTTAGTCGCTTTTACGATATCCGTGGAAGAAGAGAAAAATGATTCTAAGCCCGATAACACACGGGAAACAAATACACTCGTCTACCTAATTAAATTACTTATTAGCTATGCAAGTTGGTTTGCTAAAATAAGCTTACCAAGAAAAAAAAAACATTTTCGATACAAGCTTTTGCCGACTGTACTTTTTACCAACTGTACTTCATTGTCCTCCACCCTAGATTATGTGCACCAGGTTTCAAGTCAATCAGACCAACCGTTGAAGAGTTCTCTCCATCAGAGATAGTCCCGACTGGGCCACCAGAAGTCCACTACCGGAATATTGTACTGTCATTCAAGTTACGTTGGTATACTAAGTTTCAGCTCAATCAGTCTATTGGAAGAGGTTCAAATCTTCCTTGCAAGATTTGTAAACGTACAAATAACATAACATACAAAAGTGAAGTTAAATAAAAGCTTGTAAAAAAAGGTCCATGATTAGATTAAATTAAATTAGTTCGTGTATGACTTACATGGTCGTTAAATGGTGCCAAGCCAGGTCCTAATTTGGGACAGGAGTTCCCAATGTTTCCATCCGGTCTCACTGAGAACCAGAACTCGTCGTCCACTAGGAACGTCAGGCTATCTGGTGATAGAGCAGGTAAAGGTTAATACTTAAAAGGTCAATGCGAACTTATCCTTGTCCTAAAACCTTGCCGAGTAAGATGCCAGGGATTATACCTGTATTGCCACCTGTGATACAATATCCATGTCTCAGTTTGCGTATATTTCTTTCACTTCAATCCTCTGTGAATGCATTTTCCGGGATTAAAAGCAGGCGGCATTCCCTCTCTGAACGGCGATGCCAATTCGTTGTCCAAGGAATGCGCCAGCCCATTGGCCATCAAATGTTTTCTTAATTTATTAAACAATTTATGGGCATCAGGCCCCTACGAGCCAAGTGCCGAATTAATTGAGCGAGCGGAAGTCGAAATCCCACGTTATTATAGGACATGTTCTTGTGTAACCTAAATTCTAGTGGAACTAGGCGTTACTGAAGCTCTCAATCTTTGTCCGGTTTTTCAAAATTCGCTACAAACCTGGAGCCCATTTGACGGAGTAAACGTGGAAGCCGTTGCCCCAGTAAGTCGTTGATTCCTTCTTTCTGAACAGTCTTTCTAGGCACTTGTTCCCGAAGAGCGGGCCTCCATACAGGATCTGGAATTACATAACATCACCATCAGCCGGGAAACATCCACTGTTATGTTATAGTAACTACCCAGCAGTCTCCGTAGTATAGTACCTATACCAACATCCCGGGTCTTTAGTATTTTTTTTAAAGTGAGCTCGTGGAAAACATTTTCCAGGCATTTCATTTAAGATACACAGTTTCAGAAGTTACTCTTGAAAAGCTTGCAGAATCATTCACAAACGCGCATCACATACGGACGACAACCGTGCCCGGACTGATCCCATCTATTCAGAGATACCGTATCTGTGAGACCTGATTGCCCGAGCACACTTTGTATGAAGATTGACTTATGTACTACTGTTTTGTGTCGGAGCTCCGTATATTCGTACATACATACATACATACATACATAACGTCACGCCTCTTTCCCATAGGGGTAGGCATCAGATAATACTTTGGTACGATCCTGACATACCTCTTTTGCTTCATCGACATTCATTAATCTCCTCATACATGCTCGTCGGTTTCGGGTACTCTTGACCTGACCTGTTTCTAAAACGTCCGCGATTTGATCACGGAACGTCCGTCTAGGTCTTCCCCTCTCACTGCACTCATCCACATTTCCCATATAAATTTATTTCGTAAATTTTCTTTCATCCATCCTTTCCATATGATCAAACTAACCCAATATATTATATTCGTATTTGAAACATACCCTATTGTCGTGGCTGGTTCCCGTGTCTTCCAGCAGTTCGGTGTTCCCACTGGCGCATGCAATCTTCAGAACCCCAGAATTGAAGTTCAAAGAGCCCCAGCCGTATTTTCTCATGTATGGCTCCAGCAGAATCTCTGTAATTAAGTTTTATGGCTATTACTACAACAGATTCATAAAACCAGTGAGCAATATCAGTTCGAACTATGAACAAATATTTTGTGACGTCTGATACGAGGAGCAGTGCGTGGATTAGCTTTTTATGCGCCTGGTGCTAGCTTTCAGAACCGCGACTTTATAGATACTAGTCTGGTCATTTTTGTGCTCCTCCAGGGTTTGTGCTCTGTGCCTGGGCACCACTGGCACCGCCTTAGTTACGGCACTGACCAGGAGACTCCCGCTTCATGTTAAATCCTCACACATTTTCAAGTAAACCCAAGGCGTCACCGCAAATGGCGACAGCGTTCGTCACTTTTCACTTTGGTAATAAAAACGCGCGTGCCTCTATTACTGGAGAAAATCCTGTAGTGACGAATGAATAAACACATTTATTTTAAGTCTCTTCATATTCATTCGAGACTAGCTACCCGTGAAATCCATCATTTATCAATATTGTACTCTTTTGAATGAATATAAAGAGAGTTAAAAGAAATGTGTTTATTTAATACGTCACTATAGGATTTTGCCCAGTAGTAGATGCACGCGCGTTTTTATAACCAACGTACCTACCTCTAATACCCTGTCCAGAACTTCCAGAAGGAGCGGATACGCAGCGATTTTGAACGCGTTTGCTATTCATTGCTGCATTTGTCACGCTTAATGAAACTACGACGCATCGTGAAGAAGCAATGTACTCCAATAAATTCCAATTCGCGCGTACTTCTGGACAGGGCCTAAGCTAAGTGCTCTTCAAGCGAGGCACCCTCACAGTACTAATAGAGTGTACCTCCCCTGATAGGCTCAATTCATACCAGAAGATCGGCGAAGCGCAGCGACTGCTCGAGAAGTCGCTGGAATGCGCGGGAAGTCGCTGGAATGCGCGGGAACTCTAAGATCTCTGGGCGGGATACTGCCAGCGGCCGCTCGCGACTGCTCGGGCATCCTCGGGCATTCCCGCGACTATTCGTGCTGTCACACGGTTTCGTTTATGGAATTCGCTGGAATTCCCGCGGATCCGCGGGCATCCGCGCGCCTCGTTGTAGTTTAATAAGTCTTATTGTAATGAAAATAAAGTTAAAATTCTCATCACACTGAAACTGCGCTCCGCTTCGCCGCCATTCGCCGCTCTTCTGGTGTGAATTGAGCCATAGAGGTACAGTCCGGATTGTTTATGTACCTGGGTAAAGCCAGTCTCCCATAGGTAGCTTGGCGCGGACGCTGACAGTGCCATACTTGAAGGCGAAGCCAGGTTTGCTGGTGACGCGACCGCTCACCACGGGGGGAAGGATATTCGCGCCTTCTGCCTGCATTTGGCAGCCCCCTGGGACTACCGATGTGCATCTAGAGAAGAAGTTATTGTTAAAAACTACATACATACATACCGTCACGCCTCTTTCCCACAGAGGGGTTGGCAGAGACCACTTTGTTACACTTGCAACGATCCTGACATATCTCGTGCTTCATCCATATTCATTAGTCCCTTCATACCATGCTCGTCGTGCGCATCCTACCTAATTCGAATTGAGTTGCATATTTTTCCGCGTTATCAACAAAAATTTCATTTTCGATACAAGCTTTTTTTGCCGACGGTACTTTTTGCCAGCTTCACTTCACTGTCATCCACCCTAGGTGATGTGCACCACATTTCAAGTCAATCAAAGCAACTGTTGAAGAGTTTTCTCCATCGGAGACAGTCCCGGCTGGGCCACCAGGAGTCCACTACCAGAATATTGCATTGTCATCTTAGTGACGTAGGTATACCAAGAAGGTGTAGCAAGATTTGTAAACATACATACAAAAGTGAAGTTAAATAAAAGCTTGTAATAATAATGAGTAGCTTTACCCTTGAAGGAGGTCGAGAGAACCGCTAATGATCGTGTCTTGGCTGAATCCCTGCTGGTCTTCCAGAAGCGAGGCTCTGATGTGGAGATGGCCGTCCTTGACAGACACCGCCGATCTCTGGTACGACACGAACGGTAGCTCCTGTAAACCGTATCAGATTTGCTCATTTTGTAAAGTAACCAATCACACTGTTAATATTTCCACCAAACGGCCGGAATTGAATCGGGACGAAAAGAATTGAACTGAATTGGATCCCAATATATGTATAACTAAAAAAGCCGTGGTAGCCCAGCGGTTCGACCTGTGGCCTCTCAAGCACTGGTCGTGGGTTCAAACCTCGGGCTCGCACCTCTGAATTTTTCGGAATTTATGTGCGATATCAAATTTGAGCTATTCGGTGAAGGAAAACATCGTGAGGAAACCTTCACACAGCGACGAAGTAATTCAACGTTGTGTGTGAAGTTTCCAATCCGCACTGGGCCCGCATGGGAACTATCGCCCAAGCCCTCTCATACTGAGAGGAGGCCTGTACCCTGCAGTGGGACGTATATAGGCTGATGATGATGATGATGATAGGTATACTAGGTTTCTTGGAAACTGTTACAACAACCCCCTCGCTCTCCTACCTTAAATATAACTTAACTTAACCTAAAAAGCATGCTAGAATAGATTTCTGCCCCATTTAGGAATACAGGCGTAACGTAAAAAACCCCTGGCGAACTTACAGGATGATCCAAAGGGATGTAGTTCTCGACTTGCCAAACGTTGCTAAGCGAGTCGAAATTTTCCTCGAAGACAGTTTGCCCGGCGCACGCGGCGCCTGAACGCAGGATCGTCTGCGACGGGGTGCAGGCCAGCGCGGGCGCAGCTGTCGTGGTGGCACCGAGAGGGGAGACCGTGACCACTGATGGGGATCCAGCAGGCAATGGGATGTAATCTACGAGCTCTGAAAAGAGGTGTGCGTCAAATGGATTATTCGAAACAGCCAACATTACATGTCGCTGCTTATTATGAATATCGGCCCAATTCAATTTGAAAAGTTAATTTATTAGAGCTTAAAAGTCAACTTTGAGAATTAACCTTTTGACCGCCAAAGACGCCATATCACGTCATTGCAAGTCAGTGCCCGTGACGTCACGACGTTAAATAGTGCGTCGAAGTTATTGCGAAAGAACTGAAATATAAAACGCTGCAACATTTTTTCTAGGTTTACTTTATTTATATTATATGTAGTGTAAGTTATTTTATACCTAAGTAATTCAAATAAAATAATACAGCACCATTCGAAAAAAAACAAGCATTATCTAAGAGCCGACTCACGTCTTTGGCGTTAGGAGCACAGCGTTTCACTTCGCGCCTTGGCGGTCAAAAGGTTAAAAGTACTTACTACAAGTTATTACTTTGGATTATGACGCTCAAAAAGTCCGACGCATAATGCATACAATCCATGCAGACTTTTTGTGCGCCGCAGACTTGATCGCAGAAAGTCTGCCGTCTGCGCTAGACCATATCGTAGCGATTAATCTGTGCCGACAATTTGCGCAGATTTTTTGTTGATCGTGTGTACGTAACGATTCATATACACACGATCGATGAAACTGCGCAAGTCGGTCTGCACAGATTAATCTCTAGGTATATATATATCGTTACAGCCATAGGTTATCAGTGTAGATTTGTTCACTGGAAATACCCAATAAAATAATAAGACAAGTGTGGGAGACTCAGTACCCATCTAAAAACAACTTTTATCATTTCAAGTTTGACGTGTGGTCTCGGATTTAGAACAACACCTCTCCCATTTCTTCCGTGGATGTCTTAAGAGGCGACTAAGGAAATAGATTTAGGTATACTTTAGGGGACAGACTAGCAACCTGTCACTACATTCTGTTTATCACCTCTTTCATATGTTTATAAAACCTTAAATTACGCTGATAGTTGCCACGGTGCTTGAAATGGACATGGCTTGTCTATGTAACATTTCGTGTGCTCTGCCTACCCCATTTGGGAATGTATGTACGGACAGCTGCAGAGAAAGGTAACCCCCTAGCAATGAAACATTGTATGGGCGGGGGGTTACTCTTCTCTGCAGCTGACTGTATATACATACTAGAGATGGGCCGAGTACTCGTTTGATACTCGGTACTCGGCGTACTCGGCGGGTTTTTTGATACTCGTACTCGGCTCGGTACTCGGTTATTTTGATAACGAGTAACGAGTATTAGACTACTGGCCCATGTTGAAAAAATATGGGTCAACTGAACCACCAGGAGACCTAGCTAGAACGATATAATGGCATAAAATAATAAGATTCAGCACTATGACGGCACTTGTAAGCTGTCCAACTGAATGCAGGTGAGAATTCAAAAGTACAACCGTTGATTATTTCCTCTTGTCAATATTGGCATGTTTTTTGTACGGCGTTGCGAAATAATGTATTGGAAGCAGTATTAAAATAGTATGAAACTGATGCCGTATAAAAATGGTGAGCCACAAAGTCGGATTTCCTTTTCATTTTCCGACAATAGGGATGATGACAGGGTTAAAAATATATCATTCTAATTAGTCCGTACGTTAGATTACCTATGGAAAAAAAAATGAGACACCTATTTTTTAGTTTATCAAATCGACAAAGGTACAGATCATCAAACTTCCTGAGTTGGAGCTATGACGTCAAGTTTGAGTAAAAATTGTACTCAAACGTGACATCACGCGAAACTTTTAGGCTCTGTATTATCGTCATTTTTCGTGTGTCAAATAAAAGAAAAAATATGTGTACAGTATTTTTTGGTGATCTTTCGGGCTAAATAGTTTTTTTTAGTCATCTACCCAATTCCCAGGGTAAATTTGGTCATTTAATTTTTTATGGCACCAGTTTCATAGTACCTACTTATTTCAATACTGCTTGGCTATGGCGGGGTGAGGGGTGTATCAACGCGAGCTGACGTCTTGACCGGCGCAAACCTGTTTGTACTTGTTTACGCGCGCGAAATACGAATTTGATTGAACCGAGTTACTCGGCCGAGTACTCGGTTGAAAAAAAATTGAACCGAGTAAAACTCGGTACTCGTTACTCGGCAAAAGTGTTACTCGGCGCATCTCTAATACATACATATACCTACTCACGCCTGTATTCCCAAGAGGGGTAGGCAGAGCACATGAATTCGAAAATCCAGTGCCACGTTTAGCAATTTCTGGGTTACCAGATGGTTAAACTCTCTAACGTACATTTTATTATCTTCAGAATTTGTCAATTGAATAGTCAATTTCCTCGTATATCGCTTCGCAAATTTTTACCCTGACACCTACCGCTCGCCTTATCTCAAAACGGTCAAAAGTCATTGTATCAGATAGCTCTCTGAGAAAAACAATTATTCTAAATTTTAGGCATAGATCTGCTATTTTGGACATGTAAGTACCGAGAGACAACTCACAATGAAAAATATGGATAACTCACGACTTGTCGTTTTGTCGCGCGAACAGAGCGTCTAGTGTGTTCAAATCGATGGTGCAGTCGTTAACGAATTCGTTTGCGAGTTATCGCAAAATTGTATGGAAACCGAGACAGCGCCGCCAGCGGAACGTTTGCACAACTGCCACGGTCGACACGTCTCCATACAATTCCGCGATAACTCTCACACGAAATCGTTATCGAATTCATCATCGTTTTCATGGTGCAGTCGATAACGAATTCGTTTGCCAGTTTTCGCGGAATTGTATGGAGACGTGGCAGCCGTGCAAACGTTCCGCTGGCGGCGCTGTCACAGTTTCCATACAATTTTGCGATGACTCGCAAACGAAATCGTTATCGAGTCCATCATCGATTTGAACACACTAGACCTTCAGCTGCCATCGCGGATCCTAGTTGAAGGGCTACTAGGGGACTACTAAGGGACCCGAAACATGTCGAGTAAAACTCGATTTAAGGCCCTGTCCAGAAGTACGCGCGAATTGGCCGCGTATTGGAGTACATTGGTTCTTCACGATGCTTCGTAGTTTGATTAAACGTGACAAATGCAGCAATGAATAGTCAAACGCGTTCAAAATCGCGGCGTATTCGCTCCTTCTGGACAGGGTCTAAGATATATTTCATTACTAGCTGCGCCCACGACTCCGTCCGCGTGGAATAGTGACTAATTTTCCCCGTTTTTCCCGCATTTTTCAATGTTTCTTCGCTCCTATTAGTCGCAGCGTGATGTTATATATAGCCTAAAGCCTTCCTCGATAAATGATCTATCCAACCCAAAAAGAATTTTTCAATTCGGACCAGTAGTTCCTGAGATTAGCGCGTTCAAACAAACAAACAAACAGACAAACAAACTCTTCAGCTTTATTATATAAGAGAACTCGAAAGGTTCCGCGCCTAAATTCCCAAATGGGGTAGACAGAGCACACGAAACGCTACGTAGTTCGTTGGCCATTGACTATCACATTCCATAGCCACTTGTAGTAACATTTGTAGTTCAGAGGTATAGTGACAGGTTGCTAGCCTGTCGCGTAAAACACAGATTTCCTTAGTCGCTTCTTACGACATCAGCAAAAGGAAATGAACTGAAATGTTTTTTTTTTGCTTTGTACATGTTCAAAATTCAAAATTCCAAACTTTATTTGTGCAATGCCCCCAAGAGCACATAGACACGTCATTTTTGATTCTACCAGCGCTTCAGAAGACCATCATTGCCAAGAAGAATGCGCCGCAAGAAACTGGCAGAAAGTCATTTTTTCAAAACAAAAAAAATACAAAAAAAAAAACAAAAAAAAAAAAGTTAAAAATATACATTTAAAAAAACATAGTGTACTAAATGTGGAGGCAAGATATTTAACTATAACCATGTATCACTGATCCAAGGGCCAAGGGAACGCGTTGACGCACGTTTGGTATAGTGATGTTGTAAATATTGTGTTTTCTAACCAAATAAGTTGGCAAGCATACTTAAGAATGTCAAAGTAGGAATGGGTAGGTGTTATTTAAAACCAATGGCAGACTCACCTTTGATTGTAAATGACAAGGAGTCCTGAACGTAGCCAACATTTGCGACAGCGGCGAAGACGTGATAGTTTATGACATCCCCGACTTGCAGCTCAATGTTTGGTAGATCCAAAATCCAGCGTCCATCGCTGGCTGGAGCGAGAACCTCACCGGTGATGGTCCCGACCTGGTCGGACTCTATCTTGCGGTTCACATTCCCTTCGAACGCGAAGAGCGACTGGTTCGGGACGCCTGAAAGAGAAAGGGAGATCAGATAACATAAACCTCCTGAAATTTTGGCAGTTTTTGCTTAGGTAATGTCTGAACCTTCACACCTTTTTATGATGATCGAAACTTTCCATGTTTTCATTACACACAAGTGCTATCTCCTTTGGAAAGAGTAGTTCGAGAGATCACCGAGCGTACTGACAACGGAAGCGGAGCGGCGCGGTGGTGCATGATATGAACTGTTTCGTACAATTTCGAATATTACAACCGATGTCGTCACGATTTCGCGCTGCGTCCGCTTTCGTTGACAGTGCGTTGGGTGCTTAAAAAATGGAATTAGGTACAGGACCATTCGAAGCGAGCTTCCTCATATCACTTCGTTGACAATATTTTATGAAGCAGGGCTCAAACTGGGATATATGTAATTCGGAAAGAGCACATCAAAATCTATAATATTACCAATTTTCAAAACTCCCGGAAAACTTTCCAGGCGAAACTACCCAATGACCGTAGTATAACCAGCCAGTAAGTTTTCAAAACGGTTGTGCCTAATTGGAAAAATCGACCAACTGAGAAGACCACCCGTGTGGTGCCGGGTTAGAATAGTACCTCCCCCTTCTTCCCGTGGGTGTCGTAAGAGTCGACTCTGGGAAAGGGTTAGTGTATTGTGGGCGATGGGCTAGCAACCTGTCACTGCAATATCACGTTTAACCATCTGGTTACCCTGAAATTGCTAAACGTGGCACTGGATTTTTGAATTCATGTGCTCTGCCTACCCCTCTTGGGAATACAGGCGTGAGAATATGTATGTATATGTATGTATGAGAAGATCACGCATTTTAAGTTACTAATCGATTTTAATTCAAAACGATACGTAGATATCGAACCATCTTTGTTTAAATTGAAACACAATATACAGCTAACATCGCAATCGTTTACTGAGGAACAAAACAAGTGCAAGTAGGATTGCAACAAAAACTGCAAAAAAATAGTTTTTGTATGGGAACCTCCCTTAAATATTTATTTTATTTTTAGTATTTAAGCTATAGCGGCAATAGAAACACATCATCTGTGAAAATTTCAATTGTCTAGCTATCACCGTTCTTGAGATACAGCCTGGTGAAAGACAGACGGACAGCGAAGTCTCAGTAATAGGGTCCCGTTTTGACCCTTTGAGGACGAACCCTAAAAGCGGTTGGGATCACGACTCCGAAATCATCGTGTGTATTGACGTATTAGCATTAGCAGGATACGCCAACGATTGTAACAAGGAAAATACGTTGCTAAAACAGTTCGGCACAGCGCCAACAAGGTATTTCCCCGCGTTATTTTTTACAGTTAGAAAGTGATGTACGAAAAAGAGAGAAGTAATAGGGTACCGTTGTCACCTTATGGGTACGGAACCAAAAATAACGGATCTTGAGAAACCATTTACTATTAATAATTAAGTCAAACAGGTTTACTAAAAAGAAACGAGATAACAAAAAGTGATACAAACATTACAAGAGTGAAAACAAAAAAAGAAACAATATCTTACCAGTAATGAATGCTCTAAATCCTTTAGGATTAAATGCTTGGATGGTTACACTAGGAATTTTGTACGTAGCATCTTCAGCTGATGCTAGTGCTATGCTTAATACTATCAAGAACACACGTCCAACCCTCACAGCCATCATGATGACACTGGATATATTTTTAATTCCAATAAAAGTCTTATGTAAACAAGAGGCCAAGTTCATGCAAGTTTAGCGCCCCTATCAATTTGTAGCGATTATTTTGCAATGATTATAAAAACCCGACTGGCTGGTTTTCTGAGAAAAATATGTTTGAAAACAATATGGCGTTGTACTTTATTGATGATATTATTATGGCGTTAGATCGTAATATTTTGAACATTTATAAATACAGTATAATACAGTATTCTTTACTGAACATTAATAAACCTGCCAAGTGCGAGTCGGACTCGCGCACGAAGGGTTCCGTACCAAAAACTGCAAAAAATCAGAATTTTTGTATGGGAGCCCCCCTTAAATACTAATTTTATTTTAATTCAATTATTTATTTTAAAAGTAGATATTTAATTAAACATTCTGTGAGCATTTCAAGTATTTAGCTGTTACAGTTATTTAAATAGATCGAAAATAGCAAAAAAACCACGTTTTTTGTATGTGAGCCCCCCTTAATTATTGTAATTATTTTAATTTTAGTATTTGTTGCTATAGCGGCAACAGAAATACATCATCTGTAAATATTTCGACTCTCTAGCTCTCACGGTTCGTGAGATACAGCCTGGTGACAGACAGACAGACAGACAGACAGACAGCGAAGTCTCAGTAATAGGGTCCCGTTTTTACCCTTTGGGTACGGAACCCTAAAAAAAGCATTAGTAAGTATGTCAAAGTTAAGAGGATAGGAGTCGCACCACTTCTCCATACAAACGTAGTCACCTCTTTTCTCCGTGAATAATGACATTAGAGCAAAAAAATATGATACCTTATAATTGTATCTGTTGTGGCTATGCCCCTACGATTTGCTTATATCGATATTCTAAATAAAAAATAAAAAAAAATTAGAAACTCGATAAAAGCAAATCGTAGGGGCATAGCCGCAACAGATATAAATTTAATGAAAAAAAAATTTTGCTCTAATGTCAATATTCACGGAGATAACAGGGGACTACGTTTGTATGGAGAAGTGGCGCGACTCCTATCCTCTTTAGCATTGCATTATCATCATTTTTATTTCTATAGCTTCTTGTGACTATTTTGTGATCATACTATATTTCGAGCCTCTGTTTTTGTCTGTCTCAGTAATTAAGTATCCTCTCTGTCTCTCAATGGTTGACTATCAGAGATTTCTTTTGCCTTTGTACGGTCGACTAAGAAAGTGGTCTACCACTTTTGACAAAAGTTTCTGAGAGATCAAAATTATCACAAGGTTGACATTGTCACTGTCATAATATTATGGCGAGGGGAAATCGACCTTGTTGTTTCATGAGTTTCAAATGAATATCGATCTTGAGGGGGTAGACCAATTTCTTGGTCGACTGTATGTTTGAATTTCGCTTGCATTTATTTTTGTATAATAAAGTGTTTACTTTACACATAAAACTACCGTGAGACTCACTCATAGTGAAAATTAACGGATTACTCACGTTGATTATGCCTTTTGACAATAATAGTGAATGTGTTAGCGAAAATGTGGGTAGTTGTGAACTGCTGTCAGCTGTGCCTAGTAGTCGCGCGGAAAGAGCGGCTGCACGCAGTGCGCGTCTGTCCGCTGCCGTGGCGCGTAGCTCCAGATGATGGATCACGGATTGATCCGAAACATGTCGAGCTAATCTCGGTATAATCAACGTGAGTAATCCGTTAATTTTCACTAAAAGTGTTTACTTACTTACTTTGCATCATCATCGTGGCTGCCTTTTGGTTACCCAATCCTGAATGATTCTGTCCTCTTCTTCCACAATTGGCGATCTCGGGCGGTCTCATTTGGTCTCGACCTGCCGTAGAATGTCGTCTATCAAGCACTGAGTTGCTCTGCCGCGCACCCAAAATTCCGCTTCGGGTCTCAATTTAAGAAGTTGTCTTGTCCAGCAACTACGGTCCATTATGGTAACATTTTCTCCATGTCCGCTTTTTCTTTACTATAACAGCCACGACATAAATATGTTACTTGAAGTATTTTGTGCGATTGCCATTAAACAAAAATATTTACAAACAGATAACGACACTGAACAAGTTTAGTATTGATAGTACAATGGAAGAGATACACTACAGTTTTTTGCATAGAGTGAATAGTTGGAACTCATCAGCTGTAAGCACTTATTGTATTTATTTTGTCTTATTTCTTAGATTTTTGACGACATTTTATGCTTTTATTTCACGGCTGTGACTGTAATAATTATGTAGTCACGATATCGACGGTATATTTCCAACTTGGCTCAACACTGCCAAGTCTAAAAATTTGCACGGTCGCATAACAAATAAATGGTCTCAACCAGTGACATCAACCTTACGAACTCGTTCCATGGTTGAAATTTAAATGAGTTTTTTGATCAACTTGTGACTTATAGAGTATTTTATATGTATGTATGCAAGAAGCTGGTTTATAGTAAAGTTAGTTGCATATTCTTACGAAGGGTTAGTTAACTCGTTGTCGCTCTTGGGTTTATTTATAACTAGCTTTCCGCAAGCGGCTTCACCCGCGTGGAACTCGGTTATATTGCGGTATAAAGCACAACTATAAGAAAACTTCTCGTTTCAAACGACACACAGCGCCATCGATCTATCATCTATCGATCGATCATCGATCGATATCGATCTATCATCGATTGATATCGATCTATCAAGCAAACTATATTTTTGTTTTCCCTCGGGAACATCAATTTTTTCCGGGATAAAAAGTATCCTATTATTTAATCCGGACTTCTATCTTTATGTCTGCAAAATTTCAAAGCAATCGGTTCAGTAGTTACGGCGTGAAATCGGAACAAACAAACAAACAAACAAACAAACGAACTCACTTTCTGACTTATAATATTAGTAAGGATAAGGATAAGGACTAGCAGATCCGGCGAACTTTGTTTCGCCCAGGTTTTTTGTCTGTCGTCATGCAACGTTTTATGTCACATCCCTCGGGAACGGGGTAAAAAGGATCCCATATACGTCTCCTGGTTCTTAGCTGCCTCCCCACCAATTTTCAATCAAATCGGTTCAGCTATTTTTGAGTTATATATAGTGAAACTAACACCACTTCTTTTATATGTACGAGTATATAGAAGAAGATAGGAGATTAGTAAAAAAGTATGTCATGGGTATGAGATTCAAATTTAATTGACAGTTATAAGTCGTCTCGCTGTTTCTTGATGATTAAAAGTTCTTTAGGATTATTTTGTATATTTCTACTTATTAATGAAATTAAAAATTAGTTAAGTAGTAAAGTAGTAAAAAAAAGTAGTAAATTAATTAAGTATAATTTATAAGTCAAATCCGCATGTGGTGTCAGTTTTAGAATAACATCTCTGCATTTCTTCCGTGGATGTCGTAAGAGGCAACTAAGCAGATCAAGGTTTGCTTTAGGCGACAGGTAGATTTTAAACCTGAAGATGTGCCATAAGTTTTGCCTAATCTGCTCTACGTTTCGTGTACACCGCCTACCCCACTTTTTTATTTAAATATAATATTTTTTTATTTAAAACTTACTAGTATTTATATATGTATTTACGTAGAAAATATATTTTAATAAAATTTTATTAAAGATCCCAAATACTTACGTAGTTTTTTTGTTTACAGTCTCCAACCGATTACGATATCTGTACAACAACATATAATAAACACGATCAAATAAAAAATAGGTAAATACCTACAGAAAATGAATCGGGGATTTTTATCGCCAACTTCGACCACTTTCACATGGTCGGATAACATACTACGTCATTAATGGAAATAAATAACCGGTCAATAACCCATTGAACAATGAACAGGTAGTGTAGACTGACCTTCTGACTGCTTTTATAATTTAGTCGTGTAATAACTGGCCAGTGCATATCAATTGGGTTTGTATGAAAAATTGCATTATGCGGCTAAGTTATGGAGTTACGGCAAGTCACTCAATTCTTGTTCGTGATTGTACAATCGGAAGAATGCATGTGTTATCTTAAGAAGTGAATACTGTTAATTAAGTACATATTTAAATGTGTTCCCTCTTCCCTGTGTGGTGCCGGGTTAGAATAGCACCTCCCCCTTTCTTCCCGTGGGTGTCGTACGAGTCGACTCTGGGAAAGGGTTAGTGTATTGCGGGCGATGGGATAGCAACCTGTCACTGCAATATCACATTTAACCATCTGGTTGCCCTGAAATTGCTAAACGTGGCACTGGATTTTTCAATTCATGTGCTCTGCCTCCCCCTCTTGGGAACACAGGCGTGAGAATATGTATGTATAAATTCTAAAAGCTGAAATGCTACATTTTTGATCGTTAATAATATTTCTCAGCCATTGGCCCCAAACCGCTCTAGATCGGGAGGAATGAAGGACATGAGGGGAGGCCTTTGCCCAGCAGTGGGATAGGCTAGTTAATATAGTAATCATATAGGTCATTTAGTAGATACCAATTGTCAAAGTGTCAAACGAAATGTCTAACTCGGTTTGTTGCAAACAATTATCACTGGCGTTATTCTCTAACGTAAGTGTAATTGACTCATATTGTGTCAAAATTAGTTTAGTTGTCATATTGGATGGAAACTTTGACAGAACGACGTCGTCGAGTCGTTTTCCGGAAAATCATGTACCTACACTTTTTTTTATTTAGGAAAAGTTGTATTTTTTTACTCAGAACCAAGAGCATTATAGATTGAAAAAATAGATTAGCCCAGTTATTAATCATTCAAAGAGTTTCGAGTAGCTAACTAAAAGCATGAATCAGTATTGAAGAATATTTTTTTCTTCTTCCTTCAGACCGAAAAATTGATCGTAATTATGAGCATAAAACTGATATGAATTACTATATACGTAAACTGAATATCGTTGCTATGTTATTGTATCAATAAAATTTCAGATTTAAGTATAAACTTAGGTAGGTATGTTATACTAACTGTTGCCCGCAACTCCAACTGTGTAGAGTTGTTTTATCGCAACCCTACGGGATTTATGTACTTTTCCTGGATAAAAAGTAGCCTATGTGTTAATCCAGGGTATCAGCTTCCTGCATTCCAAATTTCATCAAAATTGGTTCCACCATTGGGGCGTAGAGAGGTAACATACATACACATACTTAGGTAAGTACTTGCAAATTAGTGTGATTTGATGTGAGGTGATGTGATTGAAAAAAAAACCCGTTTTCGCCTACTATTTAATAGCAATTATATATTTCAAAAACCCTACCCAAAACAAAACGAAGTACAGACAGCAAACAAACAAGAACTTTCCTGAAACGCACATAATACATACATTTAAGTATATTTATTAAACACCATTATCAAAATATTGACATTTCCTTTTTGCCTAATTCAACAAAGGTTTTCTTAGAAGCAGTGCTCAAAAAAGTACATAAACCACGTTCGCAATCATTACCTTGACCACTCGCCGAAAAGTTAACAGATAAAAAATTATAAGATGATTTGAAGAAAAATAAACTGTTCATTAAATTTTGTTAGCGCCTGGTTCATTACATAGTGTCAGATTTCTTGTCTATTGTTTTTTTAGACTCTAAAAAGCATTTTTTTACTGTTTCAGTAAGAATGAAACTTTAAAATTGCAACTTGTTAAAATGCTTTCATTTTCAATCAGTAGATAATTAGGTACTAAATTAAGTACTAAATATCCAGAAGGCCGTGTGGTGTCTGTGTTTTAATTTACACCCCTTCATTTCCTCCGTTGATGTCGTAATAGGTGATTGGGTCAAAATTCTTTTCGTTGTCTTAAACCTTGTCCCCGATTGATATTTAATATTTTTGTCTACTTCAACCATATAAGACCCACAAACATGACATGTAACTGTTAAATTGAAATACCTGAAACAAATAAACGTCAGAGCCAGAACTAAAATATGCATAATTATATAAAAAAAAGGCGTGACGAAGTGTACAGTTTTCGTGACAGAGCTGTTTTCCATACTAGGGAACGCTGTCCCGGCTTCTAATGAGACTTCTTCACAACACGTGCTTTGGTTTTTTTTACATGGAAGCAATTGGTTTTATATTTTTTAGGACATCTACAATAACTTGTTAAGATGCTTACAATCGTTAAAAAATCTACTTAATTCCTGAATATTTTTAATAAATTCATGATTGCATGTCCCCAATTAGGCGCAGTACGGTACCTACCCTCTGTCACTGTATTCGTGGGTCGTTTGGTTGTGTTGACACTACTTGAGCGTATGTGGGTAATGATACAAGGACACCGCTACGCCTTCCCCGTCTCCGCAGCTTGATCAAGCGCCGTTTTGGCCTGTTAGTCATTCAGAGGTAGTGCGTGTTTTTTGTTGCTGTCAACTCGGTCACGTAAGTTTTACCTATTTCTTTTTTACTTAAGTAGCTAAGTTTTAAAATATATTTGAATCAGTGTTGTTAGTTTCTAAGGTGATGTTGTAAAATACTATCATTAATGACGCTGCAGATTAATCATAACAAACATTACTAATTTACAACTTCGTCACGGCAACTCCGTCACATTTCAACGTGACGGAGTGGTCTTTCGTTGTGACGGAGTTGTTAAATTAGAATCTTATCCGTGTTAAAAAATAAATTTCAGAATGTTCTTTGAATATATTGTGTTTTATTTGTTAACAGATAACACCATATACATTATGTCAATGACTGCTGCCGAAAGGCAGCGTCAATGCCGACAAAAACGAAAAAAATATCCTGCAAAAATAGTTCAAGTTAAAAAGAAGGACTTAGAACGTTACCGTGCAAGAAAATAGATAACAATGCGACTGATTATAAAAAAAAGTATTATGTAAATAACTGATTGTTAGAAATATATATTATAATTATGTTAATGGTTTTGTATGCAAAAACCACTCTACTACGTAGGTGTTAATACTCTGTCACATTTTGTCCCTTATATAGCCAAGACGATCTTTGATTTTATTAGTCTGTGTTACATTCCAACATTAAATTGAATAATACAACATCATAAACTGGATTTAAATACATCTGAGGCTAACACTTTTTAATGTGTAACGATGCCATATTTATAACAAAGGTAATCGTTTGATTAGTTATGTGCCGTTTTGTGACATAGTGGTATTACATAAAATGAATACTGCCTGTGATTAGAAGTATGCCTATTATTCTTAAGTGCAATAATTACTAAAGACGTTAGTTTTTAAGCATAAATAAAAAAAACTTGTTAAATGTTGCTGCTAACAATAAATAAAAAATGGATTGTTTTGTGACAGAGGTGTTTAATTTCCCCACCCATGCGTAGGAAAATCAAAATTACTTTATAGTGCACCTATAAACCTCGCTGCTAATTACATCATTGTTAACACGGTAAATTAATTATTCAGAATTGATAAATTATACATTAAAAAAATGACTGTTATTTTTCCAAAAAAGTTTGTCAATTTGTAGTGAAACAAGACAACGAAAAGAATTTTGACCCGATTAAGGATTTAGGTTTAGGTACATGTTTAGGTACGGGCCAGCAACCTGTCACTATTGTACTTCTTAACTTAACAAAAAGCCCAAAAAATACGCCAGAAGTGGCTACGAAAAGCGAAATAGTCTAGTCGGTAGGTTTTGTCTATGTAGCCTATACTAATACCTACCCTATTTGGGAACGTAGACACGATTGCTTGTATACCTAAACGTTTGTATTTAGAATTAATTTACGACGCACAGCGGTTTTCGTCAAAGTGACCCATCTTCATAAGTGATTGTTTGCGTCATCTTACTGGGAAGATCCGGTAGAACGACCAATGCAAACATATCAACATACTACAGCAAAATAAACCTTACCCATTCCGGTTAGCGACTAAAACTGACTGGTAACAAATTTCTGACTGAGAAATACCCATTTATTGTGGTCAGTCGAAGTTTTCTCGTGGATTCAGACGGTCATGTGTGTTTGATGTATGTTTATAAGTTAGTTAATATGTATTTGTTGTTGTTGCTGTGTTGTGGGAGCTTGGTGTTTTGTTATGAGGTGCCTCCTGCCAAATTGGAGGCTATTTACCCGAAAGGACTGAGGGTGTCTGTTCCTGGTAAGAATTTAATTACTATTTGTGTATGTAGTGTTAATAACGTGATGCTAATTAACAGTCCAAAAACCGGCGAAGTGCGAGTCGGACTCGCGCACGAAGGGACTATACATACATACATACATATTCTCACGCCTGTATTCCCAAGAGGGGTAGGCAGAGCACATGAATTCAAAATTCCAGTGCCACATTTAGCAATTTCATCAGGGTAACCAGATGGTTAAACGACTATACAGAAGGGACAATACCGTTGACTAGGTAAATGAAAGGATACATCGCGGTTTACAATTTATTTAAAATAACTACTTTTCAGTGAAAGTATATCATTTTTATTTTTAAGTAAGTAGTTCTATTATTTGCATATTTTGTAATTTAGAGGGGGGGGGGGGCACATTTTATTATTTTGGAAGAATCTTTCGCGCTAACTATTAAGTTTAGAAAATAAATCAAAAAGTTTAATATTTTTTAATGATCTCTATCCATAGATACAGGTATCAGGGGTGGGTCTACTCCTTACATAATAGGTTTGATGAAAAAAAAAAATAGTTTCATTTTTAAGTATGGGGAACACCCAAAATCCATCTCTTTTTTTTATTTCGTGCCAAAATGCGGTTCTCAGAATACCTACATTTACTTACTTACCAAATTTCAACACTCTTAGTATCGGAAAAATGTGACTGTGATATACGGACGGACTGACAGACATGACGAAACTACAAGAGTAGTGTTTTTACTATTTGGCTACGGAACCCTAAATAGCTGCGGCCTAACCTAAACCTAGGTATTTCCTTAGTCGCCTCTCACGACATCCACGGAAAAAATGGAGTGGTGGTATTCTCGACACCACACCTGTCCCCACAAGATAACAATAAGTCAATTCTACGCTGAACTAAATAGGTACCTAACTAATAAAATACCAGAATTTCCTTTTATAACGGTATTCAACTCACTAATGATAAATCAGAAATACCAGTGTTTACAAAATTGAATGTAAACAAAAGATTTCATGACGCTTTTGTATCGCAAATAAGGAAATAAGCATTTATTTGTTTAGTGGTTACGTGTTCCGTGTGGTGTCGAGTTTAGTATTACCCCTGTCCATTTCTTCCGTGGATGTAGTAAGACACGACTAAGGGAATATGTTGAGGTATATTTTAGGCGACAGGCTAGCGACCTGTGACTATTGTACCTGCCAACACAAACTTTAAAGAACGGGACGTGAAAGTCATGGTTGTGTCTACGTAGCATTTCGTGTGCTCTGCCTACCCTATCTGGGAATACAGGCTTGACGTCGTATGTATGTTAGTGTGTTTATGCAGATTTTAAGGAAATTATTGGATTTTTCCTGGTAAAGCGAGTAACCTTGAGGGGAGATTCATAAGTGAAATCGCATCAAAAGAAGGGAATGAAGGTAAAAAATGCCATTGAATGACGTCACGCGGAAATTAAACACGCTATAATATATCTACATTATGACAATTTGCAAAAGTAGGTACAAAATAATACTTATAGGTTTAAGTATGTTTAAGGCCGGTCACATACATTCGAAATTTTTCCGTTCGGAATCCCGAATCGGAAAATCGAACGCAGTCAATCCATACAAAATCTATGGACCTTCACACACATTTGCAAGCTTTCCGTTCGGAATTCCGAACGGAATTTTTCCGAACGTGTGTGGCGGTTCATTGATTTTGTATGGATTGACTGCGTTCGGAAAGTCCGATTCGAGATTCCGAACGGAAAAATTCGGAATTTATGTGGCCGGCCTTAGGCGACAGGCTAGCAACCTATTATATCTCTTCCATTTGCTTGCAATCCTAAAACTACGCTAGAACTGTGAAGCGTGAAATAGCCATACTTAATCATGTTTTCTCTCTATGTCACGTTTTGTGTGTCCTGCCTAACCTATTTAGGAACACAGGCGTATGTATCTATGCGTATATTTACCTACCTATAATTTTTTATTTCCAGATGATGGCTTTACCCTCTTCGCCTTCCATGGCAAGCTGAACGAAGAAATGGAAGGTCTGGAGGGAGGGCACTGGTCTAGAGACATCATCAAGCCCAAGGATGGAAGGTGGACCTTCAGGGATCGGGAAGCTCAGCTCAAGGTCGGAGATAAGATCTACTTCTGGACGTACGTCGTGAAGAACGGGTTGGGTTACCGACAGGACAATGGAGAGTGGACAGTTACAGGTTATTATACATTAAACTCCCGTGAGACTCACTCATGTTGAAAATTATCGGATAACTCACGTTAAATAAATCGAGTTTAGCTCGACATGTTTCCACTAATTCGTAGCCCTTCATCTAGGAGCCGCGGCAGCTGCTGCTGTCAAGCGCAAACTGCGCGCCTCGGCTCTCTTCGCGCGACAACTGCGCGCCTCGGCTCTCTTCGCCCGACTCTTCAGTCGCGCGAAGAGAGCCGAGGCGCGCAGTTTGCGCTTGGCAACAGCAGCTGCCGCGGCTCTTAGATGAAGGGCTACGAATTAGTCCGAAACATGTCGAGCTAAACTCGATTTATTTAACGTGAGTTATCCGAAAATTTTCAACATAAGTTACAGGTTAGTACAGAGATTGGCAATATTGGCATGTAATTTGGCCAAAATTGACAGGTGTGCAAGGTTTCCTGTGTGGTGTCGGGTTAGAATAGCACCTCTCCATTTCTTCTGTAGATGTCGTAAGAGGCAACTGAGGAATATGTTTAGGTATGCTTTAGGCGACGGAGTAGCAACTTATCACTGTTATAGGTATCTCTACCATCCGTTTTCAAATCTAAAATTTATGTTAGAAATGGCTGTAAAGCGTGAAATGGTCTTGGTCATGTCTCGATATAAAGACATGAATGTATCTGATTTATTACACTATGAGTAAGTCTCACGTTAGTTATGAGTACAACTGTATACAAGAAAGCATTAAAATACTAGTGCAGGGATGGCGAACCTTTAGTGATACACGTGCCATTTTTAACCGACTTCAAAAAGGAGGAGGTTCTCAATTCGACCTAATTTTTTTTTATGAAACAAATCGTATTATAGCTATGACGTGCCATCAACTAATTTATGCTTGTTGAAATTATCGAAAAAAAAAACTAAATGGTATTAATATTAAGAGATATACATATTACCTACTTGTAAAAGAATAAAAATTACAAGAATTCGTCGACATAGATTCGTCTGTATCATTCTGCGTGCCTGAACTATTTTGCTGCGTGCCAAGGTTGGTACGCGTGCCATCGGTTCGCCATCCCTGTACTCATGGGCGTAGCCAGGGGGGGGGGG
>BHDV01002890.1:0-33105 GCA_005406045.1 Adoxophyes honmai | reverse complement strand
CCCCCCCCCCGAAACTAAATCCTGGCTACGCCCGTTCCTGTACTAGTGTCTCTTTATTAATTTTCCCACACGCCTCAATTCACAGACCAAACTCGCAGCAGTCGCTTACTAACTATTACGAATCACCTCAGATCATTATTTAATTTTCTTCTCCAGGGTACGTGGACGAAGCTGGCAACCCCGTGGACACAGGGTCGGGAACCCCCACACCCCCACAAGACCCCCAGAACCCGACAACTGATATACCCGCGGGGTTCCCGTGCTCCATATCAGCCACCCAGGTGTCCATGCCAGGCTACGTGTGTAAGGGGCAACTCCTCTTTGAAGATAATTTCAACTCGGGCATCCCTAAGGGGAACATTTGGACGCCAGAAATCAAGTTTCCGGGAGAACCGGTAAGTTCCTATGCATTTATTATCATTACATTATTATATTAGACAAAAAGATGATTGTTTCACGTATATTGGCAACATCTAGAATATTTTTTAGGTTTTGATTTGACAGGTTTAATAGTGACAGGTTGCTAGTCTGACGCCCAAAATAAACTTTAACCTATTTCCTTAATCGCTTCTTAGAAAATCCACGGAAGATACCACATGGAAAAGTATTAGTTGGTTTCATAATGTAAGTATTGTAGTACGTGACCCTTGTGTGTATTATGTAGTGTCACCAAAACGTTGAGGTAATCAAAACCGTATTAAACATATCAACTTTGCTCAGGACTACCCATTCAACGTGTACCTGCACGACCGCAACCTTCGCGTGAGGGACGGTCGCCTCATCATCAAACCCATCACCCTGGAGTCCAAATATGGTGAAGACTTCGTGCAACAGTCCTTGGACCTGTCTACCAGGTATATTTGACCATTTATATATAACCATTGGTCCTGTGAACGCGTTTGAAAACATCTATCAAGTATTTTTCCCAGGATTTTCGTGTAAAAAAAACGAAAATCTGACTGAATCTGAAAACAAAATAGAGACGTCAGGAAGTGACAGGTAGTCTCCCAGGCGCGAGACACCTGGTGCTTGTAGCACAAGTCTATTATTACTATATACAAACATACGTGTACATACATACATACCGTCAGGTCTCTTTCCCATAGGGGCAGGCAGAGACCACTTTGTTCCACTTGCTACGATCCTGATATACCTCTTTTTCTTCATCCACATTTATTAGTCTCTTCATACATGCTCGTCGGTTTCGGATACTTTTGACCTGATCAGTTTTTAAAACGTCTCCGATTGGTTGATATTATTAGGCGTTAAATTTTGAGGTGAATGCTGTTCCAGATGTACTGGAGCCCTTGGTACTCCAGAGTGTGCCCAAGAGTCCTCGGGAGCGCAGATCCTCCCGCCCATCATCACAGCCAAGGTCACCACTAAGAAGAAGTTCAGCTTCAAGTTCGGCAGGATCGAAGTCAGTGCCAAGATGCCCTTAGGAGACTGGCTCTATCCTGGTAAGATTTCTGATTATCATCAGCGTGAACACAATAAGGTGGTTTCTTGGTTCATTTCTTTCGTACACGTATTTTTCTATTTATTTGACAAACAAGAAATGACGGTGATGCAGCCCTCTGAAGTTTCGAGTGACGTCACTGCGTGGTACAATTTTTACCAAGGCGTGACGTTACAATCCCCTGCTTTGGAAATACATATGATGATCTTTTGACAGGTCAAAAAACACGTGCCTAATATTTTTTCCATAATGTACCTAACGGACTAATTATTTTTTTTTTTCCAGTAGGTACACATGCTATTGCTAGCTTTAAACCCTTAAATTTTGTCAAGTCCACGGAAGTGACACGAACTATGTATGACCCTTTACAAATAACCCTGTACAAAATTTTCCAGAAATTCAACTAGAACCTCGAGACAACGAGTACGGCGTGAACAACTACGCGTCGGGCGTGATCCGCATAGCGTGCCTTAAGGGCAACAAGCAGTTCTCTAAAACGCTGTACGCTGGACCCATCATGTGCGAATCGGAGCCCTACAGGTGAGAAGAATTAGAAAGACGAAGAATTAAGGTTGAAGAGCGCCTTAGGGTCAGTTCACACCGAGATGAGACGCGACGCGGCGCTGCACGAAAATTTTTAATAGAACAATTCAAAATATACTTTATTAGGTACAAGATAAGGTTCATATTTTCATTGTGAGTATTCAGAATACGTAGCGCTGCGTAGCGCTGCGCCTCGAGACGTAGCGCGGCGCCGCGCTGCACTGCGCTGCGCAGCGCGAAATCACCGGCCTCTTTATGCATCGCCGCGTCGCGTCTCGTCTCGGTGTGAACTGACCCTACAGCGGCCGTATACAGGGTGGCCAGAAATCGACCGTAAATATATTAGCCAGTGATCGATACGCGTCTGAAAACCCCAGTAAAATGTTGCCCGAAAATTTTTGTTTTTGACCTTGTGAGACGCCAATGATTATCGCTTTTCTGGACCTTAAGTCCCGTTATCCGGCACGTATGCACCTCCAATCGTTCGAAATTGTGATGATGCGCGGTTATCTTAAGCGCCGGGCTACAAAAGACTGGTAAATAGTTTCAGATTTTCGTATTTCATTATTACATGAAAATTACGGGAAAAACTTCACAGGGGTGTTCAAACGCACACATTATGTGTATTCCGACCACTAAAAATATTTACAGTTGATTCCCGGTCATCCTGTACTAAAGCCAAGGATACATTAGGGGACAAATGTCCCACGACACGTGTCCCCAGCAACGTCGGGTGAAGTAGCGCGAAGTTGCCGGACTTCGCTCGAGACGCTGCGGATATAAGTCGCGGGATGTTGCCGGACATAGGTATGTGAGGAGAAATCGGCCGGCTTCGCTTGACATGTCGCCGACACAAGTCATGGGACATTTTGTCCCCTAGTGTATTTTTAGCTTAACTTGTGTAAGATACATGAGGTAATATTAATAACTTTTTTCAGGTCAATGCACTTGAAGACCAAAGAAGGCTTTAACAATTGGAACCGAGGATTCCACAACTACACCTTGGTTTGGATGCCAAGTAAGAACCAACACAACTCTTATCTCATTCCAGTACCTCGTTTGAAAATGTACCTTGTTTCAAATTCATAGTGTTTTAATGTTAAATTTTATACTATTCAGTATCAATTCCGTTAGATTTCCCACGCTTATGTTTTTTTCCATTCTGTCAACATTATGAGTTGGGTCATCATCACGACTGCCACCACTACTGCAACCACCATCATTAGCATCGTCATTCCATTCTGCTCTATCACCATTGCAGCCACCTCCACCCCCATTTACCATCATCGATGTTATAAACATCAACACCAACATCAGCATTTAAATCATTATCAAAATCATCGTCACTATCGTCAACATAATCATTATTATCACCATTATCATCTAGTCAATGAGAGAAGTCAAGCAGGTCCTCTGCGAATCGGGATCTTGACAAACACTATTGAATTCATAAATTACACAGATATGTTTTAACTAATCAATTTCTTCGTCCGCAGCTGGAATATCAATGTACGTAGACGGTGAAGAGTACGGAACGGTTGGATCGGACTTCTACTCGAGTGCCAAGGAACACAACGTGCCGGCAGCATCTATGTGGCTCAAGGGGTCTGTTATGGCGCCTTTTGATAAGCTGGTAAGTTTACCAATCAAATCAAATCAAATCATACACATATGTTCCCAAATACGGTAGCCGAGCACACGAAACGTGACAGAGAACACCATGATTAAGGTTTATTTTAGACCACAGGCTAGCAACCTGATGTAGTGATGTAGCTGCCAACTTAAAATGAAAAATATACTAGAAGTGGGCACGTGCAATAATCATGGTTTTATCTTCGTGTGCGCTGCGTATTCCATAAAGAGGGCGATTTTACATAAATTTGCTGCAGATTTTGACATCGTTTTTGACCATTTGTTAAGAATTCCTGAACCAAACGTCTAAACGACTGACTAAACGACGGTATCAGAATATTCTGCCATTTTTACAGAAAAGTGTCCACTCACTCAAACGCTCGAATAAATGCAATGGAAATGCAGCCGTAATGTGATGTGTCTAAAATTACTGTAGAAGTGGCTGCGGAACTTGACAGTAATATTTTACTTCGAAACGTTTAATTTGCCTAACCCTAGGGTAGGTAGAGTATAGGAAACATCACACAATCAAAACCATGACTACATCACGTTCCACACCCATTTTTGGCATATTCTTAGGTTTAGAGTTAATAGATACAATAGTGTCATGATGCTAGTCTGTCGTCTAACGCATACCTTAACCAATTTATCCTTAGTCGCTTCTTACGACAGCCACAGAAAATAGATAGGTGTTATTGTAAGCCCAGGCGTGTATGTATGATTGTATGCATCAAGGTCTATCCTCACTTTCAGTTCTACATATCCCTGGGCCTGAATGTGGGAGGAGTCCGCGAGTTCAAAGACAGCAGCAGCAAGCCCTGGAAGAACACCTCCAACAAAGCCATGCTCAACTTCTGGAGCAGCCGCGACCAGTGGTTCCCGACCTGGTATGACGACACCAGCGCGCTGCAAGTTGACTACGTCAGGGTGTATGCCCTTTAGTGATCATGATCATGCAACTTCGTTTATAACGTCTTCCGTTTTGTTTTACGCGTATCTTTCTTCTTTGGCGTTACCAGACCAATTTGATCGATCGCCGATGGACTGGTCTGGTACTCTGGTAGCTTTAATTGATCGACAGATACCAGTCGAATAACCAATCGATTGCTGGTCAATGTCACCGGTCGACGCTGACGGATTTCATTTTACCATCGATTCGTGCCGTCGTTCTACGATAGATCGATAAGATCGATTGATTTAGTAGAAATCATTGAACAACGTCGCGTGTTGATTGCCTAAGATGACCATTGACAAAGTTTTTTACCTGATTCTTTAACTAGTTTAACTCGATCATCTGTGACCTGTGACCTTTCGCATGGTTCCGTACCCTCTATTTTACCACGCTCCATCAGATGCTCAATAATAGGTTTCAAATGTTAACTTGAAACGTAAAAAGAAAAGTTAATCTGGGCTTCTGTACCTATTGGATTTAGTTCTTCGTCCCGAGCGATAGATGTCTCTTGTTGAATATTATTAAAAGTAGAAGATTTTATGCATATAGGTATATTGTCATGTTGATGTAAAGGTTGGAATGTTACGATCCCCGGCGTCTAACTTGGCAAGATTTTGAGTAACGGGGATAAGTTAGCGTATCGCTTTATCTTGGAAAACCTTGGCAAGTTACATATTCGGGGGATTGTAGTGATTACGAGTAGGATAGGTACTTTTAATTTTAGTTGCATTTGTTTTCGAACGTAATACGAGTGAAAACAATAATGAAAAGTTTCAGTGCCAGCTCTTGTACTTCCTTAGGTTGTAATGTATGACGTGCTAATATAATATGTAATAAAATAATAATATTTATGTAAAGATAAGTAACCAGTATAAGAAAATTATTCACAATATTAATTACGCAAGCAGCAAAATTAAATCGAACCAGCAAAGACATAAAAAACTATCCATCGACACTTTAGCGTTGATCCAACGTAGACGTGCAATTACTAGATCATCACAAAATTACAATAGTTTTGACAGAGAAGTAAAACGTAGCATAAGGCGGGATATTCGTCAATTCAATACAAATGCAGTAAATACAGCACTCATTAAAAACACTTCTCTCAAAATAGCAAAACAAGGCATCCATCGCGGAGCAAAACCGTGGATTACTAGTTTAATAGACAAGGAAGGTAGGAAACAATACAGCCGAGATGTAATATTAAACGTTTGCTCAGATTATTACAAAACTCTATATTCTGACTCATCTAAAATATCCACCACTGAAGAGTATTTCTGTTCTGAAGCCATTCACGATATCACGGAGGATGAAGTGAATCGTGCCCTTCGATCCATGAAGTTCGGCAAATGCCCTGGAGCTGACGGTATCAGTACGGAGTGCTTGATTCTTGGGAAACGTACTTTGTTACCACACATAGTGAATCTTTTCAACACCATCTTAAGAACCGGTAAATTTCCTAAACTTATGCTCCATTCTAGCGTTATTCTGCTCCACAAAAAAGGCGACAAGAGTAATTTAGACAACTACCGCCCTATTAGTTTGGTCTCCCATCTATACAAAAGCTTCCTTAAAATATTAGAGTCCCGCATAGCAGGTCAATTAGATAAACACCAACCCCCAGAGCAAGCCGGTTTCCGCCCCGGTTTCTCTACCACTGACCATCTTCACACACTAAACCAAATTATAGAAAAATGTAACGAATTCAATCAACAGTTGTATCTTGCCTTTGTTGATTACTCCAAAGCATTCGACAGTATATCTCATTCCTCTATAATTGAAGCACTCTACCATCACGAAATAGAACCCACTTACATTAACTTGATCAAATCCATATACAGCAATAGTACAGCAAATATCAAGCTACAATCATCCGGACAGTCCTTTGCGATCGAAAAAGGGGTCAAACAGGGAGACCCGCTTTCTCCCAAACTCTTCACGAGCACGTTAGAGCAGGTGTTCAGAAGCTTGGCGGCCGCTTGGGAGAATAAGGGTATCGTTGTCGGCGACTCAAGATTAACAAATCTTAGATTCGCCGACGACATAGTCCTTTTTTCCTCTTCTGCATCGGAGCTCCAGTTGATGCTACAACAGCTAAGCTCTGCGAGCCTTCAAGTTGGTCTTAAAATGAACAGGTCCAAAACTCAGGTGATGACTAACAGCACGAAACGTAAGGTAGAGGTAGACGGGCAGTATTTGCAATACGTCGATGAGTACATCTATCTTGGCCAATTAGTCTCTTTCAGTCATAGACAGGATAAAGAAGTTGAAAGACGCATCCAAAATGCCTGGAAGAGCTATTGGTCATTAAAAGACATATTAAAGGGCGATCTTCCTCTGAGCCTGAAGAGGAGACTCTTCGACGTGTGCATACTGCCTGTCCTAACTTACGGTGCTCAGACTTGGTCACTCACAGAGTTGCAAAAGACCAAATTGAAGGTTTGCCAGAGAGCCATGGAACGCAGCTTGCTCGGGGTGAAACGGATCGACCGGATCCGGAACACTACTCTGCGTTCCAAAACACGCATTGCTGATGTCGGAGCAAAAGCCGCCAAGCTGAAGTGGGACTGGGCGGGCCACGTCAGCCGCATGCATCCGCACAGGTGGGCCAGAAACGCCACAGAGTGGAAGCCACAAGACGGATGGAGGCGGCGAGGCAGGCCGAGGCGGAGATGGCGGGACGACTTGGACGTGTTCTTGCATGATTGGTGGGTAGTTTCAGAAGACCGAGACGAATGGAAGTCATGGGGGGAGGCCTTTGCCCAGCAGTGGGACACAAACCCAGGCTTATAATAATAATAATGTAAAGATGCTCATTAAAAACTTTATATATTTTGTACTGAGTAAGAACTGAAAATAAAGTTTTACACAAATGTTTGTGACTTTCATTTCCATTAGAGGGAAATAAAACTCTCTTAGTATTTGCTTACAGCTATATTTGTTATTGGTACATAATTCCGTTGGCAAGAATAACCACATTCGTATTCAGTCCACAAATCATACATTATGAATATTTTTTTGAGTATTTTGATTAATGATCAATAAATGAATCAGTCTTTTGTAGGGATAATACTAATAAAGATATGAGGCTATTTTTATACCATAACTTCTACCCCCTAAATGTCCTATATAAAGGCCAAATGACATTTAAGAATGCACATACGTTGTCAACCCAAAGAAAAACTTTTGAGATAAGTCCGCCTTTGTACTTTGTAATTCTTACTAGCAACTTATCTGTATGATTAATCTTTTTGTACAATAATGAGTTTTTACTTTTTTTACTTTGGACAACACCAAATATCTTGCAAAGTCGTTCCACGTCCTCTTTTGTGTAACTTTCAAATTTAATTACCTTTCCTTTAAAATTAAATTATTTGATTATAAGGCATAAACTTTGACAGAGTCAATCTTCAGATTTGCGTCGTGCCAGGAGGGTGACCAGGCTTCCTTGGCCTGCCAGAACTTGAGGGCCGCCTTGCTGCCGCGGTTCTTCCAAGGTTTGTCAGTTGAATCAGCAAAATCATGGACTCCACCAACTCTGAGGCCCAGGGTAATGTAGAACTGAAATGGGAATAATAATATATAATAATTATCTAGACATCTAGAGTAAATACGTCCCACTGCTGGGCACAGGCCTCCTCTCAGTATAAGAGGGCATGTTATATATAGTCAGCCGTAATCCGTGTTAGTTAGCTGAAAAATTTTGAAGTGCGAGCACTGCGAGCCTGGAATTAGACCCCGCAACCCTCTGCTGCCATGGTTCTTTATTTTTCACGAGTTTTATTTTTCTTATTACATTCATACAGACACATACATACATACGAACATACATACATCTCGCCCGTATTCCCAAAGGTTAGGTTAGGCAGACCACACGAAACGCTATGTAGACAAAAACATGACTACTTCACGTTTCGTGGCCACTTTCCGCATATTTTTTAGGTTTTGTGTTGCCAGAAATAATAGTGACAGGTTGCTAGCCAGTCATCTAAAAACATTCTCACGACACCCATAGAAAAAGTAAACAGGTATTCTTCTAAATCCGACACCATACACTTCTTATTAAACCAGAATTAAATTCCATACCAGTTGATCCAAAGGTGCCATGACGGTGGTTCCTCGGAGCCAGTTGCCGGCATGGGGGACGGCAGCCGACCTGGCTGCGGCGTAGAATCCCTCGCCAGGGTCCACGGAGCCGTACTGCTCACCGTCTACCAGGAGGACCATGCCGTCTGATGGATGGAAAACATTGGGAAAATGATCATCATGAGCTAGTTGGTGAAACTAGCTGAGCACACAACTTCGTCCGCGAGGATTTTTTTTCCTCCACATTTTCTAATGTATCTTCGCTTCTATTGGTCGCAGCGTGATGTTATATAGCCTAAAGCCTTCCTCGATAAATGATCTATCGAACACTGAAAGAATTTTCAATTCGAACCAGTAGTTTCTGAGATTAGTTAGAGCGTTCAAACAAACAAACAAACTCTTCAGCTTTATAATATTGGTACAGATGAAACACTGGGCAGTCCCAGCAGGCAATTTAAGAACAGTGGCCTAATCTCTCTCAGATTGAGAGCAGGCCTGTAGTGGGACCTAAAATAGACGTGCATTTAATCAAGCTAAAATAAAATTTTGCTTGGAATAAGTCACTTTTTACATTTATAAAAGGTGGAAGAGGTACAAAAGTGACAGATGACTAGCCTGTCACTTAAAACCTAGTCACCTAGAGCTTATCTAAACGTATTTCCTTAGTCGCCTCTTACTTTTTACTTTTTCGCACGTTTGTTTAAAATACTACGAAAAAACAAGCAAACGTACGAAAATAGAACCTACTCCTTTTTTGAAGTCAAAATTACCTGGTTTCCAAATCATAGTGTAGTTATGAAACTCGTTGCTCCAGTTTTCGACCCCAATCTTCGCCTTCATCAGTTGCGAGCGGAAAGGGTCGGTGTCAGACAACACTGGTCCGCCGTACAGCTTCTTCGCAAACTCTGAGTTGCCCTTCACGAAGGCCACTCTAATGAGACCCGACTCGTATCGGCGAGACCCGTAGAAGTTTTCTTTGGGTTCTAAGTTGATTTCTGTGGGAAATGTGATAGTTTGAATTAAATTTGCTGTATAGTAGGGTATTAATAAGTAGTATTAATAATCGAAATACAAAATTTGTAAATGTGGCATAATAAAAAATATTAAAACTACAAGTCAGTAAAAACGCCATTCTATAAACAATTGCGCATCGGCGTCATAGATATGCTTGCACCTCCAGACGCGCCGATCGCGTGTTCCGAATTTGAAATGATTTGCTTTCTCATTTCTGTCATCTTCTATTTTAAACTGTTCGAATTTTGAATTGACGGATTGACCAGTAACCGTTATAGTAACCCTGCATTGTTCGACAAACGATATTTTTATTACGCTGTCTATGACATCGTTCTAAGGTGGGTCAGAAATCAATTGGTTCGACTGTACTGCGCTTTACTTAATCTAAGATCACTTAAGAAACCATATAATTGGTGAAATATCTTATTTGTGAAAATCAGTACAATGGAAATGGAAACTAGCTACAGTGTTATTGTGTAAAGTTTTGCGGAGTGTGGTATTTAGGCATGAGCGACAAAACTAGTCGAAACTAAAACACTAACCCGGTATGAGCCAGCTACCAGCCGGCATTTTAGCCTTGATCTCAACTCTACCAAACTTGAAGTTGAACTTGTTCTTAGTGGTGATCTTCCCTGTAGAGACAGGTGGCAAAATGTCAGCCCCTGACGCTTCCCTTCTGCACTGGGTGCTGTCAATTTGGCCTGTGCATCTGAGAATAAGTAAATGTAGGAATTGTATGAGAACATCTAGTATCATCTAGGCCATCAGTCTAGGCCATATCTCCATTAGAGTTGCCAACTGCTAGTGCTAGTTATACCCAATCGCTAAACAGTTTTCGAAATATTGCTACATTTTTTGTAGAAAATGTCTTTCGATAATTTTGTAGGTACTTACAACAGCTTCACAAGCAGAAAAAAATCGCAAAAGCATATGAAACGCTTGAAAAATAAAGGGGCTATCATAATCCCAGAAGTTACTAGATTTAGAGAAAAAGTTGTTAAGTTGGCAACATTGATCTCCATAAGCAGAAATGATTCTTCGGTCAAGAGTTTATGATCTGTATAACTTTCAAGGCTCTCCCCACTCCAACTTCCTTTTGTGGAAGATATTTGGTATCCCCCATTTGTACATCAGGTTGAGCTTTCTTTAATGAGTATAGTCATCATAATCATTATCACGAACCTACAAGTGTAGGTTCTTGTTTGCTGAATACGCACTATCATGTTCTCTCTTCGCTTGCGAAGATCAAGTCTGAGGACGTCCTGTCATCCTGTGCTGCATTTGCCAATATATCCTCTCTGCTCAAGAATATTACTACTATTGACTATATTTAAAAAAAAAAACCCGTCGAGACTTACATTTCACCCAAATCTAAGGACTCTTGAAGGAAGTCTTCGTGATACAGGTCCTCTAACAGCTGGGGAGTGATTACAAGATGGCCGTCTTCTAGCTTCAACGTCTGCTTTGCCATGTATACGTTGAATGGATAGTCCTAGAACAAAATGACTATGAAAAATCTTTTCTAATTCAAATTTACTGTCATGGACAGTAAGGGACAGTAAACAGTAGGTAATGGTTTGGTCACGTGGAGAGAATGGATGAAGCAAGGGTGTGTAAACAAATCTTCAAGGGAAGTGTGTTAGGTTAAGTCAGTCGAGGGAGCTCTCGAAGAACATTTATCGATCAGATCGGCGATGTTCTAAAGAGAGGCCAAATTAGGAGTACCTGAAACCATCGAGCGTGTATGACGAGAGTGATGAATGTGAGTGAAGTATGCCAGAATAGGAGCGAATGGCGCTCTATTATATCTGCCTACCCCGCAGGGAATAGGGCGTGGCGTTTACATAAACTTAAACTTACCGGCTCATCAGGGAATTTGTTCTCCGCATCCCAGAAGGTAAGATCTTTAACAGCCGTCTTCTCAAACTCCTCGCTGAAGATGAGAGAACCCTTGCAGACGCTAGTCTTCCCCTGGACAACGGTCTTGGACGCAGGGCACGGGTCTGGATGACCAGGGATGTTAGGCTTCGGAGTAGGTGGAGGTTGGGCTGTTGGCTTTGGTTTCTCTGGCTGGTAATTGGGATTGCTGGTAACGTCAACCTTGGTGCCGTTCTCGTAGACAAATTCTGAAAAGGATTGTGAATAAAAATTGAGTTACAAAATGTGCGCGTTTCCATACTGAAATCTGCATTACAGACTCTTCTACGCTAGTAGGCTTAGCACAGCAGCACGCGCGAGTCGTTTAGCGCGGGATATATTACCTGTCACTTCTCTGTCTAGTTAGACAGTGACAGGTATAGTCTATTCGCCTCACATGCTAAGCCGACTGATTATGCTAGTTTTATTCACTTTGTCAAGTGTTATTTGTTTTGTATTTCTGCTGTATTACTTAAACTGTAAAATATTTTCGCAAAAAAATATTCTTTACCTACAAATTTTACCAGTAATCGTCCACTCCGCCATATCAATAAACTCACCAGTAATCGTCCACTCCCCGTTATCCTGCCTATGGCCCAAGCCGTCTTTAATAACGTAGGTCCAGAAATAGATCTTGTCTCCGAGCTTCAGGTTCGCATTCTTATCTCTGAAGGTCCACCGACCTTCTTTGGCTTTAGTTATATCCTTAGCCCAGTCTCCGGCCTCCAGACCATCCATTTCCTCATTCAACTTGCCGTGGAAGGCGAAGAGCGAGAAGCCATCATCTGAAAACCAATGACAATGATTTACTTGTGTTAAAAAGTCGATTAAAAATGAGATTGGCGTAACGCCTGTTGGGTAGGTAAAGCGCACGACACGGTACATAGACAAAACCGTGACTATTATTCCACTATTCATAACCACTTCTAGTATGTTTTTTAGGTTGTAAGTTAAGAGGTACTGAAAATAATAATGAAGATTAAATTATGTATACTTAGATTTAAAAAAAAGTTTACTTTTAAACATAAAACTACCATGAGACTCAGTAATTGTGCAATAAAACGGATATAAAATGTGCTCATCTAACCGCAGCCGCCGCAGCGCGTTGCTCCCGATAATGGGTTGCAAATTAGCCCGATACAGGGTCAAATGACGTATAGGGTCTCGTGGTAAAATAAATGTGGTTCACACATCAACTTATATCCCACATTTTATTCTGAACTCATAGAAATACCTACCTAATTTGAGAAATAATAGCAATTGAGCAGATTTACAAAATATGGAACAGACTGACAAAGAAACCTAAGCTTTAGGCCGTTATAGGTGAGAAACTTAAGTAAGTTACCTGTTGTACATACATACATACAATTACGCCTGTATTCCCAAATGGGGTAGGCAGAGCACACAAAATGTGACATAGACAAAACCATTATTATGACTATCACGCTTCGCAGCCACTTCTAGCATAGCTTTAGGTTTGCAAAGATGGAAGAGGTATAGTGACAGATTACCTGTTTTATGTGTGAGTAACGTGTGCGAATAGACATTTTATTTTTAATATTTGCAAGTTTGCAAACTCATTATTTGCTCATCTTTCAAGTTTGATTATTCCTGTCCATTTATGATTGAAACGACTGTCACTATAAGATATAAATAAATAGTTGTCAATATCAAGTAATTGTATTTGTATATTTTGTGTCGTTCATTGCAAACCGAACACAACTACAACCAACAGGTGACTTAGGTACTTAAGTTTATCACCTAAACAGCATGTTACTATATTATACAACTTTCTTTTATAAACCTTTAAATTATGCTAAAAATGGTCACCTTAACTCCTTGCCTACAAGAGCCACGTTTTAGCAACAGACTTCACGCTCTTCAAACATCTTCCCATCAATTTAGTCCGCAATTTTTTTGGTAGAACCAAAAAGTCATCGCGGCAAAGATTACAAGCTCCAAAAAACTGACTTAACTGGAGGCAACGACCTATTATAGAAGCGGTTAATACTCCCCAAGTACCGGTTCGGATGTTATGCAAATTTGTAATCTTGGCTTAAGTAGTTAATACAGATATTATACAGATACTACGTTGTTTCTGGCTACGTGATCAAGATAGGAGCGTTAAGGTTGGAAATTGAGAAGTTGGAACAGCTTTATTGGGTTCATGTACTTTGATAGTAAGGTAAACCCCTGTGCTCGAGACTGGCCCAATACTTGGCAGTTGCAACCTTATGTCATAGTAAGACAGGTGACAGATGGGCGTTATCTACTGAGCGTTGAGGCGTCGAGCATTGGCGTGGATTTAGAAAAACATATCTCCATTTTTTCCGTGGATGTCGTAAGAGGCGACTTAGGATATAGGTTAGGGTATATATTAGGCGACAGGCTAGAAACCTGTCACTATAATAATTATTGTACTTGCCACCTTGAAACCAAAAATATATGCAAGAAGTGGTCACGAAACGTAAAGTAGTCATCGTTTTACATGTCTATGTAGCTTTTTGTGTGCTCTGCTAACTCCATTTGGGAATACAGACGAGATGTATGTAAGTATTATTGTATATATCTGTAGACATACGTCTTCGTTAATTACGGTACAAAAAACTCATTGTTAAACCTATTAAACTTTAGGATACAAAAATGCATCAGACCGTCACATTATTTACACCAAATGTATTGCCCAGACCGAGTTTTTTTAATAAAATTGCTGTTTTTGAGACAAACAACTTAATAAAGCAACAACGCTTCAAAACAGGAAAACAATAAGTGATACCTGAGTGATGTTTTATATTGTTTTCCTGATAATTGTGTCACATACTTATCTGGAGGTCAGATTGCCGTCTATTACAAAAGACTCAGGGAAATCCGAGGCGATAAGTAATGGCGAAAGCTATTAGTTGGAGACTAATGTGTTATTTATGTCTTGAATTGTGTGTGTGTCAATTATATCAGGTTGAATTATTAAATGACACAACACAATATTATAATTGTTATAAGCATGTTGGGTGTTTACCGCGTGTGGCGTCAGATTTGGTTGATTGTGGCGTCAGATTTAGAACATCACCTCACAATTTCTTCCACGGATATCGTAAGGATACCAAAGAATTAGGTTTAGGTATGCTTTAGGCGACAGGCTAGCTCCTGTCACTGTTGTACCTTTGTACTGTTATAGCCTGCCCCTTAAATTATACATTAACGCAGCGGTTCTTAACCTTTTTGCCTAACGACCCAAAATTTAAAAATATTGGAAGCCCGCGACCGACCCAATGAACATTAAAAACAAATGAAATGCAGTGATTGGGGTTTGTTTTTCGAAAATTCCCGCGGGTCCTGCGACCCATCTCGATATGGCCCGCGACCCAAATTTGGGTCGCGACCCGGGGTTAAGAAACGATGCATTAACGTATTTCCTCGGTCTCCTTTAACCATATTTACGGGAGAAATAGAGATATATGTTATTTTATCTATCTGGTAATGGTAGATATCTGGTTTAGATCACACCGGATCATTCCTTGCGTGGTTGTAGGATTTTTGTTAACGTATGCTTTAGGCGGCAGGCAAACAACCTGTCGCTATAAACCCTTTTTTATCTAACATTAGACCTAAAACTGTGCTAAATGTGGAATGATGACACAAAACGTAAATACTCATAGTTTTGCCTGTGTGCTCTGGTTGCCCAATTGATTCCTGACCCATCGCAAAACATTACCACGATAAACGTAATAAACTTTTCCTATGTGGACAAATACAATTCCATTAATTAATAATGTTAACTAGCTTTGTGGGTTAAGAATCAATTTAGTCTAGTTCACAATACCTGGCACAGACACTCTCAGTCCTCTAGGGTAAATAGCTTCTAGCTTCGCAGGGGGCACAATGTACTGCGCGGCTCGCGGCTGCCCGTAGCACGTTGACAACGCGATTAAAAAACAAACGAATATCTTTGACATCTCGGCTGCTCCGGATCACTGGCGGACGTAGACTGGCCGGTGGATGCGTGCGCGCAGGGTCTAGGAACAATTAGAAGTGGCGTTGATAATCTAACCAAAAAAAATAAATAGATGCAAGTTTTTTTGCCAACTGCATGTGTGACTAAATTTAGATTAATACATCACAAGTGGTGCATTTCAAGGTACTAACGACACGTGATCATACCTGCCCTTTGGTATATACGAGCTGATCAAAATTTGCATGTGTGATCTAGATCATTTTAATTTGCTTGTAAACGATAAAAGTAGTAGGTAATGGTGCGTATGAGGCACCTGGCCACTTAATATTGAATGAACTATTCCAACCCTGATCAATTAAAATAAAAATTGCGCGTGAGGAGTAGGTATTTTTTGTTTGCCAGCTTCATAGACAACTTTAAGCAATTTGGCCGAATTAAAAAATGAATAATCAATAACACCCTCTCCATTTCTTCCGTGGTGGTAGTTAATTATTGATTAATTTGGTATTTAATTAACTTGGTAATAAGGCTTGAGTGAATAATTGTACATTTTACTTCTAGTGCTTGCTAAGTCTTTGGTAAAACGCTTCGCTGGTTTTACTGGTTGACAATGACCGGATATTCGTCAGTGAAATCTAAACCTTATCAGCTACAGTCGAAGGTGCTATCTCTTTCGTAGCAACTTGATTGTTTTTGTTGTACAGCGGTTTTACTATAATTGTATCTTCTTATATAGTTCTAACAAAAGAGGTTGTGTGACTAAGACACTATAATTATGGCTGTGGTCTTATAAATGTAGTTTACATACAGATACAGAGCACAAGAAAT
Source organism: Adoxophyes honmai (assembly GCA_005406045.1). Taxonomy (NCBI): domain Eukaryota; kingdom Metazoa; phylum Arthropoda; class Insecta; order Lepidoptera; family Tortricidae; genus Adoxophyes; species Adoxophyes honmai. The sequence continues at coordinate 16,722 of BHDV01002890.1, read as the reverse complement.
GTTATTTAGACAAAACCGGAACTATTTTACGTCCGATAGGCATTTTAAGTTTATTTTTGGATTAAGTTATATAAAGTTTGCTGTGCGTCGTCGGGTTAAGAATAACACCTCTCCATTTCCTCCGTGGATGTAGTAAGAGACTACTAAGGAAATAGGTTAAGGTATGCTTTAGACGACAGGCTAGCAACCTCTCACTATACATACATATCTACATACATATATGACATCAATGTTTCAGCTTAAAATTATGCTTAGTGTGGTTACGAAACATGTATTTCGTGTGCTCTGCCTACCCCATTTGGAAATACAGGAGTCATGTATGTACGTATGTAATTCTTAACCACACATCACATGGGACTTACTGTACAATCAAGTGCAAAAATATTTCAACTGTACACTGTCGGACAGAAGTGGTGTGAGTCAAATATTCAAGCCGGGTTAGTCGCAGCACGAGACCGCAACTACGGGCGCCGTTCGAATTACAGAATAGCCCAACTAAGGTCGGCGTTCATAGCGGGAGACTTATTTACTAGCAGAAATTACAAGCTGTGAAGCCTACAAGCATTCATGTAAAACATAAGTAGGTACATAACATAATACATAACCGTCACTCATTACATTATTCCCTGTGGGACAGGCAGAGACAACAGAGCGCCATTCGCTCCTATTCTGACATACTTCTCTGGCTTCATTCACATTCATCCATCACTCTCGGTACGTCCGGTCAGGTACTCCTAATTTGGGCTCTCTTTAGAACATCGTCGATCTGGTCGATATACGTTCTTCGAGGGCGTCCTCGACCGACTTATACTCTTAACACACTTCCAGTGCAAATTTCTTTACACTCATGTAATTATTTAAACATTGAAACTTTTCTAGCGCGATGTAGAACAATTTGACAGTTGATGACGTTTGTGGTTAGCGTTAGGGTCGCTAAAATTGCAAGGGCCAGTTATAAATAAATAAATATCATTGGACACCACACCAATTACCTAGTCCCAAATTCGGCAATTTAATGCCTGTGTTATGGTACAGACAACGGAAAAACTTACTTATTTATAGATAAACATCCAAGACTCGAGAACAAACATTCGTATACATCATACAAACACCTGCCCCACCGGGGATCGAACCAGGGACCTTAAGCTTCACAGTCAGGTTCTCTAACCGCTGGGCCATCCGGCCGACAGTTGTAAGCTCGAACCGCGTTGGCGAGCGTTGATACTACACGGAGAGGGGAAATGACTAAACACCAAAATAACCAACTTATTTAAATGGCACCATAATTTGAACAGACCGTTCCCTAACCAATGTCACGTCCCTGTACATAGTTTCCTAATTCTATCGCCGTCTCACTCACACCCGTGCCGACACGCATTAGCAATGTTCCGTCTCATCAAAAGTTTCGGCCGAATTCCTTGATGTCCTGTAGTTTGGGAGTGTAATGCCACAGATATATTTGTGAGGTAGAAAACACAAATAGTCAAATAAAAGATACACATTGAAAAAACCTCGTGTTTGAAACATTAATATTTCATGTTTTGTCCTGTGTCCTGTGTGGTGTCGGGATTGAATAACACTTGTCCATTTCTTACGTGGATGTCAAAAGAGGCGACTAACGACTTTGGTTTAAGTATTCTTTAGGCGATAGGCTAGCAACTTGTCCCTATTCTATTATGCTACCTATTCCATCTGTTTTCAATTATGCTAGAAGTGGCTGCGAGTCATAATCATGGTTTTGTCGATGTCACGTTTCGTGTGCTTGTGAATGTATCCGTTTTAGGGTGAAGTTACATTTATCAGCATCGAGTCGCATTTAGCTGGATGATTTTAAACTCACTATACGCATCGCATGCGTTCAGCTGCTATAGCATATTTTTATCTGCTCAAGTATCCTATCGCGTAATTTTATATGCTGCCGCATGCTATCGTATGCTGCCGCATGCTATCTGCAATCACGACGCCGCAAATGAAATGTTAATTTATCTCGTCTATATTGATGAAATATAGGTAATTATTGAAATTATTGGAAGTAAACAAATTTGTGCACTTTGATAGATGAACACGTTGTGATAATGACATTAATGATGCGTTCGGCCGCCCATTCGCACTCTTCCTCCTTTTCTCTGCGTAAGCAGCCTTTCTCATTCGTAAGCATCCCGCCTCTCACTCTTAAGCAGCCGTTATCAATCGCAAGCGTCCTGTCGCATGCGTAAGCATCTATTCTCATCCGAAAGCATCTAATCTCACGCTTTAAGCAGCCGTTCTCATGCTTCAACTTGATTAAGCATTCTTCAGCATGAGAAATGGATAGTTACACCTATAAGCATTTAATGCTGAAGCTGAATCGATGCTGAAGGGTGAATTGATGCTGACGGATATCCATACAATAGAGCGTTTTTGTATGGCAAAATGCGATTCGATGCTGATAGATGTAACTTCACCCTTTATCACTATATTTGCAGCATCTACATTGCCGATAGGTCTGTTGCATTGCCCTAATCGTTGTGGTATCGAGATAAGGTATCGGCGCTCTATTAGTTTATTATAACTACTTATTACTAAACTACCCGCGTACTCTGTGACCCGTGAGGTTGGGTTTAGAATAACACCTCTCCCATTTCTTCCGTGGATGTCGTGGAAGGCAACTGATGAAATAGATTGAGGTAGGTATATTTTAGGCAACAGGCTAACCTGTCACTATTGTATCATTTAACTTACACTTAATCTAATAAATATGCTATAACAGTCATTTATAATAGTCATGGTTTATGTAGGTTTCATGTACACTGCCTACCCCCTTTAAGAGATGCGGTTTGTTAATCGAACCATTAACTTAATTGCATTAAAAAACAAAATTTCACATCGCGTTACTTTTCTAAGAAAAGTTTAATTGCAAGCAATGTACAACAAAGTTTCTGTCACAAAATGACAAATCTAATGTCATCTTAGTATTAACTGGAAGTTAAGTGAAGGTTAAGTTACGCATACATTGAAGACCCAGAAAATGGGAGAATTGCATTTGTGGCTTTATTTTAAATAATTATGATCTGCTAATACTTGCAAACGATTGCTAATTTGATGCATTATCGTCAGTTTTAATAAATGTCCGCACGCCGGTAACACACTGTATGTATACCTAAGTCAATCGCCACAATCAAATCTGGCAGAAGTGTGTTACTGAGGATATGAAAGGCTATTTAAATAACATAGCAATACGAAAACGATCTAGAAATGTTTGCGGCACTTAATAACTCAGGCGTTGATATTTAAACAGAATTATCAAATATTTAAGAAGCTCATCGCAGGCAGCTAACTTCTACTCTGATGAACATGACGAATCCATAAGGGTTCCGTTTTGGCGATTCGGCTTCGGAACCCTGTAAATAGCAAACGCTGAACCATTCTAGTGAGCCCTTATCTAATTTAAATACAAACAGGGTGTCCCATAAATCGCGGCTAAGCCTGACACCGGAGGTAGGTCTAACCAAGAGCTATCGAACCAACCTAACATGACCTCAATAAAAGTTGGACGGTTTTCGAGATATTGGCAATTTAGTATTTTTTCGAACTTTGCCCGTTTTTCACCTCTCAAGTGCCATATTTTTTTTAGATAGCTCTTTATCCTCATTTTTTTTATTGTTACAAAATCACAAATAGTTAAATTTAATAATAGCAGTGTTAATTTGTTAAAAACGAGCGAGAAATACGAATGAAACGTAATTTATTTTCATAATAAATGATCAACCAAAACAATAAGTTAGCCTTTGATCACCTGCCCTGAAAAAAAAAATACTAGACTGTGCAAGAGATTATTACTTTAAAAACTTGCGTATGTTATGGCAATTTCAAAAAGGTATAATACTTGATGGTTAAGCTGGTAAATTGAGAGATTTTGGAAGATCTTGCCAACGTGCCATTAAGTTAATTGAACGTTAACTATCGCTAATTGTTTGAAATAGGTACCGTACATTGTTAATTATTATCTGTAACATGGTATTTTTAAGATTCCGTAACCAAAGGGTGAAAACGGGACCCTATTATTGAGACTTCATTGTCTGTCTGTCTGTCTGTATGTCCGTCTGTCCGTCTGTCACCAGGCTGTATCTAAAGAACCGTAAGAGCTAGGCAATTGAAATTTTCAGAGATGAAGTATTTCTGTGGTGGCTGTAACAACAAATACTAAAATCAAAATAATTATAATTATTAAGGGAGGCTCCCATAGAAAAAATGTGATATTTTGGCCGTTTTTGGTACGAAACCCTTCGTGCGCGACTCCGACGTTTCTCAAAGATGGATTGGATGATGTATTCGGGTCAGAGGATGCCAATTTGAACATTTGTTGTAAAATATTTCTAATTTTAAAAATTATTTCCACCAAGAAGCGGCGACTAACGTGGTTCTACATTTTATCAAGTTTAATGGCACTTTGACATTGTTTATCGTTTTAAGCATTAGTATTTGTAGTAAATTGTAGTGGCAAAACAAACACATAATCTGTGAAAATTACAGCTCGCAGAATGACGACTACTAAAAACGGCCAAAATATCACTTTACAATAAATAGCACCCCGTGTGGTGCCGGGTAAGAATAGCATCTCCCCCTTTCTTCCCGTGGGTATCGTAGGAGTCGACTCTGGGAAAGGGTAAGTGTATTGTGGGCGATGGGCTAGCAACCTATCACTACAATATCACGTTTAAACATCTAGTTACCTGAAATTGCTAAACGTGGCACTGGATTTTTGAATTCATGTGCTCTGCCTACCCCTCTTGGGAATACAGGCGTGAGAATATGTATCTCCTTTAATTTGGAATTTTAGCTTGGTATTCCTAGATAGTATTTAGGTAAGCCTACAAAAGTACGACATTAAATGAAAAAAAGTATACTGCTAACAGAAAAACTCGCCGTTTATTAATTAACAAATTTGTTCGCCCTCTTATTTATGGATTGACCAGATCGGACGAGTAGCTTTAAGTTCAGTACTTCGAAGCATACTGCAAACTGAAAACCTCGTCATTTCCACCGTGACTGTCTTAGAAAGCAACTAATAAATTAGCAACCTGTCACTGTGAGTACCAGTCTATCTAAATTAGGACCTAGAAATGGTAGCCACCTGGACCGGAAAGGGAAATGGTCAAGAATTTGTCTATAACCCGATACTATAGCTCTACAGGGTGATAATGGAATCCGTAACGAAAATTTACATACCTGTATGTTAATAAAACTTAAAAAAGTAATTTGAGTAGTTTCTCATTTACTTTTGTAAATAAGAAGTTACGAGTCGTCAAAGTTTTCCTAAAAAGTGCTAACATTATTGACACCGCGCGTGGAACGTCAACTATCAATCAACTTATGTACAATAATAATGGAAAATTAACCCTACCCTACAAATCTAAACTAAGCTTAGGTACCTTAATAGCTGTTCAAAATGAAGTCCATTTCTCTCCAAACAGAGTCTTACACGTTTCAAAACGTTTTTATTCACTCTTATTAGCACTTCAGTGTCAACTTTCACTTTAGAAAATGCACTTACAACCTTGTCTTTAAGATTCTGTAAATTTTGTGGTTCGTCCACGTACACACGGCGCTTGATTTCGCTCCAAAGATAGAAATCTCAAGGGGTGACGTCAGGTGGCAGGTCCACCGCGGCTTATCCACCAGTCACCGTGCACATACACATTGTTCAAGTGCTCGCGCGTATATCGCGAGCGTAATGGAGGGATGCACCATCTTGTTGGTAAAACATACTTTGGATGTACACTCGCACCATTTCATAATACTCGCGATTCGAAAATTCTAACGATATTGTCACTCGTACACTTTGTGCTTACGTATCGTACGACCGGCATGATTAGGGAACGCGTGCGCATCGACTGCCCGCTTGAGAATTAATTTTTCATACCTACCCTCGGCGGTTACTTTAGGGTCGACGAACTCGTCGGTTGTGGCATATGCAAAAGCAAAACTACCCTACTTTAGAATTGAATTTAAACAAACGTAAACAGTTACACCGCGGTTTGTAGTGTGTCCACATTCAATATTTTTTTGGGAATTTCCCGATGAAAAAAAAAGAAAAAAAAAGTGGTTTTTTTATTTTACCATTGTATTGTGCTAGTGATTCTGAGTATCAGGAATTAATTTCGTTACGGATTTCATTTTCACCCTGTATAAGCTCTACCTAAACCCCTTTTAGAATACAACCGTAACGTATATCTATTATTATTTAACATATTATATTAATATAAGTTCTGAGTTGTGTTGGATTAGAATAACACATCTCCATTTCTTCCGTGGCGTCTTAATAGGCGACAGGCTTACAATCTGACACTACATACCGCTTTCATTTGTTTTTAAGCCTGAAATTACGCTGTACAGCTATTTGGGAAGGCGACGGCTTTCAGACCAAACATCCAATGTTTAGTTTCCGTACTCACATTACAATAATTATTTATTCATTAATCCTTCTTCCACTGTAGAAGAGTAGCTATTGACTTCCCAATCAATTTTATCGGTTAGGTCGAGATTGCAGCTGATACGAATATTAATAGGACCAAAGTTGCAGGATAGATAACGAGTTTGTATTTAGGTCAAACAAACGTTAGGTCTTTCTCACATAGAGCTTCTCAAAAGTTAGGGAACTGTTTCATAATTATACTCTGGCGGTTTAGATACTTAACAAAATGTAAACAAACTTCATATCAGATTTGACAGATTAATAAAGTTTTTTTACCTAGGCGTGACGTCACGCGAAACTTTCAGGCGATGTGTTATCGTCATTTTTCGTTTAGCAAATAAAGGAAAAAATAAGTGTGCAATATTTTTTGGTAACCTATCTGACGGACAAAATAGTTTTTTTTAAACGTCTAGCCTATTCAAAAACCAAGTAACTATACCTACCTCGCACACGACGCTACTCCAACGTGATAGGTTGCCGGCCTGTCGCCTAAATCATACCTAAACCTATTTCCTTAGTCGCCTCTTACGACATCCATGGAATGGAGAGGTGAAGAAATGATGTTATTCTAACCCCGACACCTACATACATACATATTCTCTCGCCTATATTCCCAAGAGGGGTAGGCAGAGCACATGAATTCAAAAATTGAGTGCCACGTTTAGCAATTTCAGGGTAATCAGATGGTTAAACGTGATATTGCAGTGACAGGTTGCTAGCCCGTCGCCCACAATACACTAACCCTCTCCCAGATTCGACTTTTACGACACCCACGGGAAGAAAGGGGATGGTGCTGTTCTAACCCGGCACCACACGGATAAACTTTAAGTACGGGTAAGGTTTTCTATTAAAAGGAAGATAGATTGAACGAAGGAAATACGGCTAACGATGTTTTACCAGTAACGTTATCTGAGATAAAATACAGACGTTTAAAAATAATCAGAGTAATCTAAACATCATTAGTGCCACAAGGTCGAGACAAGTCTTTCGTTTCTCGCGAAATTGTAGTGAATTGTTTTCGATCAAAGCTCATGAACAGTTCACATAATGTTTGAATTTATAACAAACTAGCTTTTGCCAGCGGTTTCACTCGCGTTAGAAGTATTTTAGGGAAGTGGGGAGTTATGAAGAGCCAAAAAGTAGCCTATGTCACTCTCCATCACTTTAACTATATCCACGCAAAAAATCACGTGAATTCGTCGCCCCGTTTAACAGTGAAAGACGGACAAACAAACAAACACACTTTCCCATTTATAATATTACTAACTTTTGCCAGCGGCTTCGCTCGCGTCAAATTCAGGGTGACACCGAAGAGATCTCGCAATTATTTTAATACGCTGCTGTAGACCATTGATTCTCAAAGTGGGCAATAACGCCCCCTAGTAACAAATATGTATACAATGATCTAAGGATTTGAAGTTCCTATGTGCTTGAGGGGAATAAGGAAATAGGTTTAGCTATACTTTCGGCGACAATCAATCATTATTATACCTATTCCATCTGTTTACAGATATGTATAAATCACGCCTGTGTTCCTAAATGGGGTAGGCAGAGCACACGAAGCGCTACATAATCAAAACTACGACTATTTCGCGTTTGAGGTAATAGAGACGTACAAAATTGTCGCCTAAAGCATCCCTTAACAAATTTCCTCAATCCTTGATCGACTCTTATAACATCCACGTAAGAAATATAAAGGTTTTTTTGTAAACCCGGGTAACACACACTGATATAAGTGCGGCCACTTATTAAAATTCTCTCACTTTACACTAATTTACTTCCTAATTCATCATTCAATATAATAATATAATACATCATTAGTGTGGTGCCGGGTTAGAATAGCACCTCCCCCTTTCTTCCCGTGGGTGTCGTAAGAGTCGACTCTGGGAAAGGGTTAGTGTATTGTGGGCGATGGGCTAGCAACCTGTCACCGCGATATTACGTTTAACCATCTGGTTACCCTGAAATCGCTAAACGTGGTACTAGATTTTTGAATTCATGTGCTCTGTCTACCCCTCTTGGGAATACAGGCGTGAGGATATGTATGTATGACTGTAATTCATCACACTAAAACTTAGAATAATATTTTCTCTACCAACTATTTTAATAAATAACTGCTACATTTACGACATCTATTAACCAGAACTCATTAACCCAAAAACAAGAGAACGGAGTAAAATAACAAGTGTAATATTATTACACCCAACAGATGAGTTCATCATAATTTCGGTTTATAGTCCAAATTTAATTAAATACGCAAATGTGAGCAGAAGTTTCATTTTGGTAGTTTTATCTGGGTACCTTCGATGTTCATTGTACATAGATAAGTTCTAGTAATTGTATGAATGCGTATTTTCGCTGAAATATTTTTATTGAATGAAGACATTGAAGAATTATTTGTTGGAAAATGAAATAAATACTTAACGAACAACCACCTCAGAGCTCTCTGAGGAACATCTGATAAACTTTGGCTAATTAAACGATATTCTTATCTTATTAGAAATCCATGCATGTGGTGTCGGTTCTAGAATAACACCTCTCCATTTCTTCCGTGGATGTCGTAAGAAGCGACTAAGGAAATAGGTTTAGGTATGCTTTTGGCGTCAGGCTAGCAACCTGTCACTTTTGTACCTGCCAACTTAAAACCTAAAAAATGTACCTATGCTAGAACTGCTAGAAGTAGCCACAAAAAGTGAAATAGTATTTTTTTGTCTATATAGTATTTCGTGTGCTCTGCCTACCCCATTTGGAAATACAGGCGTGATTGTATGTATGTGTATGTATGTAAAAAAGCAGGTAAAAGTGACTTATTCCAGAACTAAATTTTATTCGCCCTTTTTTAAATCGTTCCTGAATTACGTTTCATGTCGAGAAAAATTCCAAGCAATCACAAAAGCTGAGGAAGGGAAATTGAGGTTTTAGCGGGAAATATACATCCTTATCCTTACTCTCTTTCAGACCACACTTCTCTCTAATCACGCTATTACGCACCCTAGTTAGTAAGTTAAAATCTGTAAATATAGGAAATATTGTAACAACGGAACTCCAAACTGCATTTAGCGCTGCCGCGGCGAAAAGAACAACTCATTATTTCCAACCAATCACGAAAGCTGAGCACGGTAAATTGAGGTTTTCTCGGGAAATATCTACAATAGAATCTTAGATTATATCGCTAAATGAAAACGGCTGCGTTAGACGTTTTTACATCGTGTAAGGCTCTGGAACTAGTGAGAATCGTAATAAAAATCGTTTTTGCTGACGTTTCGACTACAGTTTTGTAGGAGAATGTTTTTGGAGTTCGTAAAATATTTTTTATTGTTCATTTGGGGCTCATTTTTTTATCATTTATTTACTTATTTGTCTGTTATATCTTCTTGATTATTCAATGGACCAAAGGTTAACTGGCAGAGAACCCCTCGCGGTAAGATAACCTTTGTGCATGAAGCTATAATCCTTGTAACTGCAAAAAAGAGTCACGTAATACAATAGGTACAATAAAATACAATACTTATTGCATACCTACGCATGGGATAGGCAGAGCACATGAAACATTACACAGACAAGACTACACTATTTCCCGTTTTGCTGCCACTTTTTACTATAACTTTATGCTACAAAGAACAGCAAAAATGGTGGCGATTCGGAATTCCATTAACAATTGCGCATCGGCGTCATGTGCTCGTGCCACTAGCCACGCTGACCGCGTGTTCCAAATTTAAAATAATTTGTTTCTTTTTTTGAACCATCATCTGTTTTTAAACATTCGAAATTTGAATGCAAAGTACCTACCGATATCAATTAAACATTATAATATTTATAATTTTATAATAATGCTGGCACGTTATTCTTAATGGATGCTATTGCTCATTTTTGGATGTCCTGTATAATCAAATTCGTGATCACAAACAATAATTATGATTTAGTCAAGCATTAAGATAGGATCGATGAAGTATTCAGACTTAATCTCGTAATGGTCAGAATTAAATAATTATTTATAAACAGTGTGGTCGCCTTACTAAATAGAAAGGGATTTCGGACTTGAAATGTCATTTTAACAGAAGTATCTTTAAAATAAAGTAGGGTAAACATGATTTACTAAATCACTGATTAAATAAAATAAAGAATGCTTTTGTTTCTTGCGACTAATATTTCTTGGTCATCAATTACCGAATCTGAAAAAGTGTTTTCTGATAACGAACTCGATTGCACCCTGTAGATAAGATACTTATAGACACACCGTAATATTATTATGTTGTTCGTCCGGCGCCCACAACTGTCAGTCTGACGGGGGTACCGGGGCTGAATGTGACAGGTGTAACAGTTGTGACGTCGACTGTCCGACAGTTTTTTGTTTCGGCGATTGTTTGGAGGCGTGTATCAATATCAACTTGTGGATGAATTGTGTAATTGGTGAATGCAAGGGTGATTCTACGGAGTGTTTTAATCGTTTTCTTTAGTTACGAAAATTCTGTAACTTCATCAACTGCGACAAATTCAAGCTCTATATGTCGCAAGAGGCGTGTTTTGTTTCCAACCTGTTCAGAAAAAAGAGGCAGTTGAAATGCTAAAATACGCCCTTCTGTGCTTTGATTGTATTTTATTGCTCAATAAAGAACACTTTATTCTATAAAATTACTGACTAGAGTGTTTCAATTTGGCGGTATATTTAAGAGGATAGGAGTCGCCCCGCTTCAAACCGCTTCTCCATACAAACGTAGTCCCCTGTTTTCTCCGTGAATAATGACATTAGAGCAACATTTTTTTTTACGTTATATTTGTACCTGTTTTGGCTATGCCCCTATGTTTTGCTTTTATCGATATTCTAAAAAATAAAAAAAAAAACAAAAATTAAAAAAAAAAATCGATAAAAGCAAATCATAGGGGCATAGCCAAAACTGATACAAATATAACGTAAAAAAAATTATGCTCTAATGTCATTATTCACGGAGAAAACAGGGGACTACGCTTGTATGGAGAAGCGGTTTGAAGCGGGGCGACTCCTATTCTCTTAATACATACACATATCACGCATGTATCTAAAACGTTACATAGACAAAACCATGACTAAGGTAAATGTACCGATGCTCGACGCCTCAACGCCCAGTAGATGACACCTATCTGTCACCTGTCTTACTATGACATAAGGTTGCAAGTGCCAAGTATTGGGTCAGTGTCGATCGCAGGGACGTTTACCTTATATAAAAACAAAAAATACTTAGGTAAGTATATCCTAAAAGCTGACACAAAACGTTAAATAGCAACATTTTATTACACGGCAATCAAAGCTATTTCAAGATTAACACCACTTCAAAAGGACAAATAAAGCCTCGGATAGCCGCAAAAAAGCCACAAAGAATGATTTTTCTCAATAAATGAAACGTTATTTCAAAGTCGAGCTATTTTAAAACAACATAGGACGAGTACCGGCATTTCTGCGAAAGGTTACCTTGCAAAAGGTTTTAAATATACTGCCCCCTATAAATATACTACACCCTATAAAAGTCGATGTTCTGACGTCACTGTTCACCGCACGTAACGCTTCTGACGTCTGTTCTGTCAAAAGCAGGTTTTCCATGTCATTTTGACGTCAAACTTTTTTCAGGATAAGTTCTGTGAAAGTATTAGGGTTCCGTAGCTCGTAGGATTCTGTTGGGTAATTATAACAGCTCTCAATTTATTCCGTTAAGAGGTGATTATGGGAGGTTTAGATAATTTTTAGGCGACAGGCTAGCAACTTGTCACTATTATAATATTTATGTCTGTTTTTAAATATTTTTTTTTCTAAGAGCGGTTTTGTTTATGCAAAGTTTTGTGTGCTTTGCCTACCCTATTTGAAAACACAGGCATCAAGCTCAAAAATAACTCAAGAAAAATAGATTAAGGTAAACTTAAAACCTTAAAATAAAAATACCTTTCCATTTCTTTAGTGGATGTCGTATGAGGCGACTAAGGGAAAAGGTTTGTACCTATGCTTTGGGCGACAGGCTAGCAACTTGTCACTATTATACCCCTTTCGTCTGTTTTTAAATCTAAAATTATGGTAAAAATGGTCTTGTTTATGCAATGTTTCCAGTGCTTTGCCCAAACGTAACTCAAGAGGAGACTAAGGAAAACAGATCAAGGTAAACTCAAAACCTAAAAATAAAGACACCTCTTTGTATTGAGTAAAACAACATCTTTTTTGGAGTCAGTTAAATAAGTACCTCCATCTTATATAAAGCTATTTAATTGGACCATGGTTTAATAAAACCTAATTTAGATTGGATTCGATAATTAAATTGTACTCCAAGCGAGGCATTATTATGAAATTTTGTAGAAATCCAATTTCAAGCTCGGGATTCGTGACGTTTATTCAACACTGAATAAACGGTGGAGGACTTATTTCAATGATTTCAGAGATAAGTTATAAACGACCAGTTGAATTTCAAGAATAAGTCCACCTGTGCAAGTAAGTAAGTAAAAAAATTATTTATTGTATAACCAGATAAAGAATACAGATATGTCATACATATATACATACATACATACAGTCACGCCTCTTTCCCACAGAGGTAGGCAGAGACCACTTTGTTCCACTTGCTACGATCCTGGCATACTTCTTTTGCTTCATCCACATTCATTAGTCTCTTCATACATGCTCGTCGATTTCGGGTAGGTACTCTTGACCTGACCTGTTTCTAAAACGTCGGCGATTTGGTCACGGAACGTCCGTCTAGGTCTTCCCCTCCCAACACACCCATCCACACTTCCCGTATAAATCTGTTTAGTCAATCTTCTTTCATCCATCCTCTCCATATGACCAAACCAGCTAATGTCGCTAATAAAAATTACAGAATACAAAGGACTTATCCCAAAATGGATCTCTGCATAAGGCCGGTCACATACATTCGGAATTTTTCCGTTCGGAATCCCGAATCGGACTTTCCGAACGCAGTCAATCCATATAAAATCAATGGACCGCCACACACATTCGGAAAAATTCCGTGCGGAATTCCGAACGGAAAGCTTCCGTCTGTGTGTGGCGGTCCATAGATTTTGTATGGATTGACTGCGTTCGATTTTCCGATTCGGGATTCCGAATCGAAAAAATTCCGTATGTATGTGGCCGGCCTAAGGTAAGAGACGGTAAAGTACAGTTAACAAAAACTTGCCATTTTTACCTTTATTCCCGTGGAAAATAAGTTTAAGGGCAATGGTCACAAAACGAGTGTACGTAATTGTTGGGTTTGTAGTAGACACACCGTTAACTGCGATCGTTACCTCCGGGAAACTAGCAAGCTTTAACTGCCTGTGTCTGAAGGTGGTTTTCTACGACTCAACTTGTACTTTAACCACCGACGTAAAAGTAAAAAAGGGGGTACTACCCATAAATAGAAAAGAAAGCAGCGTGTAAGGGGGCGTTAGACTTATTCAACACTAAAAATGAAGAAACTGTTACATAAACCCCTAGGGGGTTTTTCAATAGCGGCTGGTAATTTACACGTGTATTTTGTTTTTTGTAGATATTAAATAAAAATAAAAAAAGAGCTTTTTAGGGTGTCTAGAGGCTATTTTACGACATCCACAGAAGACGTGACTGATATTATTCTAAACCCAATACATTCATATATAGATGTACCTACTCACGCCTGTATTCCCAAGAGGGGTAGGCCGAGCACATGAATTCAAAAGTCCAGTGCCACGTTTAGCAATTTGAGGGTAACCAGATGGTTAAACGTGATAAACCCAATACCACACGGAAAAAAACTGATGTACTATCGAACCATTTGATTCAGGACCCACCGCAGTACGTTGTCACAATAAACGTAATATTTTGCAACAATGCATCACCACATCGTTCACTGTAAATAGGTTCTTTGGTGGGTCAGGGATCAATTGGTTTGATGTTAAACAGGATGGCTGGAAATTAACCGTGTTGGGAGACAAATGTTCATCACTTTTCAGATCAACGCACCCTATCTATCTTACGTCGCGTACTTAAGTCCCGTTAGCCGGTGCGTATGCACTTCTGCTCGATATTGCGATGCTACGCGGTTGGCTAAAACCCGTGGCACAAGAGACTGGGCAATATTTCCAGATTTTCGGGGCGTTTTCGTCATGCGTCATACCTGACCACTGGTTAATTTATAATTATAAATCTATTTACGATTTATAATATCCGACCATCCTGTATGGGTATGTACACATACATACAATCCCCTGTACAAATTCCACCAAAACAAACGCTTGTAACCGAAAACACGTCGTTAATTGGTCGTCGCCAGCGAGCTGTTTGCTCGCATCGATTTGTTCCTAAACGTTTTGTTTGCCGTCGAGTGTTACGCGGGTCACACCGACACAAAGAAAATACATAAATAAACGATTTATACGCCTTTCTATATTAAGTGAAGTTCTAGCTGAGCCCGCGATTTCGTCCGCGTGGAATAGTTTTTTTTTTCGCAATAAAAGGTAGCCAATGTCCTTTCTCAGGGTCTAAAGATTGTCTGTGCCAAATTTGAGAGGTTTAAGCGGGAAAGCGTAACAGACAGAGTTACTTTCGTATTTATAATATTAGTAGGGATTGTGTGTTGTGTACCTATACGTAATCTACGGTAACGCTTCTCAATTTCTGCCGTGGGAGTCGTAGGAACCGACTAAGGATTTATTGTATTTATTTATTTTATTAAGTATTTATTGTACTTCTTTCATCTGTTACTAAACCTAATAAGTATGCTTCACATACATACAGGGTGAAAATGAAATCCGTAACGAAATTAATTCCTGATACTCAGAATCACTAGCACAATACGATGGTAAAATAAAAAAACACTTTTTTTTTAAAAATTTTTTCATCGGGAAATTCCCAAAAAAATATTAAATGTGGGCACACTACAAACCGCGGTGTAACTGTTTACGTTTGTTTAAATTAAATTCTAAAGTAGGGTAGTTTTGCAAATACCTCAATCGGCGAGTTCGTCGACCCTAAAGTAACCGTCGAGGGTAGGTATGAAAAATGAATTCTCAAGCGGGCAGTCGATGCGCACGCGTTCCCTAATCATCCCGGTCGTACGATACGTAAGCACGAAGTTACGAGTGACAATATCGTTTGAATTTTCGAATCGCGAGTGCTATGAAATGGTGCGAGTGTACATCCAAAGTATGTTTTACCAACAAGGTGGTGCATCCCTCCATTACGCTCGCGATGTACGCGCGAGCACTTGAACAATGTGTATGTGTACGGTGACCGGTGGATAGGCCGTGGTGGACCTGCCACCTGACGTCACCCCTTGTGATTTCTATCTTAGGAGCGAAATCAAGCGCCGTGTGTACATGGACGAACCACAAAATTTACAGAATCTTAAAGACAAGATTGTAAGTGCTTTTTCTGAAGTGAAAGTTACACTGAAATGCTAATAAGAGTGAATAAAAACGTTTTGTAACGTGCAAGACTGTTTGGAGAGAAATGGACTTCATTTTGAACAGCTATTAAGGTACCTACGCTTAGTTTAGATTTGCAGGGTAGGGTTAATTTTTTATTATTATTGTACATAAGTTGATTGATAGTTGACGCCCCACGCGCGCTACTTGCACGCGCGGTGTCAACAATGTTAGCACTTTTTAGGAAAACTTTGATGACCCATAACTTCTTATTTACAAAAGTAAATGAGAAACTACTCAAATCATATTTTTAAGTTTTATTAACATACAGGTACGTAAAATTTCGTTACGGATTACATTATCACCCTGTATGTATACCCCTGTCTTCTCCCCAAATGCAGTAAGGCAGAACGCACGAAACGTGACACAGACATAACCATGACCATTTCACACTTCGCACTTCTAGCATAATTTTAGGTTCAAGAACAGATGGAATAGGTAAAATAGTGACAGGTTGCTAGCCTGTCGCCTAAATTATACCTAGGCATCTAGAATTATGCTAGAAGTAGGTAGCTGTACCTACGAAACATGGAATAGTTATTGTGTCGTACGTATGTAGGAATTCAGGCGTGATGTGTATATGTCTGTATCTGTATAATTCCAATTTTAAAAAGTTCAATTATTTTTAGTTACTAAATGTAAAGTTATCATGATCTTTCAGAATCGCCATTTCATCTCACTCGTAAAAAGCGAAAGATATTGAAAGCTGAGAAAATTGCTCACCGTGGAGTTATCCAGATAGCAAACTAAGTAAGTAAGAAATGCGAAAGTCTCAAGTGGCCCCTACTGTGTTGCAAATTGTATCAATTAGGGATTGCAATCCGGTATCATTTTCAATCCGGCCGGATTTC
>BHDV01002881.1:6722-30171 GCA_005406045.1 Adoxophyes honmai | reverse complement strand
AGTTTCTAAATATGGTCAGGAACACGGTGGTAAAGTTATGCGGTTTCCTCCCGAAGCACCCTGTATTATAGGCAAGTGTAAATTGCTCAACATTTAAAAATGAAAAAAGCGACAAAAAGGACAACGCTCCGCATCGTCATGCGGTTTTTGATTAATTACGTAACATAATCTGTGCCGCTCCTATTCCACTTGAAGGGGAAAACATACAATAGTTATTTATGTGATTGCTGCATAAAAGCTTTATACAGGGCGATAATGAAATCCGTAACGATATCATAGATATCTGTTTGTTAATAAGACTTAGAGCTAATTTTTCAATCACCAGATAAAACATATCTGTCCGATAAATGTTGGCTGTCACTTTTCTTTTATATGACGCGAAAAAAGGATAGCAATAATTTTAACTGGCAGATTTAATCCTTATCCTTAATAATATTATAAATTGGAAAGTGACTTTGTTTGTTTGTTTGTTCCGCTTTCACGCCGTAACTACTGAACCGATTGCTTTGAAATTTTGCAGACGTAAAGATAGAAGTCCGGATTAAATAAAAGGGTACTTTCTATCCCGGAAAAAATAGATGTTCCCGAGGGAATGTTCGCTTTATACCGCAATTCGACCGAATACCATGCTGGCGAAGCCGCGGGCGGAAAGCTAGTGTGGTAAATAAAGAAATATTCTCTAGTAAATAAAGAAATATGTGTCATCAAAGTTTTCCTAAAAAGTGCTAACATTTATCTAGCCACCGCGCGGGCAACTGGGTGCAAGCGCGCGCGCAGCGCCGTCCCGCGCCCCGCCTTCACCCCCTTCGCCTTTACGCACATTCAATATTTTTGGGAATTAATCGATTAAAAAAAGAAGTTTTTATTTTATTTCACTATTGCGTTGTGTTAGTAATTCTGAGTATCAGTGATTAATTTCGTTACGGATCACATGACATTAGTATTTTTCATCCACGGATGTCATAAGAGGCGACTAAGGAAATAATTCGGGTTTCATTTTAGGCGACAAACTAGCAACCTGTCACTATTATACCTCTGCCGTAAAAATTGACTGAGCAAAGAGGTTAAGGCATGCTTTAGTCGACAGGATAGGTAAAATCGTAGATAATAGAGACGTTATTCGAAACTAATAAGCACGGAATCACACAAAAAAATACGTGCACAATATTTTTAATAATTATATGGCTTAAGCAGTTTATTTCGTCGTCTCGCCTATTTCGGTCAGATAAAGCAGAACGCAGCAATACTTATTGAAGAAAGAGCGTTTATTCCGCCCGAACGAAGTCGATTTCTCGTTCCGCAGATAAAATCTATGTTCCGAAGATTTGCGGCTAAGCGACCGGATATTATACGGAAGTGGTGTACCGAAACATGTTTCGTATATTTTACGCAATATTAATTTAACAAACGCATTTCGTTGTCATTCTTTTACGTGACACGACGACGCGCAGTGTAAAATTGTGTTCTATTGTGTGGAAAAGACAACTTGGGTGTGCTCGGCGAGCGTGTGTTGTTACACACACACACACACACATCCTCATGCCCGCATTCCCAAGAGGGGTAGGCAGAGCACATGAATTCGAAAATCCAGTGCCACGTTTAACAATTTCAGGGTAATCAGATAGTAAAACGTGATATTGTAGTGACAGGTTGCTAACCCATCGCCTACAATACACTAACCCTTTCCCAGAGTCGCCTCTTACGCCCACGGGAAGAAAGGAAGAGATGCTGTTCTAACCCGGCACCACACGTTGGCAATGCTTTGTTAGTTAGAAAAAAACATCACTGAACGTCGTGTTAAGTAATCCGGCATCGGGTCGGAACTAAAAGAATTTTAGGGTTTTTAGACGATACTGAATCAGTAGGCACTGTTTTAAAGTCCACATTACCAAACTCAGCGCACAAAAGCTAGGCCACGGTCAAATAAAAACCTCTTAAAAACAAATCTTGTAATTGGTGTTTAAATATCAGTTTTGCTCCAGTTTTTCACGGAACTAAACAGTTTTCTATTTTCGCTGCAAGTGTTCGTACTTAATAAATCTAAAACGATGTTTAAAACGTCTATCTATTCAGTAAGTGACAAGGCTCTTTAATAAACGACACTCATCTACATGATTAGCAAATCTAAGTCACAAAATATGTAGATACAGTAGTCAATCACGAATTTACGCTCGGTGGTTATTCTAGGGTAAGATTGTCGGTTATGATTATGGCACCTTAGTGTAAAATTATTGTAGAATTAGTACTCCTATCTTTTAATTGTTTAATTGTTAGTTGATAATTAAACGGGAAGGCTGGATTTTTTTTATTTTCATTTTAATGTCATTGTCACTAATTTACAAATTACCAATTAGCAACGATTTCAACTTTGTCGAAATTCTCAATTTTTACATTATAAAGTGTAACAAATTTGTATCCTCGTGTAAAGCATTTCAATATGCCATTTTTTTTTTTAATTCACAGTTAAAGCAGTTAGTAACTCTTAGAAATGTTGCAGAATCGTAAAATGACGCGCGTCTCAAGCGGACAGCAACCGCGCTTGGACTGGTCCCAACCGTTTAGAGAAATCGTGTCTCAGAGCCGTGTCTGCATTGCTTGAACGTACAGTCACGAACCGGGATTGTTGAGCCACTTGCCACTGTTCGCAATTTAGACGTGTAATCTATGACCGACGTGACGGACTAGATGTCAGCTATTGGATTAGTATTACACAACCAAGTTACAATAGGTAAGTGGCTCAACAATCCTTGTTCGCGATGGTACGTAGATTGATAGTCTAATAAGGTTAGGAAATCACCTCGGAATTCGAGATACCCAGCTGGAAATTTTGTAAATATTTGCATATTGAGGCCCTATAAGTTGTCTCAAAACCTACATATTCTAGGGTGTGAGCGACTATTAAATTTCAAGGTCAAAAGTCACAAAAATCTGTTTTTTGCGCTTCTTTTGTAAATATCTCATTTCCTATGGATTTTTGCTATTTGTGTTTCTTATTGATATTGTAGAATACAAAATTCTCTACAAATTTTGCGTCTAATTTTTTTTATACGGTGAACCGTTTTCGAGATATAGGTCGGAGAGCGCGCGGTCACAGCATCACTTAAGGCATTGGGTACTTCGATGGCCAAAACGACACAGATATTGTAAAACTTCAAAATGCTGCAGAAGTTGATGGTCGGGGGCACGGCCGTGCCCCCACCAAGTCGAGCGCGAAGCAAGCACTGCCGTACCATCCTTTACTGGATCCATTTCGCCGCGTTTTCAGGCACCTATTTGAGCACTTCTGGATAAGACCAGAACGCTGAAATTTTTGTCATCTAGTAAGCTATAATTACATACTTAAAATCCAAAATTTCAAATCAGCAGGTCATTTAGTACCGAAGTTAAACGAAAGCAAAGTTTCGCATTTTCGACACTCACTCACTCACTCATGATCATCAAAATAGAACTAGTACCTACTTCCCATAAACTCATAAAGCTGAAATTTGGTACAGAATTAGGGATTAATGACTACATAAAGGGAAAAATATAAAAACTGGGAAATTGAAGATCTGGAGTACCTGGTGACCCTGATTAGAAAGCACTAGAGCCCAACCAAACTACTGTCGAAATCGACATACTCCTTTACAAAAAATATTGAACTTAGTGGGTCACCTCATTTCACGTCAAAAATCGAAAACCAACTGGTCTGGTACATAAAAAAAAATCAACTATAATTGCAAAAATCCAGGGTAGAGGGACACATCTTCTAATTTACGCCAAAAAACGAAGACAGTCAGCAGCCAACCCAAAGCCACATTGATTTAATTAATCAAATATTTATAATCATTGATCTATCGATAGTTCATCAAGTATATAATGGCGCGTTTTCGATCGGAGACCGGTCGACCCAAAGTGATGTTATGACCGCGCGTTCTCCGCCCTCTATCTCAAAATCGGTTCACCGTATAAAAAAAATAAAAAACAAAACTTGTAGAGAATTTTGTATTCTACAATATCGATAAGAAACACAAATAGCAAAAATCCATAGGAAATGAGATATTTACAAAAGAAGCACAAAAAACAGATTTTTGTGACTTTTGACCTTGAAATTTAATAGTCGCTCACACCCTAGAATATGTAGGTTTTGAGACAACTTTTAGGGCCTCAATATGCAAATATTTACAAAACTTCCAGCTGGGTATCTCGAAATTCCGAGGTTCTTACCTTAATTAACCTTACTTTATTAGGCTATGACTTCTGTAACTATGTATTTTACGCCTAAGTGCCCGGATCCACTAATAGCTTCATGACCATGAATCTCTTTGGTGTCAGCGGCAGACGACTCGCAAATGCCACGGGAATAACAAAAGAGCAATTATGATTATACCTTTCTTAAGGAGCCAAATACACCTTAACGATAAATTTCTAAAGACCGTTCCATAACAATTAGTGAAGTACATTAATTATTGTTTTAATCAGAACGTTGTGTACCTACTACTGTTTCAAAAGATAATGAGACAAATTCGGTTGGATAGAAAAAATGCGGTTTGTAGGTTTTAAGTTAGATGTAAGTACGTTGTACAAAAGTGACAGGTTGCTGATAACCTGTCTCCTAAATTTAATTTCTCGCGTCTTGCGACTTTCACCGAAGAAATAGAAAGGTGTTATTCTAACCCGACACCATACGCGTTTTTGCTGGTAATCAAGATACAGAAACACAAAATAATGATAGTGAAAATTATTTCCAAAATACGCGAGATTAGCTAGCAGTCGTTTTCTAACGTCTCTAGTAAACGGTGATAGATATATTCTATTGTGCCGTTTGCTTCACTTGTAGGTAGGTACGCATTAAAAAAGTGAGGGGCAGTTCACTGTTTAAGGGGTTCACCCCTTATTCACAATTTAACCAACTATAATAGTTTCAAGTAGGAACGATATTTTGGTGCTCCCACATTGGATGTTGTAAGTGTTGCATTACGTTATAAATCTTGATAAAAAGCTTAAAAACTACATAAATTTTGTCACTACTTGTTAGAAGTTGTAAACGCTCCCACATTTTAGCTTAGAAACTTTAGAAATGAAATTAAAACAAATAGTGATTCAGCAATTTTATAAAACAATGTTATACGGGATTAAAGGGATGTCCTGTAATACTAATAACATTATAAAAGTTACATAACACGAAATATAAAATATTACATAGTTAATATTATGCTCAGATCTTAGGGCATGGAGAGTGACATAGGCTACTTTTGTCTCCTCATAATCCCCCATTTCCTTAAAATATCTTCCGTGTTACCCCGAATTTAACGCGAGCGTGGCCGCGGGCATAATTTTGTGCCGAAAAGTAGATTATTCCTGAATTGCAACCTTCGGACGCAAACTTCCCGCCAATGGTATTATAACAAAATTTCCTTTGTAAATACGAGTTGCATCGAACACGATTCGTATGCTATGCTCTAATGTTGGATACGAACTTGTTTGGGTAACCTATTTTAGTTCCTCCAAGGCTAGAAAATATCTCCACTCGTAAGGAATTAAAGTAAAAACGGGCCAATGAAACTCAGGACTCGTGACGGGTTCCGTATCAAAGAATTTGGGTAAATATTAGGGCGTTTGAACCGCTGTCATTATTCTCAACTCTCAACACTTTTTTGTCTAATTTCTTAAGTAATTGGTACAATAAGTGTATTATATAGTGTCTGTGCCTTATAGAGAGGCACACACTAGACTATTATACACACATTTCTCAAAAATCTGATAAAAAAAGTGTTGAGAACAATGACAGCGGTTCAAACGCCCGAATATTTAACCATTTTCAGAAATAAGGCATTACATATTTTTTCTCAGATTTAAGAGAGTTTTGCACGGATCTTCGCAGAAACTATAACACAATCGATTGAATATGAAAAGATACATTACAAAATCAGCTTTGTTTTCATACACTACTCGTAATATTCGACGGCAATAGAACTGACACTGAACTTATTATCGTACGAAAAATTGGGGATACTTTTTACATTCATACATACATCATGCCTGTACGCCCTAATGGGGTAGGCAGCATACGAAACGTTACACAGTAAAAAACCAAGACTATTTCACGTTTCGTGGCCAGATTTCGTCTAATCCTAGGTTTAAACAAATGTATAAAAGAGTTAAAATAGTGATAGATCGCATGTCGCCTAAAACATATCTACCTAAACCTATTTCCGTAGTCGCTTCTTACGACATCTATTCTACTTATCTGATACTTTTTTTGGGGTTAAAGTGGAATATTATAAGGATTTTTTGCTATGTAAACTATGCAATCTATGAATCGTTTAGTTCTCAATAGGTTCATAAGACACAGCCTAGTAACAAACAGAAGGACTGAGTGAGTAAAAAATACTTTCAAGTGAGAAAAGAGAGTCCCGTTTGCACTCTTTGGCTGCGGAACCCTAAAAAGATTGCGGTGTAGGTGATGTGCGCTGATATTGACAGTTCTATTTCCTCAGTTACGGCCGTGTCAACCGAGTTCGCTCGCTTAGCGCTTACATTTGCGTTGGCTAAGTAAATAAACGAATATAGTCGTACTGTCGATTTAAATCAATTATCGATTGTGTCGTCGCGATAGAATAGATGTCGTAGCGATTAAGGATATAAGGCAAAAGTACCAACGCTCGACTCCTCAACGCCCAGTAGATGGCACCCGTCTGTCACCTGTCTTACAAGGTCTTAAGGTTGCAAGTGCCAAGTATTGGGTCAGTGTCGAGCACAGGGACGTTTACCTTTGGTTGAGGTATGTTTTAGGCGACCTGTCACTATTACACCTCTTCCACCTGTTTTGAAACCTAAGATTACGCTAGAAGTTGCTGCAAAGCGTGTAATAGTCGTAGTCATGGCTTATGCTGTTTACTTCTCTGCTAGCCCCATTTGGGAACACAAGTGTGACTATATGTATGTAGGTATTGTAGGTATCGATTTCAATTATACTTAGTTTAACATCATATTTTTTCATCGTAGTGTATAGGTATCGTCGAACGCGTCGTCGTATTTATAGCGGTGTCTATTAATTCCAATACCTACCATTTTTTTTCTCTTTACCTTTATAATTGGTGCTAAGTCAAGGAAAAATACACTTATTCAGTAAAAAAAACTGCAAGTTCTATCGCATTTATTGTATAAATCATGAAACAAATACTAAGTGAATAATTTAATGCCTTAGTACAAAGATTTAATGTGCGATTTGATACAGTTTTTACGTCTCTTGTTAAGAGACGGGTTTCAAATCAAAATTTGATACTTTAGATATAATTATTTGTTATTTCGAATACAAATTGAACAGGTAGTGAAAGCGAGACGTGATTGTTAATTTAATTTAGGTATCAAATTGAAACGCGCAAATATTATTTTCACTAGCACTAGCTAAAGGCAAGGTGGTCTTACGTGCTCGCCCGTGGCTCTAGAACTTTACAACAATTACAGCATTAGATAAAATAAACACGTTTTTGATTTTACTACATTATATTGGAGTCCCCTTAGAACAAATTTGAATATCTTGAAGCATTAGTTCAAGAACCCATACCTATACTCTATTCATCTCAATTTTTTCCGTGGATTTCATAAGCACCTCCCCCTTTCTTCCCGTGGGTGTCGTAAGAGTCTACTCTGGGAAAGGGTTAGTGTATTACGGGCGATGGGCTAGCAACCTGTCACTACAATATCACGTTTAACCATCTGGTTATCCTGAAATTGCTAAACGAAGCACTGGATTTTTGAATTCATGTGCTCTGCCTACCCCTCTTGGGAATACAGGCGTGAGAATATGTATGTAGGTTTTGTGTGTGCTTAGGCGACACGCTAGCCTGTCTCTATTATAACTCTTTCATTTGTTATTACATTTCCAAAAACAATGCTATAAGTGGCTACATAACGTGAAATAGACATGGTTCTATCTATCACACTGTTTCGCCTGAACTGCCTACTCCTTTTTGGGAATATATCTCTCTCATATCTTTCTTTGATAACGCCAAAGCTATTAATGTCGTGTTGGGAGGGGAAGACCTAGGGTCTAGGTCCTAGACGGACGTTCCGTGACCAAATCGCGGACGTTTTAGAAACAGGTCAGGTCAAGAGTACCCAAAATCGACGAGCATGTATAAAGAAACTAATGAACGTGGATGAAGCAAAAGAGGTATGTCAGGACCGTAGCAAGTGGAACAAAGGGGTCTCTGCCTACCCCTCTTCTTGGGAATGCAGACGTGAGAATATGTGTGTGTGTATTAAGAGACGTACTGCCGTGATTTTACTCAACCACAAGTTACCATGTGCGAAGTAAATGCAAATAGCGGGGCGTACGTATTACACACCTATGCGAGCTATTATCTGCACGTGACAGCTCTCCGCACCCTACTATAAATACAGATGTCAAATCCTTGGAAGCTCACAATATATTTTTTTGCTTGCATACAGTCACGAACCGGAATTGTTGAGCCACTTGCCACTGTTTTGCAATTTAGACGTGTAATCAATGACCGATGTGACCGACTAGATGTTAGCTATTGGATTAGTATTACACGACCAAGTTACAAACATAGGTAAGTGGGTCAACAATCCCGGTTCGCGATGGTAGGTACATCACGCCTGTATTCCCAAAGGGGGTAGGCACAGTGCACGAAACACTGCTTAGTCAAAACCGTGACTATTCAACGTTTCGTAGCTACTTCTAGCACAATTTTAGGTTTGAAAAAAGATGGAAGACCCCACTACTTAATTTTTTTGCCAATTTTAAAGCCGACCACTGTACTTTGGATCCAGAATTACTAATTAGTAAAAACAAATTAAGATTTCAATGCTCATTTTAAATTTTTCTACGATACAATTTTTTTAATTGGTATTTGGTTTTTGTATTGGTATTTTTAATTGGTATTGTTTCATTGAATTTAATTTGTCATTGATGTAGTTCAGTACTTAAACAGATTTTTTATATTGGAATAATTTACCTTCATAATTTAAAAATGTAGTTGCTGTCATTAAAAACAGAAGGAGAAACAAGAACTTTATGTTTTGTCCTTTACTATCCAGCAACCATTAAAAATACTCTATTGTATGAGTACGCTGCCGTCCTCGCCCGCAGTGACCTTATGAATGTTTAATTAGAAAACAAAAGGGTATCGGAAGCCGTATAACAACTACAAAAAATGAAACTATGAACACAACTAATAATAATAACAATATAATGTAACAATCCAGCCTAAATAGGTCCCACTGCTGGGCACAGGACTCTAATATAAGAGGGCTTGGGCTATAGTTCCCAAGCTGGCCTGGTGCTGATTGGGAACTTCACACACAGCATTCAATGACTTCAGCGCTGTATGCAGATGACCTCACGATGTTTTTCGTCACCGAATACCTCGTGGTAAATATCAAAATCGATTTCAAACTGTAGTACGCTTTGCTACCACGCCTTTTTTTTTAATCAAAGACGCAAAAATTTCTTTATGGTAACAGATTAATGATAACACAAGTCCATTTCTTCCTTGTATATCGCAAAAAGCGAGAACGGAATATAGGAGAAGGTATATTTTAGACGACAGGCTAGCAAATTATCACTATTCTACATATTTTATCTAACTTGGTACCTAAAAAATATGCTAAAAGTTTTCATGTGCTCTGCCTACCCCATTTGGGACAGGCATGATATATGTACGTATATATTTGCTCTGCTACTGTGATTCCTGTGAAACAACACACCTGTGAATTAATTAGTTTGCGAATTACCACTTGTTATGAGCAACATTGTTTTCGGTAAAACTAGAGATTTTGCCCAATCATCGTGTACGAATTCAGTTAGCAACAGATATATTGGCACGTTCAAACCGCCAAAATACGTATACACTTAAAACCTGCAACGCCATCGATCACGACCGCAGGAATTGCCGTTCTACTAAGGCCCTGCGCAGACGCCAGACTTTCCGCGACGGACTTTTTAGTATGTGAAAATAGAACCTATGGAATTATATACAGTAAAACGCGCAAATAGTCCGCATTGCATACATTGCATACAATCCTCGCAGACTTTTTGTGCGCCGCCGACTCGATCGCACAAATAATCTGTCGTCTGCGCTGCCCCTAATGTAAAAACGCCGCGGGCGTTGTAGGCGATTGTCATACTTAGGTGGAACGCACAACTTGAGCGCCGTGTGCTCGCAACATGGCGGCATGGTGAAAACATGCAGCTGTGGTTGTGAATATTCCGCATGGATTGGAGCAAAATTTAATTCAACATGGATTCCCGTGAACCTAAGGTTGTGTTTTTCACAAAACGAATGAGACTCGCAACTTGTGTTTTGACAGTGTTTATGTGTTGACAGGTGACGTTTTTGTGGGCGAACTAGCCACGATGTGGTTGCAAACAGTGACGTTATCTATGACGTCGAACGTTAGGTCGTGTGTACATTTTTTTGGCTCTTTGAGCGTCTCGATATCTGTTGCTGATTGTACTAGGTACATTGATTGGGCATTTTTAGAACTGAATAAGGATGACCTGGATGACAACTCGTTTTGAACTAGTCGGTTAAGCTATAGAAAACATGTGACACATTTAGAGCTGTTTCTCTGCCACACACAATACATGTGACTTGCATATTTTTAGGTTTTAAGCTAAGAGGTACAATAGTGTCAGGTTTCTAGGCTATCGCCTAAAATATGCCTTAGTCACCTATCACGACATCAACGGAAGAATAGGTGTTATTCTGAATCCGACACCACGTCCACGTCCATATGCGTGCTTTATCAAATAAATTACATTTGGATTGACTTCCGAGTGTGGGGGTTAGTGATGTAACCCCTAGGTAAAAATAGTTACAGCGACATCACTGAACCTCAAACCTGTACGCCACTGTGTCCTTCTAGTTTTTGTTTTTTAGACAAAAGAGAAATACCCGTGCAACTTTTTTAATTCTAGCGAACGAACTAAACTCTGGCCCAGTTAGGTACATACATACATATTCTCACGCCTGTATTCCCAAGAGGGGTCAGCAGAGCACGTGAATTAAAAAATCCAGTGCCACGTTTAGCAATTTCAGGGTAACCAGATGGTCAAACGAGATATTGCAGTGAGAGGTTGCTAGCCCATCGCCCACAATACACTAAACCTTTCCCAGAGTCGACTCTTACGACACCCACGGGAAAAAAGGGGGAGGTGCTTTCTGACCCGGCACCACACGGGAAATTAACTACTAATTAGGTACTTAATAGATAATATTATGATACTAGTTCTGGATATAAAATGGAAGCCCTGACCTCATATTTAAATTAGGTACCATTTCAGCGGACTGCGAATCAAAATAGCGTAGCCGCAACTATTTATTATAATTAAGTGAGATTTGTCGTGGCATTTTTGTAACGTCCTTACCTTTAAACTTATTATTTATCGATTTCCAGTGCCTACTCATAGAAGTCTCCTGTGTCTACAGCGCTGGCCAATATTTTGCTTGATACCGTTTTATAATTTTTAGAATATCATCTCCCCCTTTCTTCCCATCGGTGTCGTATGAGTCGACTCTGGGAAAGGGTTAGTGTATTGTGGCCGATGGGCTAGCAACCTTTAACTGCAATATCACGTTTAACCATCTGGTTACCCTGCAATTGCTAAACGTGGCACTGGATTTTTTAATTCACGTGCTCTATCTACCCCTCTTGGGAATACAGGCGTGAGAATATGTATGTATAATACAATTTTGAGAAACACAAACTCGGGTATGAGGTCCCAGGTAACTCATATTTTTTTCTTGGTTCCAAATAATAAAACTGGTCTTTGACAATCACATCATGTTAAATTCTAATTAATGTAAGTGTGTTTGGTGCATTTATCGAATCAGTTTTATTTTGATTCTATGCTTCCATTTTATTCAAAGCCCCGGGGAGATATCGTATCGAAACGATTTAGGCTGCAATATCCTCGATGTACCTTTTATATTACGTAATCGAAATTGTATTGTTTTTTAGATATCCATACAGGATTCTACATAGAGTCACAGTTTTATTGGTGTAATTTTGTCATGTTCAGAAATATAAAAATTATAAAACTGACGTATGTACCATGTACCTAAAATATTATCCTAATGAATAACAAAAAAACCGACAAGCGCGAGTGGTATTTTTTTTATTGACGGAAAGTAAACATTTTCGACACATTTAAACAAGAAAAATCTAATCAAATCTACAAGGGAAGTGTGTTAGGGCAAGTCGATTGAGGGCGCCCTCCAAGAACATAATATATCCACTAGAGGCAGAAGCCAGATTAGAAATATACCCGAAACTGTCAAGCGTGTATGATGAGAGGGATGAATGTGAGTGAAGCAAGAGAAGTTTGCCAGAGTAAAAGAATGGAACTCTGTTTTTTCTACCTACCCCTCAGATAATAGAGCGTGATAGTTTATGTATGTATGTGAGTTTAATAAGAAGTTTCACACACATAAACAAAAGCCTGTAATTCCAAATGGAGTTCGCAGGGCACATTTCACGTTTTTAGCCCTGTTACCACAATTTAAGGTTTAAAATTAGATTTAGTACAGATAAACCAATACACAAACTTGTACAAAGAACTATCTTCTCGTGTAAAAAACTACTTTCAACTTTCGTAAACAAAAACATCGAAAACTACTTCTCAGAACGTCCGCTGTCAAAAATAGAAGTCTTCTAAGCGACACTTTTCTTAAGGGCAATCGCGAGGTCGTTCTCATCAAGCCGTCGTTTTTAAATCAAATTGCTGGGGGAAAATATCGGTAATGTTTTCTTGTTAAGGCTGCGTGTTTGACGCTCGTGCCCTGATTAGATTTAGGAGGCTTCCAGTTGTTTTTCACGAGGTAATGTAGCTAATGCGCTTGGCTTTATGCATTCGTTTGGCGGCTAATCAAATGTTCGCAGCGGGAAGATTTTGGATACTGTAATGATATTAGGAGGGGAAATGGATGCAACTTTTAGAGCCTTTGTTAGTTTATTAAATCTCAGCCACATTGCTTCCCTACGGTTGAATGAAATATCAAAGCATATATTTATTTGTTTGAAATAGCTCAGCATTCGGTAGATCAGAACTCATAGTAACAGTATTACAGTTAGGTATACGCGTAAATATTAACGAAACGCATTTTTTTAAAGCATAATGTATTAAAATACGGAGGTACTAGCAAATTATGGCAAATACGAGTTGGTAGGTAGATTTAAAAAAATATTCGTCATAATATTGAGATTTAGTGTGAAAGTTTTAGATTAAAATCTGTATTCCATTCCAATGTACGGGGAACACGCAAAAAAATCCGAAACACTATTATTCCGAATGCTAGTTCTCTGCAAAGACTAGTTTTCTGCAAAACCACAAATATTATAGATTATTTAAGTACACCTACCTTTATCTTGTAAGCCAACGCTTGGTTAGGTTAGGCTGACTATCAAAACTAACAAGATTTGTCAGAGTTTGAAAATTAGATACAGAATTTTGTAGCATTCGGAATTGGTTCACCAAAAACTGCAAAAAAACATTTTTATTTTATTTTAATTTAATTAATTACTTCTGTACAACGCAATATTCTGTAAATATTTCGAGTGTCTACCTATTACCGTTATTTATATCTACCCAAAAACATGAAAAAGATCACGATTGTTGTATAGGAGCCTTTCGTAAACATTTACTTTATTTTATTTTTAGTATTTTTTGTTATAGCAGCAATAGAAATACATAACCTGTGAAAATTTAAACGATCGGGCTAGAACGGTTCGTGAGATACAGCCTGGTGACAGACGGACGGACGAACGAACCCTTGGACAGCGAAATGTCAGTAATATGGTCTCGTTTTCATCCTGTGGGTACGGTACCACATAAAGAGAGAGTGAGCAAGAAACATGCTATCACCACCTTTATTACTCACGTTAAATATTCCGCCGGTGTGAAGGTCGACACTCATGTATTGTGGCAAAGCATGAAATTAGGTTGTTACAGCCTAGAAACACGGCCTGAAAGATCGAAAGCAGTTACACAACACCACCCACCCTATCCAATTTGTACATACGAGAATCAAGGTATCGTTTCAACGATGACCGCGTGAAACATCAGCATACGGCACGTCGTGACGACACTGGTCATTTCTATGAAGTATTCACAGTGCCGTGTACAACGACACCTCTCTTTTGCTTTCGTGGATGTAAGATTAAGGAAATAGATTAAGTCATTTTAGGTGATAGATTAGCAATCTATCTCTAATGAACCTCTTAAAATCTATAAAATATCTCAGACTACTTAGTCCACTTGGCAGCGGAGTGTGAAATGCATGGTATCGTCTGTAAAGAATTTCGTGTGCGCTGTCTACTTATACCTTGTTTGTTTAGGTAGTTAAAACAAAGTAAACAATCTTGACATGTCTTTTTATTGAAATACGCAGTTTAAAAATGAAAAATGTTACACTTTACAATTCAATTATGAAAGTAAATGTTTTTTTCATACCTAAATTTTAAAATATAAAGATTTCGATTTTTAAAGCGTACGTTTAAATAAAAGACACGTCAAGATTGTTTATATTGTTTTAACTACCTAAACAAACAAGGTATAGTTTGGGAGTACAGGCGTGATGTATGTATGTATGAAGATGAAGTTGATCTACAGGAGTTACTTCAGCCGACTGTAGCTCAGTAATAATAATATTTTTGACACAAACTGCGATTGTTAAAAAAGACAGATTGACCGGTAATTTCATACGTTTAGCTTCGCCGTAAATTTTGTCGGAAGACATTAAAAACTAAGATCGCGTGCTACATTTATGACGTTTATGATCGTCGTTTCATTTGGGTACAAAAGACCGCAACAGCGCAACATGTCGTCGACCTCTGCTGCCGCCGCGCGCAGTCGGCATTGAACCGACACCTTCAAACTGGCACATCCTAAAACACTTCGTTACGACGCTAGCTGAGACAAATCGCTGTTTACACTAACAAACTTCTTTGTTATATGGTAATTAGGTTATTACTGAAACAGTGGGATAGACGGAGCGAATAATGAGCTATTTATTTATACGGCACGATAAAATAAATAAGCACTTAGGAGTATTGAATGCTTGAAAAGTTCACGTTCCGACTCGTTCGATGTAGAACTAATACTTAGATGTTTGAGCGATCTATTTTTAACTCACTAACGGCCATTATGGAATTAAACGACTTTAGTAAACGTAACTCTTTGCTTGGTATTCAGAGAAACGAAACATTGATTATCGTTTTAACCCTCACACATAGATATATTAGACTTGTACTCCCTAGTGGAGTAAACAGAATACGTGAAACGTTTCATAGACAATACTTAGACTATTTTAAGTTTCGTAGCCACTTTTAATTTACTTTTAATTTCGTGTGTTCTGTCAATAAATGGTAACAAGTAACTTTTTTATCCGGTCAACGGTACGGAACAATAATTGTACAATTATTGTGCTCGAGTGCGACTCGCCCTTTACGAATTTTCAACTTTTTATTCTGAAGTTGGCTTTCTTCTTTGTCAAAAATGTCAAGAGTATTTTGTAATCACGGTTAAAATGTGTCACGTATTTTTGTAGCGCGCTGTATAAGCTTGTCATTCTACCCTAATATGACACTCGAGAAGTAGCTTAGTGACTTCACAAGGTTTCACGCAGGTTCCAAGTCAAAATATACCTTTCCGACGTGAAAATAAGATTTAGTTTGCTGTAAAATAAGATTTCCGGCTACGTGGTGTCGTGTTTTCAATTACATCTCTCCAATGTCGTTCGTGGATGTCGTGTCGACTGAAAAATAGGTTAAAGTATGCTTTAAGCGATAGGCTAGCCATTTCGCCCTAAACCTAAAATTGTATTAAAGTGGCTACGAAGCGTGAAATAGGTTTCGTTTATTTCTATTGGTTCCCAGACACAATCAGCCAGCGCTGTTGTAGCCACTTTTAGCTTATTTGTTTATGTTTTAAGTAGAAATGTAATCTCCAGCTTGTCCCCCTCACCTAAAAGAAGAAAGAGGGTAATTGATATAACCCCTAGAATTATAGTTCCTTGAAGCAACGCATACACACATACTCCATGTATTTGATAATGTTGATGTATTTCCTAGAAAGATTCGTAAGTAAATTTATAAACTTACGGATCTTGTTCTTTTCCGGTGGCATATGCATTGTAATGCTGCCATCGGATATAGGATTATTAATCCAATTTGCTTATTCTTATTGCGTACTATCTGACCGCATAGTAGGGCTACAATACAGGATGAAATAAAAATTAGTGATACGAAATATGTGTATTTATTAATTTAAATGCTGCACACCATAATTAATTAGTTCGAATCGATAAAAGATAGCCAGATGAAAGGACAGAACAGAACATGGAAAGGGACCCGAAAACCGTAGTAGCACCCATGTAGACTTTTGTTCAGGGGACTGAAATCTATAACATATCAAAATTTCAGAATATTTGACTGAAACCACATTTCCATACTTTAGGTACCTACGGGGTCTTTTAGGATTTTTATAAGTACTAAGGTGGAACTAAATCACGACCCCAAAGAATGAACACCTCAAGTTTAAAAAGATTCATTTAAACATTTGAGTTAGTGTTTACCATTGTCCAGTATGTCCATCATTAGCAGAGTAAGAAACAGCATGTCTTGTTCTGTATCACCATTTTAATTTACCCTATAACATACAAATAAACGGAATTATAATCTTATCACCGTATGCACACATTTTTGCCGTCGAGTTACCTATCTTTTCCGTTTTAATCTGCCTTAAATCCCGGCAATCGCAACAGGACAGAAACGAATGGGAACCTAGAGCCGGTATTATGCAGTTGGCGCGCGGCCAGAACGGCACGCGTCGTTACACACACTTGAATGTACACATACAACTACACACAGGTATACAGCCTAGGGTACGTTGAGCCAATCCAAAATTTCCGCCGCATCTGTTGCATTCATTTCCCTATCGATGTGTATGTCCCAGGCGGATTGTATAAACCGCCGTTTTACATAACGGCTAGGCGTTTTGCAAAACAGCGCCGTTTTGTAATGCGGCGACTCAACGTTCAGCCGGATTGTTATCGTGATACGTTTTTCAATAAGGCGGCCCACGTTTAGCCGCATTGTAATACTACTAAAATTGTAGGGTAACAATACTTACAAAATAAAGAATGCTAAATTAAACTAATATAAATAAAATAAACTAACCTAACCTAATCTAATGTAATCTAATGTAATCTAACCTAACCTAACCTATCATTACCTCTAAATCCTCTACTGTTTATGTTAGGCAGCGCCACGAGTGTTAAAAATCTGAACTAAAAACGACAAAGTGGCGGCTAATCTCTCGCCGTATTACATTCTGCCTAGCCGTAATGAATAACGTTTAGCGCCGAATTCATTCCGGCGGTTTTTTATTCAGCCGTATTCAATCCGGCTAAACGTTGAGCTGCCGTATTACAAAACGGCGCTGTTTTGCAAAATGGCTAGGCGTAATGTAAAACGGCGGATTTTACTATCCGCCTTCGACATATAGACAGACCGCGTGACTGAGTCCTCGCCCGCGCGGTACAGAGGCGCGGGAGGTGGACGAAAAAGGGGACTGCGGGAGGCGCGGGCGGCGCGCGATCGCAAATGCTAACAGCTAACGGACACAAAATTAATGATCATTGCAAGGAAATCGTTTATAATGTATATTTACGAATAACGTAATGATTTTGTACCTCATTTTTAAAATAGGCAGAGTTCACGAAACTTAACGAAAAAAATCGTGACAATTTCACGTTATGTAGCCACTTTTGGCACAATTTTAGGTTCCTACTTAAAGAAAAGTGGTAAAATGAGTGACGGGATGCTAACCTGCCGCCTAAAGCGTACTTTAACCTATGTTCCTTATATCTTACGACACACCCACAGAAAAATGGAGTGGTGTAATTCTAAACCCGATACCGAATTGTGTGTAAATTCTCAATAATTCACCAACGCGCCGTTAAAGTGAAATTTCAAGAGCCTCGAAGAATTTTTAAGGGGATGATTGATCACTCTGACACAATCGGTATTTCCATTGCAGCCTTGGGTATCGGTCACGTGGGATCGTTCAGAAACCACTTCGTAATGCAACTTTTAATAAAATCCTGTTATAACGAAAGAATGTCTGTACCCAGCAGTAGATGTAATTTGGTAGGATTATAATAACTGGGTCATACAGAAATGATAGTTAGCGTTTTTGTGGACATTACGTTAAGGGTTTAAAGTCAATCATTGTAGTAGGAAAGATGTGTCACGTATTTAATGTTCACAGTAGAAAAAAAGGAAAAACATTTATCAACACAATTTGACACAGATTGTATCGTTATTGATTTGATCTAAAAATAGGCCTTAAGCAAGTAGCAACTTAATGCAACAAGTGCAATAAAATTGTTCAATTCTGTGCAAAAAAGCGTCAAAAGGGCCGTTTTTTGCACAATATTGCAGGATAGTATTTCCTGTCTCTCCTGTAGACATGAAATTATTGTTTTAAACTGTCGCGATTATCACTGATATTTATACATACATACATACATATTCTCACGCCTGTATTCCCGAGAGGGGTCGGCAGAGCACATGAATTCAAAAATCCAGTGCCACGTTCAGCAATTTCAAGGTAACCAGATGGTTAAACGTGATATTGCAGTGACAGGTTGCTAGCCCATCGCCAACAATACACTAACCCTTTCCCAGAGTCGACTCTTACGACACCCACGGGAAGAAAGGGGGAGGTGCTATTCTAACCCGGCACCACACGGGTATACATAAATATGAATGAAATTATTGGCTTACAAAACACAATCTTATGATTTATATGAACGAGCTAGTAGTTGGGGAGGCGTAATAAATTTGATCTTTACTACTTCTATTATTGATATAAACCCTTTTTGTTACCTATGTTGACAGAAAAGACGCAAACTAGCATTTTTATATAACCCTACAAGTTCAAGTTAGTGCTATTTTTGCAATAGAAAATACTAAATGGTACTAAGTGTTGCGTCTTTGAAGCTTAGCTGAAACACTGCAAGTGTATTTAGCGCTAATAAATGACTTTCTTTCTTTGCCTTAGATCAGTTTCCATGTCAACTATTAACCAAAGGCATTTCAACCGCTAAGTGATGGAAGTAGGATCCTAGAAGCTTTTACTAGTTCCTTTCACTGTCGAATCGCGTTAACCCTGCCCTTGAAAACACGTTCAGTGGGAAAAGTGGTTACTAATTATCTTAACCTTGCCCTGGAGAGCTCTACGAGCTACGGCGTAGCATCGTAGCACGATTCGTAGAGAGTCAGCGTCCGTAGCATTCGAAGCAACAGCGCTACAAGAGTACAAAATGGCTGAAAATGGAAATAATAGTTACGTATGCTACTACTAAAAGGACTTTCGACAGCGCTGTGTTTATTTGGCCACAATGTGTGTTTAGGTAATTAATTAAATTTAAACTAACTAAAACATGTCAGTAAAGTAGCCAGTCTTGCTAGATTTCAGATACAAACTATACTTGGTCTGAAACAGCTGCTTAAACCAAACGAGATTAAAATTTTGTCGTCTAATAAGTTACTTTTACCCTCCTTTTTCATATAAACATAATTTACTCGTGAGTTAAGAACGCAGCCTAAGTCACGCACCTAAAAGACCTAGTATAAAGTTGTTTTTCCATCGGGAAAAATCGTTTTTTTGTTTATTAGTTGAGTGTGCATTTAGGTTGAGTAATCTCTTTCGATCTGTTTTATTTTGATACACTACTAGATTGTGAGGTATTTTTTTAACTACTTATGTACAATCCAGCGCCAAAATTACGCCATTTCGAATTACCGTTAAAATACGTCAGCATAAGCGCTTAAATCAAATACCAAGTCAGGTAAAAAAGTCAGACGGAGAGGTACGTTCTTTAGAAAAGCAACCATTTTTTTTATTTTGCAAAGGCAACGATCATTCATCGCTATCGCAAACAATATTTTTTCTCCCCAAAGCATACTAAATGGTGTATTTGCATTACAAATATTACCGCCGAGTTTCATATTGCATTTACATTTTAAGTCCGTGGGAATTAATATCTGTGCCTATTGAAAGGATGAAATATTGGTGTGGTCCTACAGGACGTGATTTGGTTGCATAAGCCGGTGGCAAAACAGCGGCCATTTTTAAGAAAAAATATCCGCATAGATAATACCAACGCGAAAAAAAGCTTAGTTAGGAAAATGTCTTTTAATAACGTAAATGTTAGCGTGAAACCTGGTGCTATTTTCAATAATATGAATTTATAAAATAATAATTCAAAATACGTATGGAAATTTATTCTGATACCGTCGTTTAGTCGTCTATTAGAGAAACAGGAACACTTAACAAATAGACAAAAATCATAATCAAAATCTGCATCAGATTCATATAAAATCTAGCCAGATGAATGAGGCGGTTGAAACGCTCGTACAATCGCCCTGCATATCATCGCGTCTCAACTTGTGCCTTTATTATTCGAGTAAACTTTAAATCAAATCTCAGCCGCGTTAACAAAAAGCCATCGCAAGTTTTCCTTTCACGTATTACATTAGGTTTGTAGCTCGAGCCACGTTCCATTGATTCCCAAACGCGTAGAAACTAAATTTCATATTAAAAGTTACAGAACATTGAGCGTAAAACTACCATGAGGCTCAATAATGAAATAAAATAGATTCAGAATAAGGGGTTACACCGGAATTTTTATTGTGAGTCCTCATTCTCACTTTAGTTTTCTTTCAAAACTAATTTCTCCTAAATTTAGCGGATACAACATCTGAAGCTGAACTCTAACAAATCAGCTATTTTAAACTCATCACTTTAGGTAATATGTAATTCAAAAGAAACATAGGTAACAATGATGTAAATAAAACTGTTAGACATTACAAACTGATTAAACGATAACACCTTAAAGCTAACTAATAAATAAATAAAATCGTGATTAAATCCCACGTATGTATAAATATGAGTGAGAATCGCGAAAGTTTAAAACATTTTAAAGCTAACTTGTTGAGTAAAACTACTTACGTACAATTCAGAAATGGATCGGCAAATATTGAGAATATCTTAGTTACAGAAAAAATTAAATAGTTATGAAATCATTTGAGATTTTTTTTTAGTTGTTCTAGATTGTTGAGCCACTTACCTATGTTTGTAACTTGGTCGTGTAATACTAATCCAATAGCTGACATCTAGTCGGTCACATCGGTCATTGATTACACGTCTAAATTGCGAACAGTGGCAAGTGGCTCAACAATCCCGGTTCGCGACTGTACCTACAGGCGTGATCTATATAATGTATATCCGAGTAAATATTCTCTTTGTTGCTGATTGTGGCCTATTTCTGAATTTCTCCTACGGCATCTTAAGCTGATTAGAATTGTATAGAAAC
The DNA here is from genome assembly GCA_005406045.1 of Adoxophyes honmai. Taxonomy (NCBI): domain Eukaryota; kingdom Metazoa; phylum Arthropoda; class Insecta; order Lepidoptera; family Tortricidae; genus Adoxophyes; species Adoxophyes honmai. The sequence continues at coordinate 8,776 of BHDV01002881.1, read as the reverse complement.
GATAATTTACACCAAATTGCCCTGGATCTTTGATCCTCGGGCATATCAGTCGAATAAGTACTCGATTAATTTGAGTTTAATTACTGGTCCGCAGTTCGCATCGATACTTCCCCTTATCGAAAGCTGTTTGTTACGCTCTCAGCCATCAGTCTTCATTTACGACCAACTAATAGCGTTTAAAAAGTACGGTTCCATGACAGCGATAATTTTAAATATCTAGTGTCGTCTTCACTTTGTTTAAAGTTGATAATATGTCAGTCTCGTTAAAATTAAAACAAAACAAAATCAACTAACTACTTAAATTACACTTTTTCATAATTAATTCTACGCTAATTTTCTTTTGAGAACTACACTGAAGAGGCATTGATTTTTTATCCAATTATTTTTCGGCTGGTATTATCAAAAAGATATATTTAAGTTGTTTCAATTCTCAGAGATTTTTTAAATGAAGTATTACTATGTTTTAACTGCACACTACTGTAATAGCTTCGAAAATGTCTGGCATATTCAAAAATCTGGCATAATGATTACTGCGGACCCATGCGACGCAGCCGCACTTAAAAAAAAGAAAACAAGCACAGAGTGTAACAGCGTGTTCTTTTCTCTAGGCATGCAGCGATTTTCTTCCCTTTTCACCAGTAAAAACGTCATAAAACCAGGGCAAAATTGTTTTAATATTTCGGCCTATTTAAGAGGAAATGGAGCGGTCATATTTTGTATGGAAACGTAGTCCCCTGATTCCTCCCTGGATATTACCCGTAGAACAATGATTTTTTAAATCAACAATCTAATGATATATTAACATGTTCCTATGTTTTCTTTTTTTTTTCTTTTTTGAATTATTAAAAGAGATATTAACCTTCAAAAACATGAAAAATTGGCAAGTTTTTTCCCTTGTGTTCAAACCTCTAGAAACCAATTTTAACACAATTATATCAAAATATAAGAACATAGAAACACAGTTATGACATTTTTTTAACATTTAATGAAAAAACATATTTAATCGGTTAAGTTTTGGAGAAGAAATCAGGGGACTACGAAACGTTGTTTTTGAATAATTTTCATAGGTATTTTCGGTCCGAGCTGTAGTTGTTCTTATCGCACTCGAAGTCGTCTGGGCAGGTCACGGCGCGACAGCAATAGATTTAGCAAATACCTATTTTTCAATTCCTTCGACCGGCATATTTCCTCTTAAGAAGCAATCTTTTCCCAGATTGTTTAATATTCTAGTCCGTTAGGTGCGAGTCTAAAAAGCCCGTGGTTTAACGAGGCCGGACGAGGTCGGCCGAGGTTATGGCGCTAAGAATGAATAGCAGTGATCAATCTACAGGGCGACTGAAGGTTTCGATGCCGAGGCCATGGCGGCCAACTACAATCGCTCGCAGTTAAATATGTATAAACCAAACTATAATTGGCTTTAGGCGGTATTTTGATTCGCTGTTTTCACTGTCATTGTCACTACATGGTATAAAACAAAGTCGCCTCCCGCTGTATGTCCCGCTGTAGATTTTGACGCGGTTTTTTATAGATAAGTAGAGTGATTTAAGAGGAAGCTTTATATGTATTGCATGCACTATGCTATTCTAGTGGAGAAGCTCTGATACTTTTTGAGGTTTTTAATGTGTAAACATTATACAAATCAGCATTGCACCAGTGCGAAATTGGCTGGACATGTTTTGGGGCCAATTACTGTGTTTTTTCAGTGCGAATAACTCTCAATGTAGTTTTATTTTGAAGCGACAATGAAATTCTATTACTTTCGCTGTACTCGTATAGGACGTGACAAGCGTCACCGACACCAGGTTAGCTTATATGCAAATCTATGACAGTCACGCGTTGACTGTATCACTATCGCGTGCGAAATCTATGCTACAGTAGGGATGATGACAGAGTTAAAAATACATATTATATCATTTTAATTAGTCCGTAAGTTAAATTATGAAAAAAAAATGAGACATATATTTTTTAGTTTATCACATAATTAAACATCGACAAAGGTACAGATCATCAGAATTCCTGAGTCGGGGCTCGTGACGTCACGTTTGAGTAAAAAT
>BHDV01002855.1:29592-44295 GCA_005406045.1 Adoxophyes honmai | reverse complement strand
AAAATTGCAGCACAATAGTGTACAAGGTACGATTTTTATTGCTTCGCATGCCTATCCTCTATTATGGATTCAGTTACACAATGAAGTTACAAAACGTGAAATAGTCGTGAACTTATCTGGGTGTTTATCCAAATAGGTTAGGCAGAGCACACGAAACGCTACACCTGTCTAGGCGTGATGATATGTGAGTTATGTCGATACTGTCAATCTTGCGATGATCGTGCGTTACGTTTGCTTGTAAACATGTCAGTAGCGAATGCAGTAACAAGTATACTAAGCAGGCAGCCATTAGCACGCGTTAGTAGACAACTAATTGGCAGATTTGAATCGAGTCAATAAAATAAATCAATAAACTAATGCGGGCGTGTTCGGTTACGGCTCGCGCTAGATTCGGCGTCTGGATATTAACAAGTCAATCTGAGCAATTAGTGCGACGCCATTCCTGCAATTTACGCTTGTTTTTCGTATGAACTGCGCTTGATAACTGGCTGTTTGAGTGATAGAGAATCAGTAGGTACTTGTACGCAAATTCAACGCGCATGAAAATCCAGTAAAAACCACTGAAGAACAAGTTGGACTATTTTGCACACAATCCTTTCAATGTTAGTGTAGAAAACTTGATTCCGAATCTTTGATGCTCGAGGCCGAATTTCATCTGTACGTCTAGTGTGTTCAAAACGATCATGCAGTCGATAACGATTTCCTTTGCGAGTTATCGCAAAATTGTATGAAAACTGAGACAGCGCCGCCAGCGGAACGTTTGCACAACTACCGCGGTCCACACGTCTCCATACAATTCCGCGTTAATTCGCAAACGAAATCGTTATCGATTTCATCATCGTTTTCATTACACAAGACGCTCTGAAGACTTAGCACGGCACCACGCGGGAGACGACACGTGTGCAGTATGGACTCCTTGTCACTTTCTAAGGTTTCTAATTAGACAGCGACAACTCTACTACGCATCTCTACTCTACTCTTTCTTTGTATATAATTCGATTAAAAGTATTTTGCCAAGAAATGTGTAAGTACTAAATAAGTACTTAAGTACATACATACATTGCAGTAAATCATAAAATCTTTTCTTATTTTGAATTTAAAAAATGTTACTTGAAGAAACTTAACTCAACAAGTAGACATTTGTATACTCTTCTAGTAAAGCTTGGCACCGCAGTGTCGTAAATTAAGTTTGTTTCTTGGCATGCTTTCAAATTTGAATTTTGAAAGATTTCCTGTGTAAACTTTTTGCCGAACGACAAATGAAATTAAAGCAAACGAGGCAAAGCCCAAGTTCGTAATCACACGGTTTGTGACGTTATTTAGTACTTTTTGCATCTTACCATCGTTGTGCATTTACGCCTTTTTATTTGCGACGTATCGTTTCAAGTAGCTCTATCGGAGTATGACAAAACTTAATGAAATTAAAACGACCTAACAGTCATTCTCACCTAGGTTGGTATTTTGTAAGGTAGTGTAGGTTGCAACCTACTTTATTCGTGAGTTTTGTGTACCACGTCACAATATTCGTGACCACACGATACAAGCGACAGGAATAGGTGTGCTGTATGACTTTATTACAGGCTTGTTCGAGATAAATTTATTACAACCGGCTGACAGATCTGAACACATTGAAGTGCCTTGATATTTAGTTAGTGGGTACTACATTATGTACTTAGTAATGTTGATTTATGATTATTTACTTACCAGGAATTACTTAAACTAATTCTTTACTCTACACATTTTTTTTCCTTTTTTGGTGACATTTCTTTATAATCGTCACGACCTCAAATTCCCATCGTTCTTTTACATAACAATTACCAAAGCTCCCAGCGACTATTACAATACGATAATTTTTATTAATTCTTGCATTATGCCACGTTGGTAAGTACGATAGCCATTTATATATCTAAATTCTAAAGCTTTGATCGAACATCCTTTGAATTGAATGAATTTTGAATATAGACCTGCCATGAGAGACTGAGACATGTAGAGCTAAACTAGATTGACTTTGACGAACTAAACTTTGCTATCCTTATTTTTCATAAATCTTCTTATCAAAACCGCAGCTTTGTATTTAGAAAACTTGAAACTTTCCCAATAATTTTATTGATCCTGCGATTGATTCACGAGCAAAACAATGTAGGAGCGTGACACATTAGCGGTATGGGTGTGTTCATTACCTCACAATTAATAATAGAAATCTGTACATGTAGTGCTAATTACTCTAAGTAACTTCCTTGTTAGTCATATCATGTCACGAAATAGTAAAACAATAGGCGGAATGTATACAGCCACTAAATATCGAAGTATTTAGAAGATACTTCATCTGATTGCCCTGAAATTGCAAAACGTGGCACTGGATTTTTGAATTCATGTGCTCTGCCTACCCCTCTTGGTAATACGGGCGTGAGGATGGGTATGTGTGTGTGTGTGTGTGTTAAAAGATACTTCTAAAATTGATTGTCAGGGTGCAGTTTTCCAGCGAGTGCCTTATTGACTACGCATTGCCTCGACTCGAAGGAAACAGTCTAATGTTCGGGAGCTTAATTCCAAAGATCGACGCACTGATTTTCACTTTTATTGCCAGTGAATTACCTAGGATTCCCCTGGGTGAAGCTAAAATGTTACCGTAAGCAAATCTGACGACGCACATTGGTCAAGAAGACAGTAAAGAAACTGGAAGTCTTAGATCGAGATCAAGTGAGAAACCTAAATATTTTGATTTGGCAATGATATCCAATGCATGCATAAATTTTCTCTGGTTCAAATGAGCAGTGACGTAAACTACAGGATCGGTCGTCTCATAAACGTCACTCAATATTTTAGTAAGCTTTTGAAACATTGACACAACTTTAGATTTTATTGAGACCCAATGGATTTTTTTAATTTAAGTTAGGACTTGTTACCAAACAAAGAATGCTTCACGATGTACCTGCGTAATAAATCAGTTTTGTGGCGTGGGAAACTTCGATCTACCAATGACAAAAGAGATTTTTTCGCGCGCTGAACACTTGCGTTGTGATTGGTTATTGATTGAAGTCTCAGACCGATGACCTTTGACATATGTCTGGCACACTAGCGCCAAATGCGTCGAGTAGCTGGACTAAAGTGTGTGCATAGTAAGCAAAATTGTGCCCAGAGCGTTTGTAAATAAAGTTTAATATAGATAAATTACTCGTTCGGCTACTCTCGGATATCGTTCTGCGCTTTTCGGCGCAGACGGTAACAGCCGATGTGACTTATTTTCTTGGGAATACTGTACTGACTTCTATCCATAGACTTTAACACCCAATGGTGGGAATCAAGTGTGCACAAAAAAACAAACGAAACAATCCAGAGTTTACTTTGGAAATTATAACAATCAAAATCCAGAGAGTCCGTTGATTTTGAACATGAATACCACGGGACTGATACCATTATGATTGTGATACCATAAGACTCACACATAATGAAAACTATGAATAACTCAAATCTTAAATCGAGTTTAGCCGCGGCTCCTTAGTCAATTAACTATATTTAACTAAATAATAATAGGTTTTCCCGTTTTCAGTCCATTAAATGTTTCGAATTAATCCATTCTTCCTTCCTTGTCTTATCACGGGAAATTACGCAACTGGTGACGCAATAGGAAGTAAGAAGTAAAGTTGGTTTAACAGAAATACCATGGAAAGTACAAAGCTACAAGGAAGAAATTTTGTCTAATGTATTATTTGGTAAAAAAAAAGTTTGTAACTTTCTTCCAATGTAGGTGAATTCTATTTCTATCCTATTAAAGTACTTCTGATACCATTGTACACAAAAAGGATTGTCGTGTAAAAGGGGAGTCATTTGCCTGTTAGTGGAAATATGCTAACTAAAAAAGTAATTGGAAATTATGTCGTCCTACCATGCGTAGACAAGACGTAAAATCATGTATTCAAATTCAAATCATGAGTTCAAAGTATAAGTAGTAGCTATCTTTTTTTACGTGAGATAAACGAGCGTACGGGTCGCCTAATGGTAAGCAATCACTATGAATACCAAACGGATTTCAGAATCGTTGCCAACCCAGAGGACTACGACATCTACTGTCCGATGCTCTCCTCTGATCCAAACACTGGGGCTATACTTTAAGTATTCCACTGCCACTATACTAGTATTTTGTAATGTACTAATTATACATACTTATACCTAAGAAGTTGTGACAATAAACTATTTTTCTTTCTTTCTTTAGCATGGCAGGTAAGATGGTAACAGTGACGACGATCAAGAATGAAATAATCGTTGTATGTTACATAACTTTATGTTTTTGTGTATGTTAATCGAATTATTTTACTTTAGGAAGCGTATACTCGATCACTGGTTAAAATATTTACGGTCAATTTCCTGCCACCCTTAAAACTATAAAAGTGTCCTAGAAGTGACCGCGAAACGTGAAATAGTCATGGTTTTGTCTATGTAGCGTTTCGTGTGTTCTGCCTACCTTGGACATTTGGGCTGCAAATGTCATTGGTGCAGCACAGGCACTGAGTCCTTTACCATAGGTACCTCTACTCTTAAGGCTCAATTCACACCAGAAGAGCAGCGCAGCGCGGCGTAGCGGAGCGCAGTTTCAGTGTCATGAGAATTTCAACTTTATTTTCATTACAATAAGACTTATTATCGCATGAGAAACTCTAACGGGGCGCGCGGATGCCCGCGGATCCGCGGGAATTCCAGCGCATTCCATAAACAAAGCCGTGCGACTGCGCGAGCTGTCGCGGGAATGTCCGAGGATGCTCGAGTAGTCGCGACGGCCGCTGTCAATACATATGTCAATATGTCAATAATTATGTAAATTCCAGCGACTTCCTACGCATTCCAGCGGCTTCTCGAGCAGTCGCAGGAATCCTCGCGCAATCTCCACGGAGCGGGTCGCTGCGCTACGCCGCGCTGCGCTGCTCTTCTGGTGTGAATTGAGCCTTAGAGATGGTTTACCACCAGCCTCTGTGTGGGATGTTAAACCTCTTACCTATGTAGGTAAACCGCTAAATATTTCCAGTTGCCTAGTCGTACGCCTATTTCAGTGCGTGTACGAGTAGGTGGATTGACGCAGTTGTTATCCGGGCCGCTCACGAGACGGCCGTAAAACAATCACATAACTTCCCTGGCGCCACTTTACAATGTGTCTTTACGATCTTTTAACTTTCAACTACTTATTATTGTCTCATTTCAATAAACATAAGTACTAATTAGAGTTATCTCGGATACCACAATCACGGCAAACGATTTCGCCTTGATAATTGTTGATGGTTTTATGTGTTCTTAATTGATAATGGCTGTTTAGCGCGAATGCGAGTCCACAAGCGAGCTGTGTGGACGCGTGCACTACTACGGCCCAGTTGTACTCGGATTCCATTTATTAGTTATGGTAGGCAGAGCTCACGAAACGCTACATAGTCAAAACCATGACTTTTTGCAGTACGTAGCCACTTCCAGCATAATTTTAGGTTAAAACTTTGACGAAAGAAGTATAATTATTAACTCATTTTCTTAGTCGCCTTTTACGATATCCGTGGAAGAAATGGAGAGGTGTTGTTCTCAGATACCCACCAGGATCTTTACTGTTTGCTACCCTATTTTATAATTGAGCTGAAGTGATAATATAAGCATTTGCCAATTTCAAATTATGTAAATATGTAAATTTTAAAAGATTGTTCTTGACCTCGCCATAATTTTCATGATTTGCTGGTTTCTTAGGGTGTTTAAAGAAATTCCCGTATGTCTCGGCTTTAGAATCACTCCTCTTCATTTCTTCCGTGGATGTTGTAAGAGACGACCAAAGGAAATAGGTTGAGGTATATTCTATGCGCCTGACTAGCAACCTGTCGGTATAGTAGGTACCTCTAAACTCAAAACCTAAATAATATGCTAGAAGTGGCTATGGAATGTTTCGTATTTGCCTTTATTTTCGTATTTGCCTTTATTTTCGTATTTGCTTTGCCTGTGCCGTTCGCGAATGCAGGCGTGAGGCGTGATAAGTGCACCTAATAAATAAATTGTTCTCCAGGAAATCATTGTATTTTATTTTGATAGGTTCTCTAATTGCGTCATTGGTTAGCTCTACCTGTGTCAATAAAAAATACAACTGTAACAGTTCACATTACTCTTCACCAGTGATCAAATCGAATAAACACGACGGAGATGGAACTAGTATGATAATCACCTCCGTAAACAATAGATTCCGTGACTAATAAACAATGCACTAAGTATTTTAACTCAACAAATTAAGATGCGTCGGTAGGTAACAAATCTTTGTGACACGTTTATTGCTTGCTACGTCACTTGTCTAGACACTTGTAGGTATCCGTAGATAGACAGCTTATAAATTTGTATAGGTGCAAGTTTAGTATGAAAAACAATGTATCTACGGCCAAGGAATTTAATTCAAGAGCCATGAATCCATTTCTTAGCAAACTTCAGTAATATCACATTCATTAACGGCGCAATTCTTTAAAGACTTTTCGTTTGAAAAGTTTGATATAGGGTAGTGGAACCAAAAGTTGAACGATTAAGCGACTACCACTCTTTGAACTTTTTTTTCGCAGTGTTGTAAGTCATGTATGACAGTGATTTTTTTTTGCAACACTAAACACATAGTCGACTTTGCATTTCACTACTTAAAACCTATGTATTACATACAAACGAATAAATAAAAAATTTTTTACGCAACTTAGGCAAAATGCCCTAAAGTTGAACGATGTGCCCTATTTATGAACGAATTGACCCAAAAGATGAACTAGTATATTGATAGTAAACTAATAGGAAATATGAATGTATATGAAGCGTTTCGTGTGCTCAGCCATCTACATTTAAGAATACAGGTGTAATGTATGTATGTATGTTAAATGTTTTAACTTATTTTTCAAAAATAATTATTGGAATATTACCTTGATAAAAATGTTCATATGGATACCCTGCCCCAAACGTAAACGACAAAATTTTAGTAGTTCAAGTTATGGCAAAGAAATCTATAAGATAAACCAATTTAATTAGTTCAATGTTCATCTACTGAAATAGAAACCAAAAGTTGAACTAGTAAAATTACTAGTTCAACTTTTGGTTGTGAAATAATAGTTGAACAGTCGCGATTCCCATACAACAAAAATATCGAATTTCTTTGCCATAACATCAAAATACTTTGTTCAACTTTTGGTTGAAAAAATCTACGACAATTATACAATTAATTTGAGATATAATCGGAGAGTCTATCTTTTTCGTGTGATTTTATAAACGCATTTGTAAAAATCTCACTTTGCCCGATAGTTGAACGCCATTCAACTATTAGCTCATACCTCTGATTTTGGAACCATTACTTGAACAGCAAATTACTCGTTAAATAATGCAAAAAAACATTTTGTTTATTTACAATAATATTAAAGATATAGTCGAGAATACATATCAAGCATAAAACTGGTTGCCTGTAAAGTCGGTATACGGGCGAAAGTTTTACGTGACAACGACTTTGAGTGGTAAAATAATTTTAAAGTGAATATTCATTCGTATAGTAGGAAGAAGGAATATTCGGCCCAGAATACCTTTTTTTACAATTCCGAGTCGAGACCTTAGTTCCTTGGGGTTCCAGCGCCACCAACTTAATGAAAGAGCTCTCCAAGCGGCTGGTTGATGCAACCGGAGGCCGAAGAGCTGGCAGCCACCTCGCTCAACGCATCAGCATTGCGATACAGCGAGGAAACGAAACCATACCTCGGGGGTGCATAGATTAGATGTTTAGAGACGATGTTTTAAACGTAATTGAAGCCATTACTCAACTATTTCTTTTGCCAAGGTAGGGAAGAACAAATTACAAAACCGTAAAACAGAAGATTTAAGTTTATTTTTTAAGTTAGTTGTTTATAATTTTAATTGTTTTTGTTTTGTACATATTTTTCTAAATACAATTGTGAAGCTATCCAAATTGAATTTTATTTCAGACATATATCTATTAGTAACAACATCATAAGGGACGGGTCTACCCTTACATATATTAAACGTTTAATTTAATAAATAAATTACTACAGCATATTCAAACGTGTCGTCGCAATTTAGAGGTATATTTTTATACTTTTTCTTTTAATTAAATCATTTAAGCTCGTATACCAATTATTTTAAATTAATTTCAACGCCATCTAGCGGCAAACCCGTGAACTCACACAACCCAGGCTGGCCTAGGCTACCTTATGTCCTATACGATTTGACATCTTAACTTAAAGACTTACCGTACGTCATAAGAAAATACTGATGGAATGCTTCCATTTTTCAAAAGTTTTTTTTAATTTTATTTAATTTTATTTTTAATGAATTACTACAGTATATTCATTCAATATTTTAATATAATTAACATATTTTATAGCACTTAATGCACTAAAAAATAAAATACAAAAAGAACTCTTTCGAACCGGATTTGAACTAGCGAACTATGGGTTCAGAGGCGACCGCTATACCAACTGAGCTATCGAAGGCTTAGAAATGAAGTTGAAATTCTGATAAACTTTCTGCAACGTAATTGGTTTGCTGGGAATGGGACGCATAAAATAGTATGACGTCATCGTAACGTTACCGAACGTTACACTTTTTCATAAGGGACTCCCAGCTCAACCTAATTTAAGACGTTGTCACGTCAAAAATGTTAATCAATGCATTATTCAATTTGATATGCAATTAAAAACTTAAAATGTGAGGCTCTTTTTTTAATAAGGATTCCATACAACTGGCACTTTTGACCGGAATCCGAGACGCGAAGATCGCTCACGTTCACGTCCGTGATGTAACTTTTCTTGAATTATGTTTTTCATCTCGGCAAAGTGTTGCTGCATTATGAAAAAATATTTTTAGGCGTATAAAATGTGCCACTATTTAATTAAGGCCAAACGTTCAACTTCTGGGGGGTGTTCATCTTTTGGTTCCACTACCCTAGTGTCTCAAAAAATACTCGATAATAGGTACTTGGTATCAACAATTAGTTATTTGATCTAGAAGTGCGATTTAAAAAAGGTGTGAGAACATCAATTAAAAGACGCGATTCATCTGCATTTAAAATTTCAAAAAATAACAGCAGATACTTATAAGAAATCTGAGCCAAACTGGGATATTTTAATTTGTTAAAGCGCAAACAAAAATCCTTACCTTTGCGAATCATGTCCGACAGCCAAGCAAGCGCCAAAACGAGCCACATTTTCACTTTTGTAAAACTTATCCAAGTAACTGATAACTTTTTATCCATCTCGTGTTTTCATGTTCCCTCGGGAGACACGACCGCTTTAGGCAATGGATGCTGCAGACTATCCTGGATCTTACTTCGGGGTTTATGTCGAATGTCTGGCGGCGAAATACGTACATAGGTCGTCTATGGCAATTCGAATAAGTGGTACCGAGCTGATAGTAAATAAAAAAATGGTTTCCATTACGAGTATGACACGTGAACTGCTTAAAAATGTTTTTACAATTCAGGGCTCGATGTGAATGCTTAGCTACTTAGTTAGTTATTCGACATTTAAAAAAATTACTTTCAATGTTCAAAGCTGCAAAGCTGCTTAAATCAAACAAATTACTTACTTATTCAGGGAGGTAAATATTTACAGATCCTGTAAGGCTTTAGAATAGCTCATTTACAAAGGAGATCGTGATTATCCTTATAAAACTTTAGAGACACTTTTCACCTGGAGATATCAAACTTAAGGAGCGAGGTTTGTTAGCGAAATATCCATCATCAGCATTCGATACCGATTGATGTTATAAACAAAAAGCTTGTATTTTTTCACTTTCAGTTAATCCAATTTCCGTTTTAGGTTTTTTTTTCAGACTAAGTTTTTTAAGTATCCAGTTAATGTTAGTTACGTAGGTAGGTACTTCTTGTTAAAATTAAAACAATGTTTTCTAAAACTAAAACTTCGTGAGTTTCATGACCTATTAAAAACTATTTTTATAATATGTACGTATTATGATATTCGCGAATATTGTTTCGCTATAGCAGTCGTAATAAAATAAAATGAACCAACAAGATTGATCGGTGATTTGCTTCACAATATCATACAATGGTGACCACACGATGCTTTGTTGTGACCGACAACAGAATCCAATTTTATTGTGGTCAAGTATAAATAAACGTACAAAATTAAATGAATACAAAATACCTACGATAAACCATCGATCAAATCTCTCATATTTTGTATTCTATCTGTAGGTACTAAATTATCAAATACACATTAGGAATATCAAATACTCGTACTCTCGATTATTGATATAATATCAAAATCATAGTTGTTGTAAGTAGTTTCCCGTGTGGTGCCGGGTTAGAATAGCACCTCCCCCTTTCTTCCCGTGGGTGTCGTAAGAGTCGACTCTGGGAAAGGGTTAGTGTATTGTGGGCGATGGGCTAGCAACCTGTCACCGCAATATCACGTTTAATCATCTGGTTACCCTGAATTTGCTAGACGTGGCACTGGATTTTTGAATCCATGTGCTCTGCCTACCCCTCATGGGAATACAGGCGTGAGTATATGTATGTATGTATGTATGTTAGTTAATAATTAAATTAATATCATATTTAATTGTAAGAGTCACGAGGCAGTATACAAATTTACAAACACTATATTTTTAAATGGACTACTTAACTTGACAGCGTGTGAAAATTTAACAACATTTCACAAATTTCCAGCAATACACAAATTGTAAACTAGCTAACTTTTAGTGGAAGGAAGCGTGTTAAGAAAATTATCGATTGTTAAGAAAGATCGATGCATACAATGAATAGATATCTACTTAATAGATGTACCTATTTTATTGTCAATTTAAGGTAGACGAAACAATTAACTTACATGATGCGGTAGAAGCTAATAGGAATAACTAGTGCTTAATTAATTTTGAAACTGATTCAGGGTTATGTAGAGTGCAACATCCCGCCATATTTCTTTCGGCCTCTATTAACAAAAGAGGCTGTTAATGTTCTTTTAACGAATACTATCTCGTGATTGAGTAACGAACAAATACTTTCCAGCGAAGCGCCGGCGCCGCCGCCCACGCCTGCGCAGCTCGTAGGTGCTGACAAACTACGTAAATTAGATGACCGTTCTTAATCAGAATATGTGTGACACGATTGATAGGCTTTTGTTTCGTATATTCTCAGTTATAAAGCATGTGGAGGTATTATTAGTATTCTCAGCCAGTTGGTTGTTGTTTAATTTTTGATTTGGTTGGTCCTCGTATACATTTGTTTAGTTCATTCTCAGTAATAAGTACCGTTTTAAGTTGATACTACGTATTAAGTTTAGGTGCAGCGATTTTTCTTTTTTGCAAATGTATTCGGAACCACTGTGAAAACAAGTTGTTTTGTATTCTTGATCAGAAGGAATGTGGTAAAGTCGAATAGTAAGTTTTTTGAATTGCTGTACAATGTTTAATTATCTACTAGCTGCTAGTGTTTGAACTCTACATTACTACCTATCATACATTCAAAATGACGTTTTACTGCCTTTTGCAGCTTTGTATGGAAAGCTTTATCTTCCTAACGATTAGAGAGGGTACCAAGTAGGTACAAGGTACACGGAGAGCATGTATTTTGACCGAGTAAGTAAGTGTATTCTGACGAACAGTTTTTGCTAGTCAATTTTGGGGGCAAATCTGCAGGCCAGGAAGTAGTAAACCCACCGATATATCGAGCTGGGTCAGCATGCGTTCCATTAGCAATCAATCAACGCATGCAGCGGGTATTGATTCCGTGTGTTTGAGCGGCGGGCGCAGTTCGCACGGTGCTTTCTCTATTTTTACTCTGACCGCAAAATATCATCTCCTTCGGCTAGCGTCTCGCCACCGACGGCTGGACCGGAGTGGTTCAAAGGGAACCAACCGCCAGATGCATAAAGTGTGTTTGTGTCGAGCATAGAGGAAAGCCCAGAATCTGAAGCCAATAAAATTTATTCAATAAAATGTAGGTACCTAAGTTGGCTAAATTTCATGGAAAGGACACTGTGTAAAGTTTTCGTAACGGATAATTATGTACCGATGTAACACTGCCAATCTTTCCAATGATCGACGCTCTTTTAAACTTTCGTGATTTTCACTCATATTTATGTATACGCGGGACTTCGAAGACTTGGGGGTATTCGAAGAACCCGGGCTGCGAAACAAACGTCGTGCTCTGCTTCAGTCAACTAGTAACCACGGTCGCTGTAACGCGGCTGAAACTTCAAGAGGTAATTAAAAATACCGTGATTAAGTCCCGCGTATACTTACATAAATATGATCGCCACTCTGTTCCACACTCTTCTTTTTCTACTCAGTCGAGCACTAACGTTCCAAAAAATAAGAACATCGTTGAGTTTCGCGTAACCGAAGCATATTTGTATGAAAAACATTGAACATCTTTTTTTAAGTTTTATTATCCTTACACACGAACTGAAATTTGTGAACGGCAAAGGCCAGTTCAGCCGTTCACAACTTGAATTTCATTTGAAGCTTTAGATCGATATTGCTTTAGAATGTAGGTAAAATTAAAAAAAAATATTAAGAAAAAAGTGGCAGTTACAGGATTTTGTAAATATTTCAACAGCTCTTTGTAAATATTTCAATACTGAACATACTTAACATTTGTTTATTAAGGGTCTAGGTATGCTGCATGTTGCGCACGGCCGGCCCCGTCTGAGGGAACAGTATTAAATGGTTTGCGGTATGCAAGTATGACGCACGCTTGCGAATACGCACCGCATATGAAAACTCCAATGCAGCCAACGCATACAGAACACTGGAAACGTATTGCAATAGTGTTCCGGTGACATAAAGAAGGCAAATTTTACTAAAATGTACATATATCATGCCTTTATCACCGAACGGGGTAGGGAGAGTACAGAGAAAGAGGTACAAAGCCAAACATGATTTTAGACTTCAACATTAATAGGGACAACAGTGACAGGTTGCTAGCCTATGATTATCTCACGCTCAGTAGCCGTTTTAACACGTTCACGGACACAGGGCCATTTCAAATTTATTGTGATACGGCACAGAAATTCTCCATACAAAATGACATGACGTCTAGGGACGGATTATCGTATCACAACGTTTTGAATCTGTGTGTTGCGGCAGTAACGGCCAGAGACGTACCGTCTATAGACGGTACGTCATATCAAGCGGGTAGTAAGACCCTGTGTTACGGCACAAACGGCCCCAGACGGAATCGTCTATAGTGAATCGAGCGGCCACAGACGTAATGCCACAACACGAGCTTCTCGTCAATGTATGCGTGACTGAGGTAACTTTTGTTCTGTAGTAAGAGTGGTTGCTGTGGCACTAGTGGATTATGGTTTTGCCAAAAACGGCACAGAGTCATAGACTTCCTATATATTCTACGAGAATTAGCCTGCTGTGGACGGGGCTCCACTTTTGGTGAAATTAAGTTTGCCGTCTACAGACGTAGTGCCATATCACGAGGGTTTTCAATCCCGTCTCTCGACGTACTGTCCGTGAACGTGTTCACAGTTTTATTCAAAGTTAAATTCAAGAGGTATTGAAATTGTTTTAACTATTCTTAAAACCACGTTGAATTCTGAGTGATCCCGATGGAAATATACGCTATGTACGCTGCATCTGTACATTGTTGTATCTAACCTGACTCTTTTCAATTGCAAATCAGTAAATGCAAGGCGTCATGTACTTGTCTATTAGAAAATCATGGGCGCCAATTGCTGCAACCGGTACATAAGTACAACACCGTGTTCATAATATGCAATTCATTTTATCGTGTAAGTACGTAAACGTAAGTGCACAATGCACACGAAGTTCTTGAAATTGCAAATGTTTTAAGCGGTGGACATAGTCCTAATTCCTAATTAAAAGCGTTTATTTATGTAGGTTTAGCGTGCGATCATTGAGCGAACCACCAGCGCGAAGTGGAAACCGCACTTTTAACATAATTCTAAGGCTTAAACATAGATGAACGAGGTAGTTTGTGGAGATGAAAGAACTAGCCTATCACCTAAAGCATTGTTTCCCAACCTGTGGTCCGCGGACCCCTGGGGGTCCGCGAGCATATGTTTGGGGGTCCGCGGTCCCATACGCATCTATCTTACTTAGAGCATTAACAAAAATAAAAAAATAACTACGCCAAATATCTCCTAATTATTACGCTTACTGAGCAACGCAAGCGCGCCGGGAACAGTTTCTGACTTAGTTGCAAAAAAGCAGCACCAACCTTCTCATTAATGTTTTTTCGCTTATTTTAAATAACTAAATGTTTTTCTACGAAAAAGTTTGTTTTTTCACTCAGGAGTCCTTGGCATTATGCTTGATTTCCTTGGGGTCCGCGGCTGAAAAAGGTTAGGAACCGCTGACCTAAAGCATAGGTACCTATAATTGTTTCTGTTATATTACACATATATGAGTATTTCACGTTTTGTAGCCACTTTACCATATATTTTAGGTTTTAATTTCAGAGGTAGATACCACAGTGACAGGTTAGTACTGGGCTGTCCCATAAGTAAAGAGACAAAATTGAAATGAAAATATTTAATGAAAAAATACAATAAAGTACTACATTTACAATAAGTCCAATTAAAAATGTTGTTTTATTTGTTATTTTATATTAAATTTGCTTGTATAATGCCTTTATAACCAATTTTTCTCAAGTTTATTGCTGCTAGCCTCATTATAGCTTTTCAGGACCTAGTTGCAACAATTCTAGCTAGTCTAGTCCAT
>BHDV01002855.1:10234-22724 GCA_005406045.1 Adoxophyes honmai | reverse complement strand
CCACTGAATAGGCCGCATCGATGAGGCCGCCGGTATGTACTTGTAGCTCGGCGGCGGAATGGCGGAGTGACACCCCCCTGCTATGGGCTAAAGTCACACTTACGTAAGTTTACCTACTACGTCATCAGATGTAATAAGTATTAACACCCAGTTAGATAACACCCGGGCAAGTGGTTCTAAATTAAAATACCTCCCTGCCCTGTTCGCTTCGGTGCCAGGTAGAGGCACCGCCGAGCGTCGCGACGGCGAGCCGCTGCGCTGGTAAACAACTTCATTTTGTCGTAAATACTAGCGCGTTGGGACCGAACTTGGACGGGAAACAGTCTGGCGAAGTATTAACTCCTTTGGTTTCGACTTGTTGGATTGGGAATGTTTCCAGTTTTGGCACGCGGACTGTTACCTACTTACTACAATAAACAGTAAGTAATGTCCGATTTTCAACGTCTGTATTCCCAAATGGGATGGGCACAGCATAAGAACTGTGACATACTTATTTAGACAAAACCACGACTATGTGGGAAACACTCCAATAGCGAGATCTCTCCAGGCAAAATGTGCCAGGGGACCGAAGTCCACGGTATGAAAATTGAAAGTTGTTATGCAATCGATCTTCGAAACTTTGTTAACGCAATTTAGAAGACTGACAGTTGATGACGTTTGTGGAAGAAATTCTACTACTGGCCGATAAGTGGCGCTAGGGTGGCTACAACTGTTTTATACTTCTAGCCTAATTTTAGGTTTAAACATATGGAAGAGGTAAGAGTATAATAGCGACTGGTAAGTAAAACATACATACGTACATAACATCACGGCTCTTTTCCGCAGGGGTAAGCAGATACTACTTACTTTGTTCCACTTGCTACGATCCTGGCATACCTCTTTTGCATCATCCACATTCATTAATCTTACTTAATATTATAAACGTAAAAGTTTGTGAGTATGGATGGATGGATGGATGGATGTTTGTTACTCCTTCACGCAAAAACTACTGAATGGATTTTAATGAAACTTTACAGTAATGTAGCTTATACATCAGAATAGCACATAGGCTACAATTTATAAAGATTTTGTTTGAATTTTCCAAAATATGACGATAAGTGTCGAGAAAGTAGGAAAAAATCTACTAGCTGCTGGTTATTCTGGCGGGCGCTTCCTACTAATAATTCTGAAATCTCTTCTGTGTTAGCCCGAATTTAACGCGTGCGAAGCCGCGGGGAAAAGCTAGTCTTTTCATAAATGTTAGTCGGTTTCGAGTACCTGTTTCTAATACGTCCGCGATTTCCTCACGGAAGTCCGTCTAGGTCTTCCCCTCCCAATGCACCCAACCACATTCACCGTATAGATTTGTTTAGTAAATCTTCTTTCATCCATCCTCTCTATATGACCAAACCACAAGTAAGTAAAACAACCTTTAAAAAACAATAAGTTACTGTATTTAAAAATATTTAGCTACAAAGTTAAAGCTCCAAATATTGGAAACGCACTAGTACTACTTAATTTGTACTTAAATCTGTTAAGGAGTCCGCTGGCCACGACGACGCCGCTCGGCGCACTAGGCACGTGCATATTCACTTGGGCCCTACTCATCATCACTCGGGTTAACTTTAGGGGTATTTCTCGAGTCCGGCAACTTTTTAACTTGATGTGTATGGATTTGGGGTTAAAGTTGGTGGGTTCGAAGACCGCTTCTCGGTGGAGGCCGTTCTTGATCGGCTTGCAGGCGGGGATGAGGCGCACCTTGGAC
The DNA here is from genome assembly GCA_005406045.1 of Adoxophyes honmai. NCBI lineage: Eukaryota > Metazoa > Arthropoda > Insecta > Lepidoptera > Tortricidae > Adoxophyes > Adoxophyes honmai. The sequence continues at coordinate 20,980 of BHDV01002855.1, read as the reverse complement.
CGCCGGGTGACGGGCCGCAAGGGCACGTACGAGTACTCTTCCTCTGACGTCTTCTCAGGGTTCTGAGTCTCGCCTTTGACTTCGTCTGAAGAATAAAAACAATATTACATACATACATACATATTCTCACGCCTGTATTCCCAAGAGGGGTAGGCAGAGCACATGAATTCAAAAATTCAGTGCCACGTTTAGCTACTTGAGGGTAACCAGATGGTCAAACGTGATATTGTGATGACAGGTTGCTAGCCCATCGCCCACAATACACCAACCCTTTCCCAGAGTCGACTCTTACGACACCCACGGGAAGAAAGGGGGAGGTGCTATTCTAACCCGGCCCCACACGGGTCAACAATATTAAACATATTTTATTCGGTGAATTACAAATCAAATTGCCGTGTCTGTTTCTTGCTTGGATGTCAAAATAGGAGACTATTACGATTATCACACTGCAACGCACCAAGCAGCGTAGTCCGGGAATGCGTGTTCTTACGTTGGTTGTAAGTATCTCCGTTTGTATAGAAAACACGCACAGTCCAACACACAGAAAACGCATCCACGCGCGTTCATGCAGATCACGCGTCTACTAGCGGAGAAACACGCATGCCCGCGCGGGGTGTGACCCAAGGTATGACACATCTTAGATTGACGTGTGCTTGTAAATGGATCTCTATGTTGATCGACTTACGCCGTTTACGGCAAAACGCAAATAAGCGCGTAAGTGCGTAAAAAACCCGCACGATGGTGCAGATGTTCGCTCCCGTAAATACACGCAACATACAGCGTGGTGCGGGGCAGTGTGTTAATCGCCTAATGTTGAGGTGTATTTTGAGCGACTCCTGTGACTATTTTACCTCTTAGTAAGCGGCTTGCGTAACATGCGATATGTAGGTATGTAAGTATGAATTAAAAACTAAAACGCTCGAATAATAAAATTAAAATGAAAACATAACGAACGAGACGCGAAAATTATTACTACTTACAACCAAACACAATTTCTCCGCCACCATATAAAATTACATCTTAGGTAAACTTGGAATCTTTACATCCCGCAAAACAAGCTTAAAGATGATTTTTCGAGTTTTCTTTATTTTTATTTAGGTAAATTGTTTTTAGGTTACTATAAATCACCTCTGTAAGGAAAGATCGTTTGCCGCGGCATGATGGAATCGCCGAGTATCTCGTATAAAGTGTACTCGGTGGTCACGAAGTCCTCCAGAAACGTCGTCGGTTCAGATCTCAGCAGTAATGTCGACACATCCTATAACAACGAATTAAATTAGTGAAATAAATACCGATTTCTATCGAAGATAACGAGGCCACAAGTAATTCCTTCATGCGAAATCAGTTCCGTAAATAAATCGGACCCTGCCCGGTTAGATAATTTCCCAAAATCATTACACGTTAATAGCAAAATTTCCTAGCACTTACCAAAATTTCTAATTGAATTTAACCTTAAATGGCTTTTTCCTCGCTGTCGTTTTTTACGGAAGCATTTTTCAACGATTTGAACCGACACAGAAACAGTGTCGACGGTGTTTCTACATTTCTGTGTTGATTGAAATTGGAAAAAATGCTACTGTGAATAGATGCTTCAGTAAAAATGCGAAATACGACCTTGTGGGAGACAAATGTTTCATCGCTTTTCAGGTCATCGCGCCCTGTGTTTTACCTACTTTACGTCACGTGCGCAAGTCCCGTCAGTCGTCGCGTACGCACCTGCAATCATTCGACATTGCGATGCTACGAGGTTGACTAAGAGCCGGGGTACAAAAAACTAGGCAATATTTCAGATTCCAATTTTTTTTACATGAAAATTCCGGGAAAAAACTTCACTGGGGTTTTCCGACGTTTATAAATTCCGGCCACCACTGCCGTATGCCCTTTTTTACGGTGTTCAATAAAGAATACTGTGTGTGTGTGCTCACCAGTAAGGCCTCCCTGAGCGCGCGATGCGGCGTGCGTCGCGACGCGTTGACGCACGCGTCCACATGGTCGAGGTGCGCGCCGAGGCAGCGCAACAGCGCGTCACGCCCCAGCGCGGCCACGCAGCGCAGCATCGGCGGCGTCAGCCGCTCCTTGCTGCCTTGCGAGAGGTATTCGAAGAGAATGCCTTTCCCTGGAATCGTACAACTATTTTGCAGGCTCCTAAGGGATCCTTATACTTGATATACGTTTATACGCTTTTTACGTATTCTAAGCTATAGACAAGCCATGTAACTGAGCCCTCGCCCGCGCGGTACGAGGGCGCAGGGGCATGACGAGAAAGGGGACAGAAAGAAGTGCGGGCGGCGGGCGAGAATAACGTGATACACAAGTTCCAAAATATGCGCTTGACGTCATGGTGATTTGGTGATTAACGAATGTACTTTTTCTGATTACGGCAGTAGGGTAGATGGGTATTGAATTATTTATTGTTCAGTTCAGACCCTTTTCCTCGATCGAATTTAGTAAGATACTAGCACAGTATAAATCAGTAGGGAATAGTAGAACAAAAAGAACATTACGTAATATACATTTCTAGGTTTTTTATAAATTAATCCATAATAGTGTCGTATACGTTACGATATTCGTATATACACGGTACAAAAAAAAACCGGCCAAGTGCGAGTCGGACTCGCGCACCGAGGGTTCCGTACAAACCTGCAAGGTTTACAAAGTTCGTTCATTACGACAATCGAGTAATAAGTTTATATTTTTTAAAAAATATATATTTTGTAATGTAACTAAAAATTTAAGGTTTTCGGATTTTTTCCTTTATGTGTGCTATAAAACGTTGCTTCATGCCAAATTTCAAGATTGTAGGTCGACTGGAAGTACATACCCTTTAGGTTTTGATTCCCTTGCGAGTACTTGCGAGTTTCAAAATATGCAGCTTAAATTGCTGTTTCTTTTGATTGCGTTGACATAGAAGTTTGATTTTGTTACAGCTTAAAGGTATTATAGACCTGAGTATTTGGTATGAATTTCAATTTAATACCTCTACGCGTTTATGAGGAAATGGGTAGTAAGTTTAAAATTATTAAAAAAATATATATTATGTGATGTAACTAAAAATTTATGGTTTTCGTAATTTTTCCTTTATCTATGCTATAAGACGTTGCTTCGTACCAAATTTCAAGATTCTGAGTTCACGGGAAGCACCCTGTAGGTTTTGATTCCCTTGCAAGTGTCGAAAATTTGCGGCATAAACGGCTGTATCTTTTGATTGCGTTGGCTTAGAAGTTTGATTTTTTCACAGCTTCAAGGGACAGTAGACCTGAGTAATTGATATAAATTTCAGCTTCCTACCTCCACGCGTTCCTGAGAAAAAGGGTCTTGACAGACGGACGGACGGACGGACGGACAGACGGACAACAAAGTGATCCTATAAGGGTTCCGTTTTTTCCTTTTGAGGTACGGAACCCTAATGATTGAGTGGTTTATTAATTATATGGCCGAAGATGCTTCGACTCCTCTTGAGAACTAAATCACATGTCACTTTCAAAAAGTGTCCGGTGGCTATTAGCACTTGCGATCGCAAGCCGGGTAGCGACCGGAATGAGCTGCGCTCAGAAAGCGCCTGCCGCCCGCACGTCTATCAATTCCCTAAGCCGTTTCGCCCTCCCCCCGCGCCTCTGTACCGCGCGGGCGAGGACTCAGTTACGCGGTCTGTCTATAATGTCAATCTACGAACAACGTTTCTCACTAGAGTGTCAGCTGTCGCTCGCCGAATGCGACTGAACTGTTTGGTTGATTGAATAAAGTAATCTATTCTGTGATAAAGTGAACAAAATAATTATGAACAGTAACATACCAATGGCAATAAAGGATGGCCACGTTCTTGTAATCTTAGTGAGTATGACAACCATTTTGTCTGCTAGAGAGCCGTTACCAAGAATATTGGACACCATCACAGGAAACAGACGTTGGAACTGAAACAACAAATTTTACATAGCGCCAATTTTAATAAGGTGTTCATAGCACAGAAAAAATGTATACGTGCTATGTGTGGTGCTGCGCCATTAAAATCATGTAAGCCTCTTTTTAAAAAACTTGGCATCCTACCTTTGCCTTGCTTGTATATCTTGGAGATCTGCATTTTTGTGAAAAGGCATATGTATTTGTTTAAAACTGCAGGAGATACTTCTACAAAAACTAAACGAAACCCAGAAAGACTTGTGCATACCTGTATTCCTAGGACAGCTTTATATAGTAAGCATTGTTATGCTATGTGTATGAAGGTTTTTAACAAATTACCGCAGCGCTTGCAAGAGCTGCCATTGAATAAATTTAAAAGAAAGTTAATGCATGTATTGTTGGACAAAGCTTACTACAGCGTAAAAGACTTCTTCTCGCAAGACAGCTTTCAGAAATCCAGTGTGTCTTAAATAAAAGTGTAATTTTTGCATGCTAGTATGAGAAAATTGTACATATAGCAGGATAAGCAACCTTGTTGTCTGATTACCATCTTATGACATGATATTATGTACTTGTTCTATGCAAAATAAATATTTCATTTCATTTCATTTCATTTCATTTACAATGTCTATTTATTGTATCACTATTACAAGCAATACCCACATTAAACTTCAGACTTTCATGTTGTTTTCTTCACTTGCAAACCGAAAAGAGGTGTATAATAGTCATTTCAGATAAATATTATTTAACATAGATATACAGGAACAAATTGATTTCTAATCCACTATAGAACGCTGTTGCAATTAATGTAAGAAAGACTTTCTTCGTTGACCAAAGCAATGTCACTAAGTTTTCTGTAAATAGGTTATATGGTGGGTCAGGAATCAATTGGTTCAATGTTAGTTATATATTTCGTAGGATGGTACTTAGCTATTTTATATATTTTATAAATTAATTATTTGTTATTATAAATGGTTACCAACCTGCTGTTGTATGTTTGTGTCTAGACAACATGGATTGGAACACAAGGCATCCACCATGTCTAGAACGTTCGCCTGCAAAGGTTTCTTTGTCTTTACATTGAGAGCATTCAGATTGTCGTCATTCAGTACTAATACTGCTAGGTTAAAAAGGTTCGGGAATATTGGCCCAATCCTTGTGTTGGTTGTGAGATCCTGTACTGCAAGTTCTTTCGGCTTCTTTCTGAGATTAAGTATTGCTAAAACAAAAACAAATAAACTTTTTTTTTAATACAACAAAACAAATAAATTCCCTGACCCCTGTAAGTTTAGTCTACTACTACTACCTGTCACTTTCTGACGTCAATAGTTAGATAGTGATAGGTATAGTCTATCTCATACACATATTTACTGGTGTATTGCTGTATTAAAGTCAGCAGTGGAACCCTCATTAGACAATACATAATTTGGACTATTTTAGACAGTGAAAAATAAATACCTCTTGCTACTTTAGTGTAGTAATTTTGTAAACTTGCACTGATGTTTGTATTGCTGCTTAAGCTTTTTTCATCTGTTATCCATTCTACGGAAACTGTGGGCAGTGTGGAATATGTATAAGTTTGTGATGTCATTGCATATTCTGTCACATTCATCAGCGCATCCTGAAAAGACACGAAAATTGAAATTATTATAAATATCAAATTATTATAAATACATACATACATACATACTGTCACGCCTCTTTCCCACAGGGATAGGCAGAGACCACTTTGTTCCACTTGCTACGATCCTGACATACCTTTTTTGCTTCATCCACATTCATTAGTTTCATACATGCTTGTCGATTTCGGGTACTTTTGACCTGACCTGTTTCTAAAACGTCTGCAATTTGGTCACGGAACGTCCGTTTAGGTCTTCCCCTCCCAACACATCCATTCACACTTCCAGCATACATCTGTTACGTCAATCTTCTTTCATCCATCCTCTCTACATGACCAAACCAGCTAAGCATACTTACTATAAATTACTAATTTAAATTTAACTTTAACTTACTAATTATAAATATGGTTCTGAATAATGCTAGATGAATATTGTTTTCTTAAATAAGTAACTAAAGTATTTTTTATTTCATTGGAACTTGTATATTTTGTGTTTGGACAAGACAATAGTAACTGTACCAAGTAGACAACAAAAATAAATAGAGCAAATTTAATTTGGAAAAATTCATTGACCAGTAAAAAAACAAATAGATGTTTGGTATATTTAGTACTTACTGTAGGGCAGCATATTTTTTCTTCTCCAATAGTGGCATACTTGGTAGTGGCTGCGCCCACAATGGGACTAGTGTCGGAGAGGGCAAGTAGTGTGTTTACGTCCCAACTGTCCACTCTGGACTTCTTCATCATTTCACTGTGCAGTGCAATAGCCTAAAAAGGAATTAACACATTAATATAAAAATTGCCGTTTAGAATAGCACCTCCCCCTTTCTTCCCGTGGGTGTCGTAAGAGTCGACTCTAGGAAAGGGCGTGTATTGTAGATGGGCTAGCAACCTGTCACTGCTTTATCACGTTTAATCATCTGGTTACTAGTGGTTACCCTGAAATTGCTAAACGTGACACTGGATTTTTGAATTCATGTGCTCTGCCTACCCCTCTTGGGAATACAGGCATGAGAATATGTATGTATAAAAAAAAATTGGCAAATAAAATGTCATTCAACAATCAATTCAAACAGTATAATTATGCATACATCATGCTTGTCTCAAATGGGATAAGCAAAGCTCACGAAATGTTACTTAGACTAAACCAAGACAATTACATGTTTTGTGGCCAAATCTAGCATATATAGGTTTTGAGTTGGCAATTATAGTAGAGACAGTTGCTAGCCTGTTGTGTAAAATTATATTTATTGAGAATACATTGTATATGTTGAGACATCGACTCAATGAGCCTTACTGCTATCATAAGTCTGTACTTACACTGATAGTCTGTCTTAGCTTGTAGCTGACATCTTCAGCTAAATTGGTAGCTGCTTCTATGTTGATTTCGGCACCAACTTGGTCGGCCATGCATTGTACGGAGTCAGCACTGATGCCTGCAAACTTGCCTTGTGATGTACTGCTGTCCTGCAGAATAAAATACAATATTTAAATAATGTTTTAGTGGGTTAATGTTTCTTGGAAGATATATTTACTTTTTAACTAATTGAGTCAAATGTAAAATTTAAGGGAATAAAAGAGTTACTTAACATTTAAAAGTAATACAATTGTGTATAAGCCATTATATTTCCACCTGGAATTTCAACACAAAAAGTTATAGCTAGCTATAATAATTTTAGTTTAATCATTATTTTAGCACTGGATAAATTATATCATTCAGGTAATATATAAATATATCTTTTATAGATAGTACAAGAATATGTACATGTTACGAGTACTAGCCTTTTCGTTGAGTGGCGGAGTATCACACTGGCTGGACCCGCCAGATTCAGAAGCCACCGACTTGTTTCTGTCCCGATCTCTGCTGCTGTTTAGTTTCTTCGTATGATTTTTCATACTTGCCGATGAATTCGACATTTTAATACGATATATATTGTTAGACTTAGGTTACTTGATGAAGTATTAAAAAAACATTGTCATCCCATGCATTTTATTCTGTTTTTTACAGAAAAAACTACATTTTAAATAGAAAACAATGCATATTATTTAGAGATTTCGGATGCGTTTGTGATTGAACTGTCAATGTCAAAACGCAACACGATTTTATTTACTAGATCTGAACTGGATACCAAAATTTTTAGCGTTTCGATAGTTTTCATTCGTAGTGGTTAAACAAAATTGAAAAATGCCTTATTGACGTTATGGCAACACCAGGTGATGTTTAAGATAGTTATATAAAAGTTTTTATTGAACATTACTCTAAATCTTGAAGGCTTTTCAACAAATACCCGAAACAGTTTTGATCGAAATGTCACATCCATTGAATGTGAAAAATATGGTTTGATGCGTTGGAATTGCAATATTTTTATTAGTATCACAATCATATCAACAATACAAAAACCTGAATTTATAGAACAAATATGACATCGTTTGACGCAAAGTTTGATGTAAGTATTCTTTACGGCTACTAAGGTTTACGTTGTAGCGAACACTGAAGACTTCATTCAGTATGTACTGTAAACACCCCGAAAATCGCCTTCAGAAGTAATAAAGTCGGTAGTATAATGATATTAATTCCAAATTCAACAAATTCTTATGTCAGCTGTTTCGTTTTGAACATATTTTCACTTGTTATTTTACATACTTAATATTGATAATTATGACTCATGAACTTTCAAATTGTATTCCTTTATACTCTGTTTATTTTGGGTTGAGAATTGTAACTGTCAAATCCTTACACATTTTTGAGTAATCCCAAGATATCGGCGCAAATTATGATGATGTTTGAATTAAGAACATTATAACAAACAATGTTAAGTGTATTTGCATAAATCATTTCCAGTTTTACTAATAAATTCCAGAGATAATTTCAAATTGTGTCCGTTGAAATTCTCAACCCAAAAAAAACGGAGTATAGTAATCCTTACTAGAATATTCACACTTTTCACTAATTACCTATTTTACTTCTGAAATTATACTGTAAAAAATTGCAGTATTTGAAAATTCATCAAGCTCTGGCAGACTGTTGCTAAACAATAATTATATTATGTTAATAAAACAAAATGTACTGACATAGTATTCGGATCTCATTCTTTTACCATTTCTGTTATTGTGATAATCTCTTTGACTGTCTATGTTTACTTCAAAATATTTGTAAAAAGTACATTAGAATAAAGATAATAATGCAGAATAACTTGTATTTGTGTGCTCCCAAAACTATGAGTAAAGCAATGGTTTTGCTCCTTTTTCGTATCAATTTTTTCTTCTGGTTTCAGATGTACCCTGCAGGGGACGTAGGAGTTGTAGAGGGGGAGATGAATGTGCCAACTCGTGGGGTGCCCTCTGGTGACAGCATGGAATTTAACACTCTAGATGAGCCAATCAAAGAAACATTTGTATGTTTATTGATAAACAATTAAAATTATTTATCTTCAAGTTTCATACAGTTAAAGTTGAAAGTCTGAAAATAATTTCTTTGTCCAGCTATGGGATACTGAAGCAAACTAATAAACATTCATAATTAAAAAAAATTTGGAACTGCTGGAAATTTTACTTTCCAAATAATTTATTAAAATTAACTTATGTTATGTAATTCTTATGTTGCAATAAACATGCTTCTTTTCAGCTACGAGACTTAAGAGCTGTTGGCAACAAGTTCTACCATGTGCTGATCCCTAGGGAAAAGACAAGTTTGTTAAAAGAATGTAAGCCCTTCATTATTTACTCCATCAATGACCAAGTTATCTCATAAACAAGTACTGATTTCATGTAATAATTGTTCATATTAATATTTGTGACCATTTTATATTACTCTAATGGCAAATTGGACAAGTTGCGCAATTCATTATTGTTCTTTACATTAAAACTGTTACACTAGGTACTAAAAGTAACCTAAGTGAAACCAGCTTGAAATGCATTGAAATTAGTACTATTCAGCATACAACTTGGCACAATTTTTGAGAGAGAAAGTAAGTTCGCACAGCACTTTTTCCAAGTAAAAGCAATGCGCGAAATTACTCTCTCTCTAAAATTGTGGCATGTTATATGCCAGTCAGTATACAAGTCTGTTTCCTGTTTAATTGATTTAATAAAGATGGTTTTTTCAGGGGACCTATGGGGGCCTCTTCTGCTCTGCACTTTGATGGCAACCATCCTTCAAGGTTCTGCAGAGCGGGCGGACAACTCCAATGATGGTGGCCCAGAGTTTGCAGAGGTGTTTGTTCTAGTCTGGATCGGGGCTGCTGTGGTCACTATCAATTCTAAGCTGTTAGGGGGCAATATGTAAGTGATTTACTGATTCATCATTATTTTATAGCAAAGCAGATTGAGATTAAAAATTCGGCCGACTTAAATCTTAATGAAAGTGTTACTGTCTTACTAAACTGAACAAATGTTTCTATGATATTCTTTTAGACTTTTATGGCCTAAATAGCAGAAATGGGTCCATGTAGTTTCTTAGTTAGGTCTATTTTATTTCATTATCTTTTTATTTTTAATTTTAGTAGGTGGTGTTGTCTACCATTGGAGACTTAACTTTTTACTTTGACCTATGTATTTCTTGGTAAATTGTATAGAAAAAAAATATTTGTACTGGGAATCAAATTGGAAATGAGCAGCCATAAAAAGGAGAGCATGACATCAAATTTACATTAACACTTTATTACTTTTTTCGCATGTAATCGCATTTCAATTGGTTTTGATAACATTTTTATGTTGCCATGGGAAATTGAAAACGCAAATTGAACGCGAGAAAATTTTCGTTACATAATCGAATCATATTCGAATTTTTATTATGCTATGAAAACTTGAATGACACTACATTTTTTTTTTATTTTTGACACTGGGTGGTTGCAATAGTAGCATGCTAAAAATTATCTATAAAGCGGAAGTCCCACTCTAACAAGGCATGTTAGGCAGGGATTTGTTGTGGCGATAGACCTTACCATGCTAAAGCAAGGAATAGGCTCGTGTCCTGGGTTAAAAAATATAAGTCTAATAAGGTTCGTTAGATTATGGAAAAATATGACACACATTTTTTTTCTTTTATCAAATGATTAAACATCGACAAAGTTATAGATCATCAAACTTCCAGAGTGGGGGCTTGTAACTTCACGACTCGGTAAAAATTGTACCGATAAAATTTGTCAGATATAATTTTAAACAAAAAAAAACCGACTTCAAATTTGGGCTATACTGAAAGCATTTGTCTAATAATGAGGGTGACCTTCCAT
>BHDV01002853.1:19232-42700 GCA_005406045.1 Adoxophyes honmai | reverse complement strand
TATTATAATTACGTTCGTAAAAAATGTGTGCGCCCTCTTAAGCCAGTGTGGTTCACAAGTGCCAATGTTATCTACTGCCCTATTTGATTGACGTGTTTGCTTCGTGCTCTCTTTAAGGAATCTATCATCGTTACATTTGGAGCAAGGATCGCTCTTAAAACCTGTCTGGGAAAGTCTAAGGGGTGCCAGAGCATCTTGATACAACTCCCGTTGACTTTAACCCTGGAGCACCCCTTTAGACAACCTTCGGACGGCTGACGTTAAATTCCAATTAACTTAGGAAGAGGGCAAAATTAAGCAAGTGGTAATGATATTGTAAACTGCATCACAGTAAGTCGATAAACAACGCACATTGAACTCAATCGGATTGTAAATGAAATGCTGTAAGTATTATATTTGAGATTGTTGAACTAAAGATTGTGGTCTACTCTAGTCTTGGTTGAAAAATGATTTACACTCGCGTCCACAAGCGTTGATCAGAGATGCAACGCCGAGTGTGAATCGTCTTTTAACATTATTTATAACTAAGTTTTTAGATGGTTAGTTTTTTTTCAAACAGATTGAGGTCTGCCTCGATGGCCAAGCTTCCGTTCTTTGTAAATTGTTTTCAAACTAAACATGGAATATTGTGAAACTTGAGTACTTAAATTAGTTTAAGATTTGACACAATCCAATGGATTCTGGTGATGTGAAATTATTCTGTCAGCAGCAGACACCCATATATTTTGTCATAAATTTCTAGGACAAATGTGAGAATGATGTAGAAACATTAAATTGGTACATCCAGGACAATCTGAATTTTCACTAGTGAAATATAAGCGATGTTTGTTTATATTATAAACAGATGCTGTTACAGCAATAAAAAATCGGACTTGCTGAATGACTTTTTTTTATATTTATTTCCCCTCAAACATAGAAAGGCAGTTGCCATTTACAACTAAATATTTCTCTTATGATCTTGAATATCTTAATTTACTTACAATCCAAAGCTTTACGCTACACTTGTACTTTTAATTTATTCTGGTCATATCTCAGAAACAACAGTGCTCCGTCAAGAAAGACAGAAAGACAACTCAATGAAAACAAAATCCTAAACACCTCATGGTCTGCTTCATGGTCCAGATAAATCGGAGAGCCGGGCTTCACTCACAAGGCTCTGTATCTCCAGCTGCAAGCGCAGAGCTTTCTGCAGATCCATCTTCCTTAACTGTGACGCAATGTACTTGCCATAGATGTCAAATTCATCCTCTTTGGCATTCAGCTCTGGGTCTATGCTGCCTCGGTATGACCTGTCTGAATTATCTGTACTGGTGCTGTGTTTAAACTTTTTCTTTTTAATTTTGTATGTATTCAGAGATTCATGCTTGATTAAACCTTCATCTGGTTCTGGTTTAAGGACTAGCATGAAGTTGTCCTGCTCAGTCACGAACAGGTCCGAGTTGCTGTTGGCATGGTCATTGACCTCTTCATCTTGGTCAACCCATATTTTTTGGCAAGAATCATCAGCTGTCTCGTCAAGCTGCAAAACAAATAGATAGTTTCTTAGTCTTAAATATAAAAACAAAAATGAGAAATTCTGGATTTGATTGATATACATATCTTGTCCTATTTAGTTACAATATGAAAAGAAGTAATGAAAAGACCTTCTATTTGATTTTTAAATTTAGCTAGATATGATGATATATAAAAACCAAACTAGTAAGTTTAAATTTACTATGTACACAGATGTAGCATATAGATTTAATCTTATGAAATGCAGAAAAAAAAGTATTCAAATTGGGAGTTTCTCAAAAAACTTCTTTATTCTGAGACATGAAAGATATATCAGATATATGAAACATAATTCATAATTAGTCTGAGGTGAAACAGAACACGTCTTTCACACATGCTTAAGTAAACATTACAATTCATGGAAACTTTATACCTAAACGTTTAATACTATTAATACTTACATCAAAAGCATTATCTTCTGTGTTCAAAGATTTCCTAATACTCCGACTGAAACACTTGTGCCAAGCGGCAAACCATTTAATGGATGGTTTAAAAACAGAGTCCGGACCCGATCTCTTCCGTATCTTGGCAATCTCTTGCACGTATGTGGAGCGTAGATTCTTAACCTTCGTTTTAACCTCGGGTTCATTCAGCGAAATACCCGTTGTAGCTCTAAAGTCCGCAATTATTTGACTGTATGCCTTATGCCGCTCCGGCTTCGATTTGTATGCCGGTAACTTACAATCCCACAGTAATTGGTGACCTAAATAAAGTTTTACGAACTGGCACGTCTCTTTTTCACCCCATCTCATGTTTGTTATAGATTTTCGGAAGTTTATTTATAATAAGGAAACCTAAAAACAGCGTTAATAACTCTGTTTCTGATTAATTTGACAGATAGTGTTTGTTGAACAAAAAATTTATGCATGCACTGTGACAGCTAACACAAATAAAAAACCATCGACTGTCAGTTTTATGGTCTTAAATTGCATAAAATAAATACGTCACTAAATTTACATTTACGTAATTTGCGTCTACAAGAACGTGACAAAATAAACTCTCACAGAGCAGAAACATCCACAAAGCCGTAGACAATATTTGTGTTTCCTTTTTTCACAATTTTCAAAAGAGTTTCACACTAATACTTTAAATTAAACTAAAACCATAGTATAAAATATAGGGTGGAAAGGTTATGGGCCCTGGAAGAAACCTACTCTAAATCCTTTATTTAGCTAATTTAACTGAAGGATACATACATTCCTTTATTTTTAAAAACAAACAACTGCATCAAAGGATTTTTTTTAATTTTGCTGGTCTCAACTGGGAAACAAACCAACTAAAAATTAAAAAATACTTAAACCCTCGCTTTTTTATTATTCAAATTGGTTGGATTATAGTTTAGAATGAAATTAAATATTTGTTACAAGTTTTTATTAACACATTCAGAACCAAGGACCCGGCTCCCGGGTTCTTCAAAACATTACTCAGATACCGAGAACCCGGGAGCCGGGTTCATTTTGTACTAGCTATAGACTGCTCGGTTCCGCGCAGATGTTTTGATTTTAGGCGTGGTCGTGAATGTGTTAACATTGCCTATTATAGTAGGTACTGGTTTCTTGTAACAAGTACTTAGCTAGTTCCCCTCCTGGGCCCGTAACTTCTTTCCAGCCTGTGTATGCAGGGTTTCTTAAAAACTACTTTAAATAAATCTCAGGTCAGGTTGCGTATCTCCAGCGCGCGTTGCTTGTGCGCCCAGAAGGACAATGTATTTGGTTGAAATATAAATTCGTTAAGCCAAAAACGGCTAAACCCTAAAACCCCCAATGGAAACATAATGCAAAGAACATTAAACTACCGTGAGACTCACTCATGTTGAATAGTAAACGGATAACTCCGAAGAGAGCGCGAAGAAAGCGGTGGCGCGCAGTGCGTGTTTGGCAGCACCAGCCGCGGCTCCTAGATGAAGGGCTACGAATTAGCTCGAAACATGTCGAGCTAAACTCGATTTAAAAACGTGAGTTATCCGAAAAAAAAAATCAACTTGAGTGAGTCTTACGGTAGTTTAAGAGGATAGGAGTCGCACCACAATTTTTTTATTTAGAATATCGATAAAAGCAAATCATAGGGGCATAGCCACAACAGATACTAATTAAATGAAAAAAATAATGACATAATGGCAAATAAATTTGCTCTAATGTCATTATTCACAGAGAAAACAGGGGACTATGTTTGTATGAAGAAGTGGTGCAACTCCTATCCTCTTAATGTTTAACACTTTTGTCATGTCCACATCAAAGAAACAAAACAAGTATTTAGTAAAGCACTAAATTCATGTATCAATGAGTATAAGAAGGTATGTTAGGTGCCTAATTCAATAGTAAACCACAAGCATTTCATATTTTATTTTTACATATAAAAGTTTCATGAACAAATCTTTGGTTCGCAGCATATTTGTAACATTTCGTTTTGATAAAATAAATATTAAACATTTACAAACTACAAGATAATTAATATTTTAATTCCTTCAATTCTATGATTAATGGATGTTTAGTCCGGTAATAATAATGGTAACTTAATTTAACATTGGCAGGTCAGAATTATTTTAGTGCTGCATAGCAACTTGTTGAAATGCATAATTGATTTTGTACCTACTCTCTTACTCTAAAGTGATTTGCATTAATTTGACAAACAAATCAGATTACCATTCACCACACATCTTATACCGCATTGGTTAACTGGTGCATGTAATGTCTTAATAGTAAGATTAGTTCTGATCTTTAAAAAATATTGCACTAGTGGTAACACCAAGTTTGCTATTTTTAATATTATTGATATTACCTTCCAACAAACAAAATATTGACCTGATTTAAATGCTAAAATTGTACCTACATTTTAGTATTGCAAAACAAAATTAATTTCATTTTTCTTTCAAACATTTTTTTGTAAATAAATAATATAAATATTTGACCTATAAACTAAATTGCAATTACTTATTTAACTGAAAGTTTCATTTCAATCATTATTAGCAGCATCTGATAGCCTGGCTTCACTGACCAAACTGTGAATTTCAAGTTTTAGTTTCAAAGCATTCCGTAAGTCCATTTTCCTCAATTGAGATGCTATGTATTTTCCATAAATGTCAAATTCATCCTCTTTGGTCTCATTTTCCACACCTGAAAAATATTCCTTGGCTCTATGCTTATTTTTTTTCTTTTTAATTTTTTTGTAAGGCAATGGTGAGATGTGCCTTTCTCTTTTGATATCCTCAATAGTTTCTTCAAGCCTGTTAGAGTCATACTCATCATCAGTTTGAGATATCAAAGGGTCTGGATTTGAGTCTTCAGCATCATTGTTACCATTGTGTATTTCTTGGTCCACCCACATTTGACAAGATGAATCCACCTCTGGCATTTCCTGAGACTGAAACCAGTAGTAAAACTTAAAATAACTTTGCTAATAACCAGTTGTTTACCTTATACTATTCACAGCGTTTTCACACCGCCACTACGACACGCGGTAATGCTTGCGATTTGTAAAAATCACACAATCGCTCTACTCACTGTGGTATAGCTAGAAGTATGCCTGTTACTAGGTACGTGTTTCAAGCATCGATCCATCTCGTGAAACCACACCAGAGATGGCTCGTAAATAGAGTCTGGACTAGATTTTTGTAGAATTTTGTGCACTTGTTGCAAGTAGGTAGTTCGGAGGTTTTTTATCTTGAGTTTGACTTCTGGAATACTTAAACATTTGGAAGTTGCAGTCATAAATTCTGATGTTATGCTACTGTAAGCTTTTTCTCTTTGATACTTTAATTTATAGCCAGTGTGAGCGGGATTCCACAAGCATTCGTGTTTTAAATATATTTTTACGAACTCTAGGGTCACCGATTCGCTCCATCTCATTTTTAAATTGTTTATTATTTAGTGGGACAATAATAAACAAATTTATCCAACAATTCCCTATTCCACTGACATTGACGTCTCTGTCTGTTTTTAAAAATGGGAAATTGAAACCAAAGACAACATAGAGGTGAAGTGTTTTTGCGTTCAAGTTAAGGTATCTTTAAAAAGTTTTTCCAGAAATAGCTCCTGATAAAGTTGAGTATTTTGTGTTAATTCGTTTATAACATCGTGTTAAGCAAAACTCACATATAAATCAAGATTCAACAAATCAATATTTTTTATTAATAAACATTGCTCCACTAAAATTAAATGAAACCATACATTACATCATCTGCACAAATGGGTACCTAAATTCTTTACATGGAATGTAACAGAAAATTCCTACCATACTATTATAATTCCCGAGGTGAAAAACACATTTGCACTTAAATACTATACATATAACATTTATTGCAACATCATCGGTTAATTTGATTTCAGACGAGATGTTCTCTCTTGGCTTGAAGGAGTGACTCAAGCAAGCCTGTTTGCCGCGTGTTGAGATGATGCTTCAAATCTGAAGATACCTGAGAAAGAAAAGGATAAATTCTGTTAAACTCTGGTTACAAAAAGGCGATCTAATTTAGACACAGACATTCATCCAACCTACACCAACATCCATTTGAATTCACCATACCTTTACAAGTGAATGTAAGTCATTTGTCGCACAGGATATAATTGCCGACTGAAGTTTCAATCGTAAATCTGGATTGAAAGGTATTACTGTGAACAAAATAATAAAAGTGAAAGATTAGTTAACTCTGTACCTATGACCTATGACCAAAAGTAGAAACCACAAATTTAAAATTCTTTATTTAATAGCACAACTAATTATATTTTGAACAAGCTATATCAAAAAAGATTTTCTTCTAGTGTTACTTACATTCACTATCAGCATCATTCAGTATGTCAGTGAGTAATTGCTTCAGGGATTCTGTTTTAACGTCCTTAGGTGGTTCTACATACAATGACAACAATACTCGGTTGAGCTGCACTCTGTGAATTTAATCATCATTCAGCCTTTTTTTGTTTAAGTATTTACTGTATTTTTTCAACAAATATCAGGTGAAGGTAAAGTATAGATTAAGGGACTACTTAAAATACTCACTCAGCTAATATGTCTTCAGGTAAATTTGATTTTGAGTCAATTAATTCATTAGCTTTTTCAAGAGCAATGTCACACTTCTCTGAAACAATTTTAAGCCCAATGAAGACATATTTAATTATTTAATAATTTACCTTTAGCCTCTTGTAGGAAATCCAAACCATTCAGTCTCTTTTAATCTAATGTATACACATTAAGATAAGTTACAATTTATTCAAATGACAGTACAAAAAACATAATTATAATAGTCAGGAACTAATTGTATAAAAACTATGTTTCACATATTTGCTTGATTTTGACCATACTAAAACAAAAACACAAAAATATATTTATAAATAGAGCATGGGTTAAACATTACATTACTGCAAAGTTCTTACCACTTTCAATAAGTAAATTAATATAATTCCTCAGGTACATAATTTTCATAGCACTGTCCACAACCAAGGCAAGTGCTTGTTCGTAATATGATACTGCTTCACACTTGAGATTGAGCTCAACCAAGTTGTTGGCTAACTCTGTCAGTATGGACAGGCGGATTGTCGAGTTGTCTGGATACTTATATAGGGCTTGTGTGAAACAGCCTATAGCTGCCTGGAATGAAAATAAATAGCTAAGTCTCCTGTATTGCTTAATACCTACCCACTACCAGGTCGTCAAAGTAAAACACCATGTTGCAAAATTCACATTTTCACTATTCCCAAAAATGTATTATTAGTCCTATTGGAATAAGCTTTGTTTGTTTAAACATGTTAAGTGCGCAATGAAGGGACAGTGTGAAAGTTATTGGGACATGACAGTGCAAAATTTGGGAAACACTGGCTTAATGCACCAAAGAATAACACATATTTACTTACTCCAGCAAAAATAGTTCAAAATATATTTTACGACACCAGTGAACAACAAATTGTTGAGCAAGAACAGAAATGGTTCTAGCAGGGAATACCTACAAACATGTTGAACAAAAAGCAAAATGTACAAACGCACCTCTAAATTCTCCCTGTCTGGGCTACAGAACTTCAAAGAGCTAAGTTTCTTCTCAGCCTTCATAAACTGCCTCGCTGCGGCCACCAGATGTTCTGCTTCTCCCAAAAAATTGCCAACTGAGGCTTCACATTTTGCAGCACCAATATACGAGTGTCCAGCAAAAGTTGGCTGCTCGGAATATTCGCACTGTATTGCTAAAGCCAAAAACTCATTGGTTGCTTCAGACACGTTTGGTTTTCTCAAGAATCGCCTGTAAATACTTCTTATTGTTAGTGGAACCGAAATGAGACAGAAATGTTTCGATGCCACGGTTACTTACTTTTTCAGCTTGGTGTTTATGTTCATAAACTGCTCGTTAAAGCTGGCGTTTAGGTCAGTAGCCATTGTTGGTTTAAGATTCTTTTAAGGATGTTGTCGTTATTGATTAAACCTTATTTCTTTTGTAAAATAATATTATATTATACACGAAGTAGTAGTACATGAAAATGAAAACAAGTAATCATAATCAAATAGCTGTCAACGCTGTCAATGTCAACCTCAACCCTAAGCTAAGAACCCTTCCTTCCTATTGGTCTGTCAGTTTTACTGGAATTTTTCGTTTTTCTGGAATGCATCCAAACTGCGTTTCGATACTGCTAGTTCCAAAAACTTTTGACACACATACGCGTTTTCTTATCAATTGTCAGTCAGATGTCAAATCCCCTGACGTGTCGTATATTTGGGTTAATTCGATTACATATTTCAGTATTTTATACCATAGTTTTGTATTATTAATAGTTGTGCATGTTATTTTTAAACCCGTAAAAGTTGACCACGATGGATTTCCTGAAGAGCGGTTTAAAAACCGTCCTGGGAGCACCAGAACCCGGCCAAACACCTTCTGGAGCAGAAACTGTAAGATACTTAGGCCGATTTTTGTATGAAATTTGAGTAATAATATGTTCTAGGAGTTAAATATAGGCTTGGGACCTTCGATATTGTCAAGGGAAGTTTGCTATGACAGTAAATTTAGTTGTGAGTCAACTTTCAATAGTTTGAAACAGAAAAATAATTTTCAAAATATTCTTTTAATCTAACATTATCTGGTTCCACTACTTTAAAATAATTTATATTGTAAGTAGTATGATGTGTAAATATTTAAATGTAAATAACATTGGAATATTTCATTTGATAATAAGATAAAACAATTTTCATTATTATGATTTACATTTGTTGTCACAGATGTGCAAACAATTTGATCCATTAATCATAATGATCATCCGTTAGTCGTTTATGATAAATCTCTGATCTTTCTCATTTTGTTTACATTAAATGCTCTTAAATCATATAGTATATGTATATTGTTTTCTTAAATAAAATAATCTCAAATGAATATTAATGATTTGGGTATTTAAATTTAATAAGAAAAAATCCATTGTTCTTAAATATGATGCTGGTTTTCGTAAAAGAGTGTAGGCAGAGTACACAAAGTTTTACATCAACAGATCTTTGCCCAGTTTATGTTTTGAAGCAAAATTTTTGCATGAAAATTATGTATTTTCTTACCAAACTTTTGTCTGTGTGGTTGGCATTTACCTAGTGTTGGCTGATTTCATTTATGGGTTAACATAAGACATCATATCGTCACCATCGTAGAACAACGTCGGATTTACAAAATTGCAAAATCGGGTTTTATTCGTAAATACATTTAAATAGTAACGCTTAATCGATGTGTATTTTTTTTTCTCTGAAATTATTAAAATTAAGCGAGTTCTAGACTTGGTATACAGACGGATCTAACTTTGACCCTCGAAACAATGACGGATTCGCGGATCCGCCGATATTTTATGGATGGTCTCGCCCCATGGACCCTTAAATCCCGCGACTTATGCGCATTACCGTCTGTGTTCTAGGTTAAGTGGCTACATTATAGGTGAATTTTACTAAGTTTGTAACCATCATCATGACTTCATTACAAGCATAGTTTTTTGATTTACTGAATTTTTAGGGTAACGCAACTAAAAACGTCGGAATCTACAATTCGTCGTTTTACTATGGAGTTTCCATATATTTTACAAAATTTTATTTTTCTAATTAAATATTACTTTGATTAATTAATAATAATTGTTGCAACGAAAAAAAATGAAATGAAATTATTTATGGTTTTCAAGACGGAAATTCACATCCGACTTTGTTCTTTGTATTACAACGGAATTTCAACCGCAGTATTAACACAACCGTCTTTTTTACAGGGACAAATTATGACATACGTCTCTGTTCCATTTCAAATTTCCTGAAATTTATGTTAAAATGTAAAAATTTTAGCTTCAGGTCAAAGTAAATTGTAGTAGATAAAACACGATAAAACATTTTATCATTTGTTTTTATTTTTTAGATAGGTACGTGTCCATCATCACATCACTTTTACCAGATGGGCAATCAATATTAACTTATTTTCAGACAACTTTCGAAATGAAGAAAGTGCAGTCATTATGTCCCTTGTAAAAATACTTAACCACAGTGTAGTTTGCAAAGACTCGTTTCTGCCTGCAAATACTATGTCACCAAATCTTTTTACAGTAGGCAGTCTGTCATCAGTAAATTCTCGGTCTACATCGCCTTTTACTTCTACTGCAAATGTTTTAAGCCCAGAGCTTAATATAACCCCAATATTGACAAGTGATGATATAACTTCTCTACCGTCTCCACTCAATAAGCAAAAGCAATGTGATGACGCTTTTTTGCCCTCGACATGTTCCCGATTACTATACTCTCGATTCAAAAGCGTCAATTAATAGCATTGTACCAGAATGTCCAGCAATTTTTAGTGCTAACTTACAAAATCGGGACAAAAAACTTCCCTGAAATAAAGCAACGGGCTAACAGAAGGAAAAATGATAAAAAACTTAGACTAACAGTAAAGTAGCAAAAAAGGGCGTGTTACAAAAACATCTTAGAAGTCAATGCAGGAACTATATTTTATGTCAATGCAAGTGGAAATGTTCCACTAATATTTCGCAAGATGAGCGCTTTACTATATTTATGAAATTTAGGGAGATTAGAGACAGGGACAAACAATGAAACAATGGCTATATGTGGCAAACTATTCAACTAAAGAAAGTAAGAGCAGAACATTTCAAATGGAATTAAAACACAACAGACAGTTTACGTATAAGTCATTTCTACCCAGCTTAAACGTCAGTAATACGGAAATTAATTTGTGTAAAGTTATGTACTTAAATATGTACATTAGGCATCAGTGAAAAAATGAGAAAAACGGGTCAATGGAGATCAAAAAAGATTATGAGAGGATGCTACACAAACCATGGCAAAATTATCGACAAAGAAATGATTAACTCTGTATGTGCCCATGTCGAATCGTTCCTCAACACCCGACAATCATCAAAAAGCCTTAACTTAGATGGAAGTCTTAGTTTTGTCAGGATGTTCGAATTATACAAAGAATGGCCCGAGTGAGAGAAATTTACCATTAGAGCTTATAGTTTGCAGCAATACAGGGATATTGTTAAAAATAAATTTAATTTATCATTCCGTTTCCCCAAAAAAGACACTTGTGATCAATGCCACTTATTCAAAAATATAGGAAATCCACCTGAGAAAAAAGACTATGCTGCTCACCAAAGTAACAAAACTATTGCAAGGGGATTAAAAAATAGTGATAAAAATGAGGCTGGTACGTCCAATGGCACGACATTACGTGCAAATGAGGTATTTTTACTATAAGGCTACAATTGGGACGAGCGTGGCTAAACGTGGAACCAATTAAGGCAAGTTATTTTTATTAAAAATATAAAGATCTTTTAATTCTCTGCAAAACAGGCATAATATACCAAGCCAGCACTCACAACTTTTTCTTTCTTTACCTCATGGACGTAGTTCAGTAACAGACGAGCCTAATGACGGCACAGCATGAGCGAGCCTATTAAGTAAACCATTTAAATTTGGCAGGCAGACTGTTGTTTATTTTTTTAATACTTTTTACGGAAATGCTCTATTATTATGATCTCATACTATGTTAGTGACTACACTCTATTTACATAAATATGTAAATGTTGTTAAGTTGTGTTTTTTTAGAATTTATCGTTTATTTGTACTACAGATTTTTTTGCTACCGAGAGGTTTATTAATTTATTAAAAAAAAAAAACAAAAATATGGTCAATTTTAACATTTTTGTCAAGATTTAATTACAATCCGTCACGTAAATATTGCTCAGTTCCGCAAAACACAGACGTATAATCTACTTACGACGTGCACCACTTGTGTCTCATCCGGAGGACAACGTCGGATTTTTACATTCGTCACTTTCGACTCCGTAAAATATCGACGTATGTGACTTTTCTCCAAATCTAATGAAATTTCAAAATATTTTCATCAATCAATAAAAAGCTAATCTTATTTACAAATATATCTGTGAATTTGAAACTTATATGACAATCCGTGTAAAAGTTATGGCAGAATGAACAAAATAAAATCTTCAAAGCGCTGTACTGTAAAGTTGTTGTTTTGCAAATCCGTCGTTGTCTGACGATGGTGACGATATTTATAAACAAACACTGCACAATTTTTTTCATTCTTGTATTTAATGTGCCCTGTGTGGTGATGAGTTCAGAATTACTCCTCTCAATTTCTGCTGTGGATGTTGTATGAGAAAGTTGAATAAGGTATGTTAAGGTATGTTTTAGGCGATAGGCTAGCAATTTGCCACTGTTATACCTTTAATCTGAAAATTAAAAATTATGCTGAATGTTGCTACAAAATTTTAAATAGTCATGGTTTTTCTATATTGTTTTGGGTGGTCTGGCTATCCCAATTGGGAATACAGGCAGTGTGTATGTATTACTACTCTTGGTGCTACTTGGGTAGCAGCTCTGGTGTCCTATTAGAATTTGTTTTTCTGCTTATAAGAAAAAAAGGCAGTATTTTTTGTCAGAATTAGGATTAAACAAACCCCAGCATATGTATTTTGATTTGATTTAAAAAAGTATAAGTCCATGCTTCCATTTGTTTGGTGTAACCTGTTAAAACACAGACCAGCACTTGAAATCCCATAATCTAACTAATGGACTAATTATAATGATGTATTTTTAACCATTCACACACATCCTCACGCCCGTATTCCCAAGAGGGGTAGGCAGAGCACATGAATTGAATCTCATTTTTAACCATGTGGTGTCAGGATAGAATAACACCTCTCCATTTCTTCCGTGGATGTCATAAGAGGCGACTAAGGAAATAGGTTTAGGTATGCTTTAGGTGACAGGGTAGAACCTGTCACTATTCTACTTTTTCCATCTTTGCAAACATAAAACTATGCTAGAAGTGGCTGCAAAGCGTGACTATCATAATCATGGTTTTGTCTTAGTCAATTTGTGTGCTCTGCCCACCCCATTTGGGAACACAGGCATGATTGTATGTATGTATGTATGTATATGTATGTATGTATTTTTAACCTAGTACACATGAGTATTATATTATGCAGGTGGAGCGCCTAGTGGATCGTGTGAACAACTCTACACTGCTGGAGGATCGGCGCGATGCGTGCCGCGCGCTCAAAGCCATGTCGCGCAAGTACCGCGTCGACGTCGGCGCTCACGCCATGGACACGCTCAAACAGGTATGTGGCAGCCGCAAGCAGTGTTGCTAGTTTAGCGAGTTAATCGCTAAGTGACGTTTAGGACGGCAGACTAGCCGCGACGGACTTTTTAGTCTATGGAATTAAATATGGAATAACGCTCATGACGCCGAAACGTCTGGCGCACAATGCATACAATCCACGCAGACTTTTTGTGCGCCGCAGACTCGATCGCACAAAATCTGTCGTCTACGCTGCGCCTTACTGAAATTTTAGCTAAAAAAAATTTTTGTTGTTGAAAATTATTCATGGAATTTTACTTGAAGCTTATACCTTTAAAGCTTCTGATGAGATTAGGCTTGTTAAAAGAAAGCTCTTTAAAGTCTATCGGTCTGTTTGAGAGCTTTAATGCTGCAAGAGAGACACATTGCCTCACAACACCACCCTTTTTTTGTTGGAAATTACAAACTGGAAATAAAAAAACCATCTGGGGAGGTCCACTCCACAGTTTAGGTACGCTCCGCCAGCGACCGCGTGACAGGTCCACGGGAAGCAGGTAACGGTAAAAAGGACGATAATATTTCACGCCTAAACGTGTTCGGGACTGGACCTTCTGTATGTAGTACCTATTCTGTGGTCCCATCCAAATCAGATTCGGAGCTGTTGTCTAATTTCTTAGTATAATTAGAAAATGCATCAGTAAAACTACTTAAATATACATTTTTTTCCTTTCGTTGCACCATCCTGGCTAAACCCTCGACTTCCCACAGGTGTTGGAGCTTGACAGAGCTGACAACGAGACCATCAACTACGCTCTCGACACCTTGAACAACGTCATGTTCCCCACACAGTTCGAGGAGGAGGAAGACAACCCTCACGTGCCCATGAACATCGGGGAGCAGTTCACAGAGATGTTCATCAAAGACCACCACAACATACAGCTAGTGTTAGATCTACTGGACGAATTCGACTTCAGAGTCCGCCTGTCCGCCGTGCAGCTTCTCACGTCTTTACTGACCAACAGGCCTAAAGATATCCAAGAGATTATTCTAGTCAAACCCATGGGTGTGTCCAAAATGATGGATCTACTAGGAGATCCTAGAGAAGTCATCAGGAATGAGACTCTGTTGCTATTGATCAAACTCACAAGGGGCAATGCGAATATACAGAAGATAGTTGCGTTTGAGAATGCATTCGATAGGCTGTTCGAAATTGTTTCCACGGAAGGATATTCTGATGGTGGCATCATTGTAGAAGACTGCTTGCTGCTCATGCTGAACCTTTTGAAGAACAACAGCAGCAATATCAACTTTTTCAAGGAAGGCAGCTATATTCAGAGGACGCTGCCCATGTTTAACACTCCAGACGAATCTGAGGACTACGGATGGTCCCCCCAGAAAGTGTCCAACGTGCACTGCATGCTGCAGATAGTCAGGACATTGGTGTCACCGAGTAACGCTATCCAGATTATATCCAGCTGTCAAAAGATAATGAAGAATGTCGGGTTGCTCGACGCGCTGTGTAATATTTTGATGGCGAGTGGGGTCCCTGCGGATATTTTGACAGAGACGATTAATACGGTTGGGGAGGTTATTAGGGGGGATGTGACTAACCAAGATTTCTTAGGGAACGTCATGGCGCCGTCGAATCCCCCGCGGCCCGCCATTGTTGTGCTCCTCATGTCTATGGTCAATGAGAAACAGCCTTTCTCTTTAAGGTAAGATTGGTATAGTAGCACGCTAATTTTTATCCCCTGCATAAAGAAAACTAACTCGCCCTAACTAAGCGTGAAAGAAAGTGATGAAAAATGCTTTTTACTTTTACCCCATTGCCGAAAGAAAAGAATTAAACGAATAAAATCTAGTCGTCAGTAAGTAATTTTTACTCAATTTATTAATGAAAAATTGACTTACGAGCAAAAACCTCCTTAGTCATTCCAAAACTAAATTTAATCCCTTATGTTTGAATACACCCTAAGGCTATTCATTCCTAAATACGTTACATCTCATACCTCAGTACCCCACTATCACTTCACACTTTCACTTAATCGCTGGTCAGTTTTATGCAAAAAACCATGAAATTAAACACCGGTAGCGGCGCGCAGACAAATTCGAGCGTTGACCCTTGCTATCTGCCTCTGTCACATGCGTACGGTAAAATTGCGCTCACGCTCGCAAAGTGCGACGCACGTGCTAAAGTGCGAGCGTGAGGGCAATATGACTGCACGCGTGCGACAAAGACAGCAGGTCAATGCTCGAAGTTCTCTGCGCGCCGCGACCGGACTTAAGTACATGAGTTATTATACCACAGGTGCGCGGTGCTGTACTGCTTCCAATGCTTCCTGTACCACAACGAGATGTCCCAGGCGAGCCTGGTGCAGACGCTGCTGCCGTCCTCGTCGGACGTGTCCAGCCTCACCAGCGGGCAGCTGCTTTGCGGAGGTCAGTGCCTCGGGATAGTACTATACCATTTTAGTCTAGTAGCGAGTAATTTAGTAGCTAAATGTGTTTGAACGAAGAAACTCGACTAAACTTTCATTGTTAAAACACGTTTAGTTACTAATCACGCGCAACTCGACTAAAATACTAGCCGAGTCCCAATAAAGAGCGGGAATGGGAATGAATGGATGGTGTAATTGTTACTAGATTTGTGCGCGAATAAAAAATGAACACTGATCGAAAACTGGCTTTAATTTAGAGAAAAACATTACAAAACATTATAAAACATGAAAAAACATAAAGTGCGTGTGGTTAGGCTCACGTATAACCGATGACAACCCGTTTGGCGCGGACTTCAAAAAATTGGCGGGAAAGTCACATGACATTTCATTAAAAAAAAAAAATTAAAAAAAAGTTAAAGTTAAAGACACAGATACAATTAATGTACGAGCGCGTCGCTAACACTAAAATACTAGCCGAGTCCCAATAAAGAGCGGGAATGGGAATGAATGGATGGAATAAAGTTTGGGGGATGTATGAATGAGTTATTGTATAGTAAAGGTTTCGATTTGTTGCCAGACCAGAATAAATTACCCTAAATACTTGGAAAAACTCCTGTGCGAACTTTCTCTTTCTCTCTAAAATTATACCAAGTTTGATCCCGAATAGCATATTTAAGAAGAGTTAGTTTTTCTCTGTGGATTCAAGTTTCCATCATCTGCCTGGAAAGCGATCTCTATTAGAGTCTTCCTCCCCCCAGGCCTGTTCTCTTCCGACGTGCTCTCGAACTGGTTCGCGGCAGTAGCGCTGATGCACGCGCTGATCGACAACCCTGGGCAGAAGGAGCAACTCCTGAGGGTCCTGCTGGCCACCAACATCGGCAGCGCGCCCGTGTCGCTGCTGCAGCAGTGCGCCGCCACCCTGCAGCAGACCACCAAGCTGCAGCCCAAGGTACAGGAGCAGCTGCTGCGGGTGCTGCTGGCCACCAACATCGGCAGCGCGCCCGTGTCGCTGCTGCAGCAGTGCGCCGCCACCCTGCAGCAGACCACCAAGCTGCAGCCCAAGGTACAGGGCACATTATTTGAATACGTTTTCAGCCAATCATAGTGCAGAGCTTTTGCGCAGGAAAATCTTTAACGGCCATTAACTAATACACTGCACAAGACGCCGGCAACTCCGGCGCCCGTCTTTTTGTCTGGCGAGGTGAGTGAGAAAGAAAGATTTCATATTCTACCTTATGCTTAAAGGTATAAATAAACCTATAAGGTTTTAATTGAATTGGTCATACATTCGATTTCATTAGGTATTTGTCTGCTTGTTGGCGCGGCCAAAGATTGTCTATGAAACTTATACTTGTGTCGCAATTGTACCTATTATGTTTATACTAGTTGTGTCCGCTACTCCGTCCGCGTGGAATAGTGACAATTTTTTCCGGTTTTTTGTCACATTTCCCAAAGTTTATTTTTTCTTATTAGTCGCAGCGTGATGTGTACGTACATACGTATAGCCCAAACCAAAGACTTCCGCGAGAAATTATCAATCCATCACAAAAAGACGGAAAGATATTGGTGCAGATTTCCCGCCTCTACTATACATCTAGCATAATTTTAGGTTTAAAAAAAATGTACAGCGCTAAAAGTCACACGTGTCCCCAGGTGGCCCTTCTAATGCTGCTATCGGCCTGGGCGGCGCACTGCCCCGCGGCCGTGGCGGCCTGCCTGCGCGCGCCGGGCGCCGTGGGCTACCTCGTGAACCAGACCTGCGCCAACGACCACGATGACAGCGAGGCGTTACTGCAGGGCCTCGCCGCCTTCCTGCTCGCCATCTGCATACACTTCAATGATGATTCGGTTGAGAATTATTCCAAGGTTAGTGGGTGTAGTGTGGTAGGCCTCCAAAAATAAGTAATTTCAAATTAAATTAGACTAATCAAAACAAATTAAGGCATTCCATTGTCCACAATTGGTTGAGTAAGAAACACTTATAACTATAAGCCGATCGCGAAGTACAGATAAATTCGAGCGTTGACCCGCTGCTTTCTATCTCTGTCGCACACGTGCAGTAATATTGTCCGCGCGAGCGAGACAAAGATAGCAGCGGGTCAACGCGAATTTTTCTGTGCTCTTTTTTGTGTGCTTTACGTGAGGCCTTTTTTTAAAGATTTCTTAACCCCCTTGTACATATTTTAAGATTTCAAAACTTTGTCAAATAGCCTATTAATGAACACCTTACTGACTTCCCGACTTCCTGACTTGCCCGTGTGGTGCCGGGTTAGAATAGCACCTCCCCCTTTCTTCCCGTGGGTGTCGTAAGAGTCGGCTCTGGGAAAGGGTTAATGTATTGTGGGCGATGGGCTAGCAACCTGTCACCGCAATATCACGTTTAACCATCTGGTTACCCTGAATTTGCTAGACGTGGCACTGGATTTTTGAATCCATGTGCTCTCCCTACCCCTCATGGGAATACAGGCGTGAGAATATGTATGTATGTATGTATTACTGACTTCCAGGAGTCAATGAAGCAGCTGCTGCTGAAAAGGATCGGCTTCGAGACGTTCAGCGCCAAGCTGAGCGAGGTGACCAAGCACGAGCTGTACAACAAGGCGACCAAGCACCCCCAGTTGCGCTGCAAAACCGCCTCCGAGATCCTTATAGACTACGAGTTCTGCAAGCTGTTCAAGGTGCTCGAGAGTAAGTAGTTAATTTATTAAACAAAAGATTGAAGAAAACAAAGCGCTCAATTTTGATAGAAAAACGACTTCAAATTTAGCGATATCCTAAAAGCATCATTAATATTAGTAAATACCACCAAAATGTAAGAACTGAGTTGATAACGATTATTACTCTTTATGACTAAACATTTTTTTGAAGTTTCTATAAAAGGAACGCCCGAACGCTCGTTGATGTCTTTCGATGATTTCTTTCGGACAGTTCAAAAAACTGGTCAGATTTTGATGAAATTAAAATGGGACCAATGGGAAGCCATTTCCTATCAAACACAAAAATAATCATCGAAATCGGTGTCCCCGTATTAAAGTTATGAGGTAAAAATATGTTACTTAAAAAATAAATTTAAAAAACCACTGAAAGTTTTCGAAGGTTTCCATTCCAACCTTCTTTTTTGAAATCGTTTAACAACATTAAGTACACGACAAACTATAGGCAGCGAGTAAGCGATCAGCTATCGGTGATTTTTTCGCTGTGTTAGTACTAGTCCCTTATGAATCAAAGTCGTTACTTCGAAAACCGTTGCATGTTTTGGTGCTCTCAACTCCTCGCTCCACAGGCGTGGTCACGCAAAGCCTGATCGTGAAGCCCGAGAACGGCGTCCAGGATCAGAACTCGGAGCGCGCGTCGCCTGATGATGCCACGCTGGAGCAGTACAAGAGCCTCATCCGGCAGCAGGACGCGCGCCTGCAGGAGCTGCTGCAGCAGGTCGAGGGCCTGCTGCAGCACAACCACCAGCTGCAGGTCAGTGGCTGGAGAACTGCTCCAAGGGTCTTATATGGGGTTCAACGACTCCTATATGGGGTGCAAGGCCTTGCGCAGACGACAGACTATTCGCGACGGACTTTTTAGTCTGTGAAAATAGAACCTATGCAGTATATGCAGTATCGCACACGACACGCAAAAAGTCCGGAGCACAATGCACACAATTCAGGCAGACTTTTTGTGCGCCGCAGACTCTATCGCACAAAAAGTCTGTCGTCTGCGCTGTGCTAACAGGGGTCTGCATACATGCATACACATCAGGCATGTATTCCCAAATGAGGTAGGCAGACCAAGAGACCACATTGACCACAAGCAACGTTACAAAGCCTAAACCATGGCTATTTCACGTCTTGTAGAAGTTTCGCCTTTTACGACATCCATTTTTGGAAAAGCGTTATTCTAAATCAGACATCACTCGTTTTATAATTGACAGGAGTCGTATAGGCGTCCGATTAATGTAACTTCGTTAACGCGATGTAGAAACTTTGACAGTTGATGACGTAGATGACGTTTATCGCAGAAGTTCCTCTACTCGACGATAGGTGGCGCTCAGGGTCACTAAAAGTTTCCTGCAGCAGGGGAACGACCAACCTTCAAAGGTCCAGCATTTTAACATGTATGTTCTTTGACAGGGTGCCCTGAATGACTCGATAGCGTCGAACTCTCACCTCAAAGATGAGAACACGCTTCTTAAAGCGCAAGTGTCTGCCGCCAAGTCGTTGCCGGGTCCGCCCAGCGACAGAAGCAAGGAGTATGAAGACAGGTATACTATTGCATTCTAAAGAATGGAGTTACAGTCCCCGGCATGTAAATTGGCAAGGTTTTAAGTAGTACTGAAAAGTTATTTTTTGCTAGTGCTTTTTTATTTATTTATTTTTTCTTGAAAGTTACTATAGCCTCCTAAGGCCCATGGTCCTACCTATAGGACTAATGTCAAAATAAGTTTGGATTTTACATGAATGACACTAAGCCTCAAATTCAAACGATCAAAATTTGGTTCTGGGCCTTAGGAGGATAGCGCCAACTCTTATGCATAAAAACAAATAGGTTGTTTGAGTGTCAAATAAATAAAAAAGTAAAAAATGCAAATGTTGATGGCTGCATTTCGTTACGTCCTTTGAACGCGCCACCAACCGTGAAAAACTTCTGAACATGTGTTAAATTTCCTTCACGTTCCGCGTCAGGTTAAACCAATTGACCTTGGAGGTGACGAGGCTAGACGCGGAGCTGACGGCTGCGCGGGAAGCCGAGCAGACGGCCGCCCAGGAGCTGGAGAAGACCAAGAAAGACCAGGACGACCTGCTGGAGCTGCTGGCTGACCAGGTTTGTTGGTGATACCGTCTGAACCAGTTCGTGCAATGCAAGATGGAGCGTAGAGAGCGTAGTGAGCGGGCTGAAATTATTGGGCGTGGAGGGCTTTTAAACTCTGATACTAAACTGAGATAGAGTAGAAGTCATGCCAGGAGTTAAAGATCAGAAAAGACCTGGAAAATTACTGGCCTTCTGAGCGTTTCATCAGGCTTTGTAGATTCCTAGGGTACGCGCCGAAGAGAACCAATTAGCCGACTTAGCAGCGAGGCTGGAGTAGAGCTGGAGAGACTACACCTGTCACTGTCTAACTAGAGACGTCAGAAAGTGACAGGTAGTCTATCCCGCGCGTGTAGCTGTGCCATTGAGGATATAACCTATAGAGTACTAATGTCATCTTGGTTGTTCGGAAATTATTCCGCAAAACAATTGAAGACCTTGCTGTGCTCTTATTGGCCGGCCCAAGATCGCGCGCCAAACTAGAGTTGGGCAAGTTTACAAATGTATCAATAATATCGATATCGATAATAGTAATTTTTTACTAATTGTCCTGGAACGCAATTTTTAAAACAAGCTCACCTCTCTGTCTTCGCACTCATCGTTCAATATTAATATCGCTCTTGTACAATTATAAATGAAATGTAAACCACTTTTAAAATAAAAGATTATAAAATTCACCAACAAATTTAATTCCTTACCAATGCAGTCATCTTTTGGTTTATTGAAAAAAAAATGCTAATCTGGACCGAGATAATAAAATAAAACTGTCAAAAAATTAAAAAATACGAATTTTTTTATCAAGGTTACCTACTGTAAACAGTGAACAGTTTCGTTAAATGAATCTAAAATAAACCTACTTTCAATCACAGCGGATTACAGCTAATTTAATTTAAGTGAATACAATCAAAACTTTACAAAAATGATTGTTATTGAAAAATACAAAAAAGCAGTTTTTTTCTAAACAAAACCAGCGGGGACACTGGACTGTAATTGTTAGCAGTGGAAGACTTCGGCCCCTCAACACGAACCTCGAAAATTGATTTGATTGATTGATTGGCCCAAAATGATGCTAAAAGTGGCTGCGAAGCATGAAATAGTCATAATCATGGATATGTCTATTTCACGTTTCGTGTGTTTTGCCTACCCCATTTGGGAACAAAGGCGTGATTTTATGTTACGTTAACATTTATTTAATTCGGCACCGTAAAATACGAAATAAGTACTTATAAATATCGATACGTCATTTGATTATTAAGAGCGCAACTCTAGTTACACTGTGTATTGAAAGAATGAGATGAAGTAATGGGATGACACCTAGGTGAAAGTGAGATGCATAATTATGTGTCATTTTGAATGACCAGTTAACTTGAGCTGCACTAAAATGAATATAAATTGAAAAATGCATGTTTACTGTTAATTACCGGTTAAATGTAACACCGTCTGTTTTCAAATTTGAATTTTTGCCGTTATTACCACACCAACGAATGGAACAGTACGTCATTACGCAAGTATATTAATTTACATCTAGAAATATGAGGAGTTGCACGCAGATCTGTTGTTGGCTCCATACAGTTTCTGTGACAGTGACACTACACGTTAGTATATTGAAATAAACAAACATTTGCGGACCGGGGTTGCGAACATTGTTTCTCTATAGGTTCTATCCTCTATGAGCTGTGCTAAGTTCTACAGTATGTAGGGAAGAACAAGAATAACCACAAATCAACATGCCAATTGTTTTTTTTTCAGGACGCGAAAATAAACGAATACAAGACGAAGCTAGCGTCCCTCGGGCATCCGGTGGAAGACGACGCCCCCGCGGAACCCAGCCTCACGTAGTACCCGACTGTAACGTGAAATCGTAACTTTAAATAGTTTTGAAGGAATTAGTTTTATTAGCACGCTATCTAGTAATGTTGGAAGTGTTCAAAGTCAGTCAGTGCGGGCGGCGCAGATCCGATATCAGGAGCATAGTTTTTGGACATCCCTAGTAACTTAAATGAGTGAGAAAGTAAGCGTTACGTATGGCTGTTAATTGGTCGTTTAAGTCCCCTAAGAAGCCGGTGTCGCCATTGTGACTCCTCTTGTGCAGAAAACCGTCTACTCGTGTGTCTCCTATATCGTGAAAAGGTTATAATCTTTATGTTGTCACTGCATTCCGCTCTATATTTTTTCCAGTTTACGATAAATTAATACGTAAAATTCATAATTTCGCCTTTGTTCATGTTATGAAATATGTATGAATTATAACTTTGCACGAGGAGTAAGGCGACTGCAACACAGGGAGTGACAAGTCGGCCGGTCGGTGATCCGATGCTTAGTGATCGACCCAAGGTGATAGGGATATTTGAAACGATCTGAAACATCATTGTTTATTTAACTTGTCTTAGTAATGCTCACTGATTTTCGTATCCAGACTGACACAGCTACTTCGAGTTATTTAAATATATTATCTGTCAATCTTAGTAAATATTCAATTTAAAGGACAATAATACAGTCAATGGCAAGAATATTCTGCTTCTGCGTCCTAGCTCGCTTTATCTATGTTTAATTTATTTTTACGTAAAATAATATGAAATGACAAGATTATATTTTGTTTCCCTATTTATAAATACTTTATAGAATAAAATATTGTACATATAATTACATTTCTTTTAGTTGCGATTGGCGAAGAATAGTATAGAGATGCGACGAATTTTTTTTTTGTGGTTTTTAGTAGGTAGGTTTTTATGGTTCGTCTAAGAATTCTGTGATATCTTGTTATCTGGCCTTGTAATCCTTGTTGACTGGCACCATTTTTTTTTTTACTTTTATGCGCTGCACATAGGTTGATTTTCACGATTTAGGCGGCCAAAAATATTTTATCGCCTTAATGGCTTTTAAACGATAAAACAGTTGAAAAACCGGCCAAGTGCGAGTCGGACTCGCGCACGAAGGGTTCCGTACCAAAAAAAGCAAAAAAAAAGGTTTTTTTTCTATGGGAGCCCCCCTTAATTATTATTATTATTTTGATTTTAATATTTGTTGCTATAGCGACGACAGAAATACGTAATCTGTGAACATTTCAACTCTCTAGCTGTCACGGTTCGTGAGATACAGCCTGGTGACAGATGGACAGACAGACAGACAGGCTG
>BHDV01002853.1:0-16290 GCA_005406045.1 Adoxophyes honmai | reverse complement strand
GGAAAGCGAGAAACTGACAGCCGCGAAATGGACATCTCGAGTCGCTTGTCGCGTCGCGCTTGCACTCCGTGCTAAGCGTGCAGGCTACCACAAAACCCGCATACATAATGACATACAATACATTCATAAACCATACAACCGTAAATGCAGATAAAACTTGTATAACCTGAACTGACCAAAATAACACTGGTATCACTAAATTATTATATCATCTGTATATTCCTGTCAAAGTATTATTTTAAATAACTTCACGGACACCATTGTCAATATAACTGTAGCCTTAGCACGGCAACACGCGATAGTTATTAGCCATGCTAAGATGACTGACAGGTCCATTTTTTTTAATTCATTACTAGCCATAATTACAAGGAATGTTGCAATATAAAATGTAGAAGTGCTGCCCTTATGTCATAGGATTAGGATGGCAACACAGGCGAGATAGACCTGTCACTTTCTGACGTCTCTAGTTAGACAGTGACAGGTATAGTCTATCTCGCGCGCGACTCGAAACGGGCCTTGCCGTACCAAGTCAGCTGGTCAGGCTATAATCAATGTTATTGAAGACTTACATACGAAATATTGCAATAAATAAATACTTTAACACTTAATGCAAAAAGCTTTTTAAAATGTGTGCTACTACTTGGACAAAAGTTATTTACAATGTAATAGGTATGCTATCTCTGTCTTCATAGTTAATAATACTAAAAGTAAAACTTTAGAAATATGACTAAAAGGATACCAAGTCGTTTTCAAAAAACATGTACCTAGTTAAGAGATTTAATTAAATCAAAAACTCTTTATTGCACAAAAAAGATAGGTCGCAAATAAAAGGACAAAGTCCAAAGGCAGACTTATGCCAAAAAGGGGATCTCTAAAAGCCCATCTTTTAAATAATAGAGCGAAGCAGCAATTTAGAGATGAACAAATTAATTTGTTTATGGATCCATTAAGATAATTAATTCCTCTGTGTTACGACAGTTAGCCATATATTTTGTTAATACACTTAGGCACGTAAACATTATTTGAAGAACACTATATAGCAGGCTGTCTTGCCCAACGTTAAACATAACATGGGAATCTACCCTTTCATTGAAGTGCAATAATTTTTTCTCACACTATGGTCGTAAAAATCTAGGCAAGCTATACACACGGCTACAGTTAACAGCGATATAAATTTATAGACGTGAAACTACAGATGTTTCAGATTTACCCTTATCTATTATTTATACAGGCATTATTTAGAATATAGAAGAACAATAAGCGAAAATATCTTTTTGTAAGTTTACTCCAATAGTGCCCCGTGTGGTGCCGGGTTAGAATAGCACCTCCCCCTATCTTCCCGTGGGTGTCGTAAGAGTCGACTCTAGGAAAGGGTTAGTGTATTGTGGGCGATGGGCTAGCAACCTATCACCGCAATATCACGTTTAACCATCTGGTTACCCTGAATTTGCTAAACGTGGCACTGGATTTTTGAATTCATGTGCTCTGCCTACCCCTCATGGGAATACAGGCGTGAGAATATGTATGCATGTATGTACTCCAATAGTTCAATGCAATCTTTCTCCAGAAAGTTATGTCGAGGTTGTACGGGCGAGTATGATTTTAAGCGAGATACTCTTTAGTATTTCTTCCACTATACCTCCAATTTGTGGGTAACATTTTTTAAAAGGTATTACTTTCAGGACGGATATACCCTCAGCATTATTACATTTATCATGAATAAAATTAACTAAACAAAAATAAATAGAGTAAACATTTCAGTTAAGTGTCTGCAATACAATAGGCATGTACTGGGTTAAAATATATCATACTAATTAGTCCGTAAGTTAGATTACGGAAAATATGACGTGTTTTTTGGATTATCAAATAACTAAACATCGACAGAGGTAGATCAGCAAAGTTCCTGAGTGACGTCACGCCGTGTTAAAAATTGACGTCACTCGAAACTTCAGGCACTATCCTCGTCATTTTTTGTTTGTCAAAAAAAAATACGTGTACAATATTTTTCAGTAATCTATACGACGAACTATTTTTTTTTTTTTGTCTTCTACCCAATTTTAATACTACACTTTCAAAAGTCACAGCAATACCGGCCATATTTCATTTCAATAGAATACGATATAATTTCTACAGCCTCAGGTATTATCGACACTTTAACCTATCACTATTTACCTTATCAGACCCAAAAGGCCCCCGTAACAAACAGAGGGCCCAAAGCCAGACAGGGGGCTTGGGGCCCCAATGCAATACAAGAGGCAGCTAGGTGACATAGAAGTAGAGTCCTATGCACAACAGGACTCCTAGCACTAGGAACACCATGACGAGGACGAACCGATCCTGGAGGGACCGCATTATCATGGAGTTCATGAGGCGAGAGGACCTGTTCAGTTGCTCATCGGTTTCGCGAAGCTGAAACAAGATGTCAATATAAGCCACTTGCTTTACCACGTTCGCGTCCGGCAGCGTTTCACTGAGCCCTTAGCTATGCCGGGCGAAATTATCGTGGTCAGGAGTACGAACAACATGGTCACAGATATGTGTCACTGGCATAGGAGTAAGAATTTTTTGGTCACAGACGTTGTGTCACCGGACGCGAATGTGTTAACCATTACAATACCCGGCATCTAAGTTGGCAAGGAGGTTTTAAGTAAAGTTGCGACCACACCATTTCTTAAAAAACGGTGACGGTACGGAATGCGTCACTGCGATTCCGTACCGTTTTTCAAGGACGTCGCAACTTAGGTGCGGAACTGTTCCGCTCACACGCTACTTAAAACCTTGCCAAGTTAGATGCCGGGGCGCCTGTATTGTGAAAAATAGCCCTCAAGTGCTCACCCGCCCCCGAGAGCGCTCGATGGTCTCCCGCTGCAGACTCAGGTCCTGCAAGACGGTAGCTTCGATCTGCTTCATCTCTAGCAGCACGCGGTAGCCCTCCGTCAGCGACTTGAGGCGCTCCATGCTGTCCAAGAGTTTCTGACGCTGTATAGCGAGACTCCGGACTTTGGATGA
Source organism: Adoxophyes honmai (assembly GCA_005406045.1). Classification (NCBI taxonomy): domain Eukaryota; kingdom Metazoa; phylum Arthropoda; class Insecta; order Lepidoptera; family Tortricidae; genus Adoxophyes; species Adoxophyes honmai. The sequence continues at coordinate 13,281 of BHDV01002853.1, read as the reverse complement.
GAGAAGGGCTAGGAGACATCAAACCAGCAGTTTACCACCTGCTGCAATATTCTGTTGCCGAAGACTTTGTCGCTCCCGCATCGGCTTATACAGCCATGAGAGAAAGTGCCTTTCAGACACTGCTTAAAGCGTCTATTACAGACGGAAGAAGTCATTGTTGCCAAAAATAGCCTTTAAATGCTCACCCGCCCCCGAGAGCGCTCAATGGTCTCCCGCTGCAGACTCAGGTCCTGCAACACCGTGGCTCCGATCTGTTCTGTCTCCAGCAGCACGCGGTAGCCCTCCGTCAGCGACTTCCCGGAGCGCTCGATGCGCTCCGTGTTGTCTAGCAGCTTCTGGCGCTGGTCGTTCGATGTCCAGTCGTTGAAGTTATCCTCGGCGTCCGTATCTGATGATGGAATGGAGTTTTATACAACTGTCACATGACAATAAAAATCATACTACTATACATACATATTTTCACACCTGTATTCCCAAGAGACGTCTGTAGACAGAGCACATGAATTCAAAAATCCAGTGCCACATTTAGCAATATCAGGGTAACCAGATAGTTAAATGTGATATTACAGTGACAGGTTGCTAGCGAATACTAACCTAACCCTTTCCCAGAGTTGACCTCTTATGACACCCACGGGAAGAATGTGGGAGGTGCTATTATAACCTGCCACCACACGGGAAATGCCAAGAATGCGCCACAAGAAACTTGCCACAAAGTAATAAAATAACCATTACGATTGTGGTTAATAAATAAGGCTTAATAAATGTCATACTGTGCTCCCAAATAGGGTCAGCAGAGCATACAAAACATGACATTGATAAATCTACACTTTCACAGCCACTTTTAGTATAATTAGATAGATAGATAGATAAAGCCTATATACGTCCCACTGCAGGGCACAGGCCTCCTCTCAGTATGAGAGGGCTTGGGCTATAGTTCCCATGCGAGCCCAGTGTGGATTGGGAACTTCACACACAACATTGAATTGCTTCGTCGCTGTGTGCAGGTTTCCTCACGATGTTTTCCTTCACCGAATAGCTCGTGGTAAATATCAAATATTAAGTATAATTGTGTTGTATCCACCGTGTGGTGCCGGGTTAGAATAGCACCTCCCCCTTTCTTCCCGTGGGTGTCGTAAGAGTCGACTCTGGGAAAGGGTTAGTGCATTGTGGGCGATGGGCTAGCAACCTGTCACTACAATATCACGTTTAACCATCTGGTAACCCTGAAATTGCTAAACGTGGCACTGGATTTTCGAATTCATGTGCTCTGCCTACCCCTCTTGGGAATACAGGCGTGAGAATATGTATGTATGTAAGTATAATTGTAGGTTTAAAATTATTACATTCTCTAAACACTAATGTCTGTTTAGCACGGAGTAATTATTGAAAATATGTAATAGTCTACAAATAAAAGTGGTCTCACAAGCGGCGCCGGTCGCGCTGGCCACGGAGCGGAACTCGTCGCGCACGCGCTGCAGCTCGGCGCGGTAGGCCGCCGCGCGCGTGCCCGCCGCGCCGCCGCGCGCCTCCAGCTCCAGCTGCTCCAACTGAAGTCAAATAAGTTCACAACTACATACATACATACATACATACATACATACATACATACATATTCTCACGCCTGTATTCCCAAGAGGGGTAGGCAAAGCACATGAATTCAAAAATCCAGTGCCACATTTAGCAATTTCAGCAGGGTAACCAGATGGTTAAACGTGATATTGCAGTGACAGGTTGCTAGCCCATCGCCTACAATACACTAACCCTTTCCCAGAGTCGACTCTTACGACACCCATGGGAAGAAAGGGGGAGGTGCTATTCTAACCCGGCACCACATGGTACCGTTCACAACTACAGTGCCGGATGACTAACTTGGCGAGATTGTCATAAGCAGAATTGTTAAAAAGTTGTAAGCATATTTCCTTTCTGACTTGATTTCACTTTCAAATAAAAGTGGTTCAACAAGCACAATTAAAACTGATAATTACAAAAATTTACCCAAAACAAAACTTTCATTTTTATATTCATTTACTTAATGGAATGGAATCATAAAATTTGTATGAAAAATTATACTTTTTTTTCAAAGGCGCTCACAATTCTGCTTACGAAAATCTCGCCAAGTTAGTTGGATGGAAAAAGTATGGCTAACTGTCATACAACATACACATAAGTACATATCCTTTGAAACAAAACTCTTGACACAGTTATACTTAACTTTGTGAAAATTAAATTATTTGATCATATACAGACATTGAAGTGTTTCAATCAATAAAAAAACAGCCTTCAAGGTAAAATATTCTCCAAAACATATACCTAATAGAATAAATGGTACATGGCTATGAATCCACTAAGTAAAATGCACTATCATTGAATCAACAATGGTCGACTCATTTAATCAGAGCGCATAAGAGGTTATTGTCCACAAAGAGCAAGGTTGTGCAAAATTAGAATGCAGAATGCACCCAAAATATGCAGTTCTATTAATACTTACAAGATCATTTGCTTCTTCAAAATTCGCTTGTATTTCCCGAGTTAACTGATCCCGATTATCTGGAATAGAATTTCAATATTACTCAGAAACGAAGTTTCTCGGAAATAAAGTAAACAGCAACGTAATCACAATGCAATTTTACATGTTTTTCAAAACATACCTTCATTGCCTAACTTTAGTCGGCCTATTTTCGATGTTATGTCTGCAGTAAGCACTGAATATTGTTGCTCATATGATTGGATTAATGTAGCCATTTTTAACCTAAACCGTGCTGCAAAACTACTATAGTTATAAATTCATTTACGATTTATTTTCATGAAATATAGTATCAAAACTCAAAACTACATCATCGTTTAATGAAATTTGACAACTAGATACTATAGTTGCCATATATAAAAAGCAACCGAGAGCTTTTGACTTGTCAGGGGAGTTAAATTAGAATTCTAAATGATAGTAATTAGGGACAGTACAAAAAGTAACAGTGAAACAATGTGAGCCATGAAAATACAACTATAATAAACCTTAGGTTCATTACATTTTAATTTAATTGACTTGGAGAACCTCAGATGGAAAACCCGTCTGTAACAATTATAACTGGCAGCACCGTTGCTCAATTGTTGCGTTTAGTTATTACTCAATTGCGTCAGTTTGTTGCAATTATTTTGTAACTTCTTTAATGTACTGGTAATTTAAAGAGTAGTATTTCAAAAATCAAAACAGTAAAATTAAACCATTCTACTAATACTCTCACAACTAGTCATCACGTCACTTTCTTTCTATTTTGCCATCTCGTTCTACACCAAAGAAACATATATATTGCTATTTCAGTTTTAGTACGCACCAAGCAAAGCCCCCCCTAGCGTGGATCGTGGGAGAATAGCAAGTGATTGGTCTATCTATCTATCTGTCTGTATATCTCTTAGTAATCTGTGGTCTGTATCTGTAAGCAAGTGCAAGCAACAAGTGTCGAATGCTTTGTATATTCCATTAACAATAAAATCGAACTAAACCGACCATTGTCGGTTGTTTACATAAAAACTTACAGTTTTAATCAGCATGAAAGTGAAAGGAGACATGTGCCAAAATCAAATAGAGAAGTATAAGTAAAATTTTGTTCGGCGGCGTTCGAAAATCAAAAAAATCAGGTGAGTTTTGACAGTGATTTAAGTTTCGAAATTTCTGTTATTTAATACACCTACAGCATGAATTGAGCTAGCTAATATTTTTAATTAGGTTAACAACAATAACAATAGACGACAAAGTTCAATGAGATTTTCTTTTTCTCCCACACTTTCCCTGCCGTTGTGAGCAAATAAGTAGATACGCAAGCTTGCATATTTATTAGATGACTAGGTGATGATAATGACCATTTATGGTAATCTCTCATGTTTAATGCTGTTATGGGGCCAAGGTGGGGCCGTATTGATCGGCGAGGGCTATTTAACATCTAATTACGACCTAACATTAATACGCCTTTGCGCTTTTGTAATCATTGTAATCAGATATTTTTTTATTATGATTTCCAGCCATGCTTCGAAGCTGTGACGAGGACTCAGGCCGTAGTTCCTGTTCGGCTGCATCAGTAGGTCTAAGCCCAATCATGAACTGCAGAGAAAAAGTTTCCCCAGATCTAACTAGGTATCCCAAAACCCAAGAAGTAAGCACTAACACAGACTTAAAAGTCAGCATACGGCCACGCAGCTATGTCGATCTCATCAAATCCCCAGAAGAAAGAGATCCATTCCCTAGTTGCAGAGTATCCAAGCACCATAGAAATACTTTATTCCACATATTTGACAATGCTAGGATGGGTGGTCTCAGCAATGCTCACTCTACTTTGGAAATAGGAAAGAAGCCATTAGAACAAGGACTTGTCCATAACAATGCTGTGTCCTTGTCATCAGTAGCTATGGAAAAAGACTCTAGAAAACCACTTTCCAATTTTCGGAGAGGCAAGCCTGTCCAAAGAGCTGCTTCTAGATTATACAAAGCTGAGGGAGTTAGTAAAGGCAAAGATGGATGTGTTGGTCCAGAATTTATAGTCAGGGCTTCCCAGCCAGCAAAACACATGGATTTAACAGTATCAGCACTTGCGGAAAAGAGAGTCATAACTGTGGTCTTACTCAATGGTCAAAAGGTTGAAATCCTCTGTGATCCCAACTTAGTCACTGCCGGTCAACTCTTCGAAGCATTAGTGCATAGCGAGAAGTATGAACACAACTTTATGCTGGGCATTGCAATATTAATTGGTGGGGATTTTGTATTCCTGCCAGATGATTACAAAATAAAGAAAGTGGCCCCTGAAGCTTGGAATAAATCGGGGCACAAAAAGAAATTTGTTGAAGAAGATGTTGCTTTAACATTATTTCTGAGAATAAAGTTCTTCTTACCAACTAATATAGCCAGGAACATACAAGGTGGAGAGTGGCGTAACAGAGTATATTTACAACTAAGAAGAGCCACAGTAGAAGGACAGTTGACATCTGTGATACAGAATCTCATTTTATTAGCTGGCTATGCATTGCATATTGAATTTGGCGAGTTTTCGTACAGGGAACATGGTTCGGCAGATTATTTTTTGATGGAACATTACTTGCCAGAAACTGCAATAACAAATGACATGTCAGAAATAAAGCTAAGAATGAAGAGAGCACATGAATCTAGGCGTGGTTTGGACAGGAATAAGGCTATTATAAACTTCATTACTTTAGCTCAAACATTTCGCGATTATGGCGCACACTTTTATTCTGCAATTTGGGCAACGAGAGACGGCTTTTGCCGAGATGTTTGGCTTTCTATTGGCCCAAGAGGTGTTACGTTGTATTCGCGAAGCAATAACGTTTCAGAAGAATTTGGGACTACAAACCGTATAGTCCTCCAGAGCTTGCCTTGGCATCACATACATACATTCTATTATAACAAGAAGAGTCTCTATATAATGCCAAATTCACATTCCGGCCTTTCCAAAATAGGCATTAAGTACAAATTAAAAATGCAGGACAACAAAAGCTACTTTACGTTTTGGCTCGCCTCTCTGCACCACAGGTTGTATTTAAAGTTGTATGCTAAGGAGGACTTCATTAATTATTTATCAGATGAACTTAGCTGTCCATTGAATAAAGATGGAACTCCAAAGAAAGCAAACTGCAGTAACTATGAAGATAGTTACAATTTAGCTGTGAGAAATCAGTTAAGGACTAGGAGGCCTGTGAAGCGAAGGTTCAGAGTTGACATATTTGGTGATAAAAAAGCGCAGGACAAGGAAAACGCGAAGCCCAATACAGAAGAGCTGCTTCGACGAATACTTTCGCCACAGCCGAGTGAAGAGAGCTTATTAAACTATTCAAATAATCCAGGACAAACATCCAATGACGGATTTTCTTCATCGGAAAGTTGTAGCTTACCAAGACGACGCGGAGTTAAGATGGGTACAAGAGTATTCAATGGGATAAAACCTGTACTAGATAAACAAAGTCCGGGACTGGACAGCTGTATTAAGACGGATTGCGACTTAGCAACAACACAAAGTGACTCAGATGACTTGGAACAAAGGCAGCATTGCAATGTAAACAGCATGAAGCTTTTGCCAGAGCGACACTACCACCAAGAGCTCATTCACACGGCCACTGCTTACGTCCTCGAATCTCCTAAAGCCTACCCAGAAGCGTTTAATTACAATGGAGTCAGCAATGATTCCTGTATGAACACTTCTCTATTTGATAAATTAGATAATATGGAATGTGTTCAAGGAGAAAGAATATTTGTAACTGCATCTCTGGAAAGGGATCAGATGAACGCTCTAGGACTACAAGTAGCCGAGGGATCTGATGGCAATGTATATATTAAATCCATCACGTCTGGTGGTCCAGCTGACATGAGTAAAAAATTACTGCCTGGCGACCAAATAATTTCAGTGAATGGACAAACTTTACTTAATGTAAAATACGACAAGGCGCTAGGAATGTTGCAATCGGCGCCACACATTGTAGAGTTAATAGTTCTACAAAATGCAAAAAGGAATTCTCCAGTAGATTTTAAGTATGATATTCCGAGAGTATCTGAAAAAGTAAACACTACTCCGACTAAAGGCGACGCCGGTCACAGCATGGCCAGTGGTTTGGACGGAGAAATTACTGACGACGAGTTACTCAATGAAGAAGCTTTAAAGACTATTTACGCGCTTATTAAACTAACCAAGGAGAAAGTGATCAGCCGAATGAAAGACAAAGCTAGCAAAGAAAATTCGCCCATTAAAAGTAATCTGCAGAAGTGCTTCTCAGAGATTAAAGTCTACGAGGAATCTGACGTAGGGAACTATTCGTCTCAGGAAAGCACACCACAAAAGAAAGGTCTCAAGTTCAACACGTGGCGAGGGCAACCTAACTCTAGACTAAAACGTCGGCCCTTAAGCCTGAGCATACCAACAGACGTCGAGTTATCCGACGATTGCTTAGACAACAATGGGATGCTGAAAAACTCGTTACCGTCCATCCAGTCTTCCCTTATTAGTTTAGATAAGTCTGTGAAGAGTACCTCTTCAAAAAACGTGGCGTTACCCAGAAACTATGGGCTCGGCAGGCGATGGCTAGGCCCTGTGAGATACCCCGTGACTCCTTGTAAAAACGACGCGGACGCAGGCGCATCAATAGACGAGAATATCATAAGGAGACGATTTATTTATGGCGCTGGCGACTCTGACGAAGATCAGATATTTTTGTAATTTAGCTTGTATAGAATCTAATAAGAATTATAAATATTATATTTGATTGAACGAGTATTACCTATTGGATGTTATAATTAGAATTAATAAGACAAATCAATAAATGCCATTATTTTTTACGACGTTATTTTCTTTGATCCAAGTCAAAGTAACGCTGAAACTATTGCAATACTACATTGCCGCCATTTTGAAATAACCAAATGAAGATACAAATTTAAACAAAGCCGAACTGAAGGTTAAGCTGAAACGAATAAAATTATGCAAGATTCGTACTCTCATTTCCCACGCCACATGTCGCGCTACATAAAACAAAGCTGATTTTTAAAAACTATTTCAAAAGTTGAATACTTCGGAAACCGTCGGATTTTAAAATCTTTGTTGCGTTTGAGAATTAATTTTATTTACGTACAAAGATTTTTAACATTCTTGGACACTTATCATTGCGTACTATTCTGTAGTTAGGGTTAGGGTTGAAACGCATAAAGCAATAACTTGGTACCGTCGGCAGCAGAATTGACTAAGTAGGTATCTAAATAAATTCGATGCAAGACTAGAATGTTGTATTTATCAGTACGTAATGTCATGTACATAAACTAGGTATCGGCAAAAAAATAAGTTTCAGGGAACTATTAAGCTTTATTACTTACGTACGCCACGATTAGATATATTTTTACGAGGGACTTATCTACAGTTACCTTGCCACTATGAGAGTACCAGTCCTACATTTGGGACAAATTATCTAAAGCTATTTGAAGTTATCCCCACGCTACAAGTTGAACGATGAACTGTGTGATAAGAGGCCGTTATCACTGAACATTGTAATGTTATGCAACATGCGGCACTATTATAGTTGTAACGTGTGCTTTAATGCGATTTTAATTGGCTTATAAATGCATCGGATAAGAATATCTCCATATCAGTTCGTTACAATGCGTACCTGCCAACTTATTTACGAAGTTTTACTATTTGGTTAATATAATACATCTAGTCACAGTGCATTCTCATACTGATATAACCTAACTCAAAAAGTTGTAAAATGCTGACGTCTCAAAATCTTATTAGACTTATCGTTATCGCTAGATCTGTTTAAGAGCTGTTGCTACTTATATGCACATTGCACACATACACGACACGCACCAGTAGCAAGCAAACTTATGTACTGTTCGGCATCGGCAAACAACTTGGCACGATGTTAGAGTATTATAAGTTCGCGCAGCGCTATTTCCAGGTAAAAGCTATGCGAGAGTTTACTCTCTCTCTCTAAAATCGTGCCATCTAGCTTGGCGGGGGACTGCTACACCCTTGTTTGCGTCGGGGGTCACATTGATTTGTTGATGTCTCACTTAATGCAAAGGTCAAAGTTCAACTGCATATAGCAGAAACAAGTTATCTAGCTGCCTTGCAGGTTTCTGCATTGTAATGGAGTCCAATGAACTCTTCGAGACGCTATTGATGCTAAAACATAGCGTGAATTAGATTCAGAGGGATGTGGATCCTAATTTGGAAAATTAAACAAAATTTTGAATTTTTGATAACATTTTTTATTAAAAATAACACCCGCTCTCAAGCTAAAATTAGAACTAAATAAGTAAATCTAACAAGACAGAAAATTGTCTTTCTACATTTGTAACACAATCAGACTCTCAATAAAAAAAAATATTCATTCACTGCACATTTGTAAAATCATTCAGGCTACCATTATATTCAATATCTTAACAAGGGTGATGTGACTACACAATAGTTCTTTTTACACCATAAATGCAATGTTTAAATTCTGTGGTTGTTTTACATCATGCCTCCCATGCCTCCCATTCCGCCCATGCCTCCCATGCCAGCCATGGGGTTTGGTTCCTTCTCTGCTGGAATGTCGCAGATGACTGCCTCTGCAGTGGTCAAAAGAGAGGCCACTCCACTGGCATCGGTCAGAGCTGTCCTCACAACCTTAGTGGGGTCAATGATTCCCTTCTCAATCATGTTGACATATTCGTTGTTCAGGGCATCATATCCAAACTCTGGGCCCAAATCCTCGACTTTGGCGACAACCACTGATCCGTCAATGCCAGCATTGCGGGCAATGGTCATGCAGGGCATTCTGAGGGCCTTCTTGATGATTTCAACTCCAGTAGTTTGGTCAGTATTGGCGGTCTTAAGCTGTTCAAGCATTGGGATGCATCTGAGGAGAGCCGATCCTCCTCCAGGAACAATACCTTCCTCAACAGCAGCACGGGTTGCATTCAGGGCATCATTGACACGGTCCTTCTTCTCATTGACCTCTACTTCGCTGGAGCCACCAACATGGAGCACAGCTACTCCCGAGGCCAGCCTGGCGAGACGCTCTTGCAGCTTCTCCTTTTCATACTCTGAAGTGGTTTCCTGGATCTGATCGCGGATCTGCTCAACTCTTCTGTCAATGTCGGTTTTTTTGCCCTTTCCTTTCAGAAGGAGTGTGTCATCCTTAGTAATAGAGATTTCACCAATCTGTCCAAGATCTGAGAGCTGGACATCTTCCAGCTTGATAAGGTTAGCATCATCTCCAAACACTACACCACCAGTGGCAATGGCCATGTCACTGAGGGTGGCTTTGCGGTTGTCACCAAAACCAGGTGCTTTAACTGCCGCAACTTGCAGACCAATCTTAAGTCGGTTAACAACAAGGGTTGATAGAGCTTCACCATCAACATCCTCAGCAATGATGAGCAGAGGCTTCCTCTGTTGGTTGGCCATCTCCAAGGCAGGGATGATAGTCTGGACATTACTAATTTTCTTCTCAGAGAACAAGATCAGAGCATCCTGGAATTCGACTTTAGCACCCTTGGACGAGTTGATGAAATATGGTGAAATATAACCTCTGTCGAATTTCATACCTTCAATGACTTCCAGCTCGTCGGTGAGCGTCTTGCCGTCCTTGACGGTGATGACGCCGTCCTTGCCGACGCGCTTCATGGCGTCGGAGATGAGCTGACCGATGGCCGTGTCGCCGTTGGCAGAGATGGTCGCCACCTGCGCGATCTCCTCGGGCGTGGTGACGGGCTTCGACATAGACTTCAGCTTGTCCTTGACGGCATCCACGGCCAGCATCACGCCTCTCCTGATCTCGATGGGGTTCGCCCCCTTCGAGATCTTCTCGAAGCCCTCCTTGGCGATGGCGCGCGCGAGCACGGTGGCGGTGGTGGTGCCGTCTCCCGCCTCCTCGTTGGTATTGTTGGCCACGTTCTGCACCAGCTTAGCGCCGATGTTCTGGAACTTGTCTTTCAATTCGACTCCCTTGGCAACTGTCACACCGTCTTTGGTTATTTTCGGAGAGCCCCACGATTGCTCCAATATGACGTTTCTACCTTTAGGACCCATGGTGACTGCCACCGCGTCGGCCAGGACGTCTACGCCCTGCAGCATGAGGGCTCTTACATCAGCACCAAATCTCACATCTTTGGCATAAAATCTGGCATTTTGATGACATTTACTCAATGACACGGAATGGCGAACAACTCGAGGTAATCGCAACATTTTTTGATGGATAAAGATGCGAATATTATGCTCAAATAAAGGATTCAAACCTTTACTTCTCGAAGTTTCTTACTGGAATCGCAAAACGTGATCCTCCGCCGGTTCTAGGTTAACTCTGCGAATGAGCGATAAAATGCTGTGATGTAATGAGCGAGCAAGTGAATGAAATAAAAGAAAATTGACGATACCAGAGACAAAACTAACGGAGTGAATACTTTTTCCTCATGTTGGCAGCATTGTGCATTATAAGGCATTAACACACGAGCCGAAGTTTCGTTAAGTAAATTTTACCGGTTTATTTTCCATTCTCACCTCTAGCCTCTGTCAGTTTGACATTTATTTTTGACATTCGTGGTCGACGTTCTCACGCAGGAGGAATAGTGCGGCCACCACGTTTTAAAAACCATTTATCAACAAAAACATGCGGTGATTTGTAGCTCAGATTACGCTGATAACTCGTGTCTGTCGGACGTAAACCGCAGTTCAGTGCAATATTTGAATATTACGCTAGTAAAATATAAATATTACATAATGGACGCAAGGTGAGCTATTTTAACAACTTCCTCGTACTGTGCTGTTGTTAATTTGGTTTAATTGACAGGAATATGTTCCTTTTCGCGAAGCTGTAATTAGGAAGTATCAAGTTTAAGACCCACGTTTATATTTAGACGTTGAAATCGTCATGGATTCGGAGTTATACTTTTTCAAAGCGTGGTAAATCGCATTGTGTAGACCGCGCAATATTAATTTTGGACGCGTTAACTGCACTAATAATTCCCAATATTCGGTATCTTGACTGTGAAACATATATTTTTTCCTTTATAATTTCTATATTTCACTTTCAGTAATTGTGTTTGTGATGGTGTTCTGGTGGGCATTGGAAACCCGCTGCTGGACATATCGGCGTCGGTGGACGACGCACTGCTCAGTAAATATGGCCTTAAACCAGATGATGCCATTATGGCTGAGGAAAAACATATGCCTCTGTACAGGGAACTCATGGAAAAGTAAGTTATTCTTCTTCTTATTCAGTAATTAAGTTTTCTCTGTCTCTCAAAGGGTGGCTGTAAGAGATCCCTTAAGGAATAAGTTGATCTTTGTACTTTACCATTTTACTTGCAATTTTGTTTGTTTAATAAAGTGTTTACTTACTTACATTTAAGAGCCACACTCTTAGAATATCCTCATGGTCTTTGGACAGAGGTTTGGCTTTTTGATACAGCAAAAATTCTACTGCTTATGTATTTTCAATATTGAAATTCTAGCTTCTACTTGCAACTTAGCATGTTCAGGATCAGTACTTTGAGTAAGCTATCATTTACATGCTGTATATTGTGAAGTTACATTAAAATTCCTCCAGTTTTAGTGAGAAAGAATTACATACATACATACATACATAACCGTCACGCCTTATTCCCTGCAGGGTAGGCAGAGACAACAGAGCGCCACTCGCTTCTATTCTGACATACCTCTTTCGCTTCACTAACATTCATCACAAAGAATTACAACCACACTCAAATGCATCCAAATAAACTTTGGTATTTATAATATCAATAGGACTATTTTGATACTAAGTAGGACTACTTTGATTGAGTTTGAGTTGACTTTGAGGACTGTAGAAAAAAAAACAGGATTGTATACACATACAAAGTGTATCTATCTATGTCAAGGAAGTTCATCAACCAAGATGTAATTTATTATTGCTACTTACCCCTTATAATCATGGGAAGTGCAAAATATAGTGCATGCCTTTTTTGTTTCAATATCTGCAAATTACCTATGCTGATTGAAATTTAAATACAAAAATGATAACCATAAATAGAGCATGCATCCATGCCTAAGCATACAAGGGGTTAAATGCTTTTGTGTGCCAATTGGCTGCTCTGATAGTATTTGGATATCATTTAAGACATAAATATACAACATAAAACATGCCAAGCCTCTTAGTAGCAATAATTATGACTTACTTTGTTCTGGTCTCATGGCAACTGTGGATATTTATTCACAAGCAACTTTATTGCCAATTTCAAATGTTACAAGAAGCATTTCTTTATTGTTATAAATATGAGAAGGAATATTATCTGTATGTAGTTATATGTATTTACTTTAAAACTCAAAAAGTACTGGCAGGGGTAGCAGAGTGGCGTGGCACAGTGGCATGATGGTATGACCGAAACGCTGTTCCCTGGCCTATGCTTTGTGCGCCTACCGTCACATTGCTCCGCGCCACCATGCTTCCACGGTTTGTTTTATTAATTTATCAAATAAGCTGCAATCATGAATTACTTTGTCATCTGTGATATCACTGTAGGACTGATTTTTTCTTCTTTAATTTTGGTGCTTGGATTTAATAAAAAAATCTATTATTTTATTTAGATACAATGCAGAGTTCATTGCTGGTGGCAGCGTCCAGAACTCACTGCGAGTTGCTCAATGGATCCTCAAGACACCTGGAGTGAGCACATACTTCGGATGCGTCGGTAATGATGACTACGCGAGAATTTTGCAGAAACGCGCCACGTAAGTACTGTAATGTATAAAAAAATAAAAAAATATTTTTAATTGTTGG
>BHDV01002845.1:34162-49241 GCA_005406045.1 Adoxophyes honmai | reverse complement strand
GGAAGAGAAAGACGGAGGACCGTGTTGAGTGGCGTGCCATAGGAGAGGCCTATGTCCAGCAGTGGACGAATATAGGCTGATGATGTATGTAGGTAATGAGTGGATAACCCTTGGCCTACGGATAGAGGGCACTTAGGACGTTATGAAAAAGCTAAAATAGGTCCAGTAAAAGTAGCATGGTGTTCGAGATATTTGGACTTTTAGGTATTTTTCGGAAATGAACACCCTTGTTCAATGTTTCGATTATAGCATCATTGTAAGGTTTTTTTTTTTATTTTTCTTTTTGCTCAATATTACTGAATATGTACTTGTGTTATCAGATAGGAATCACCATTTTTGTGAACCATCAATAGATTAAAAAAAAATCGCAAACACGAATTCTGCGTTTTCAATCGTACATAGATCGAACTTTCAACTATCATGGTGAAAAAAAAAATACACTACGGTCTAGTTGCCCATAAGCTTAAAAACATGCTTATTTAATAGAGATTTTAAAATAGTAAACATTTGTCGGTATCACTAATAAAACTTTTGAAAAAAGTCTGGTAAAGGACACAGCAGCTGATACTATACCTTATCGGTTTAGGTAGTTAAAACAATATAAACAATCTTGACATGTCTTTTTGTTGAAATACAAATTTAAAAAATGAAAATCGTTACACTGTACAATTCAATTATGAAAGTAAATGATTTTTTCATACCTAAATTGTAAAATGTAAAGATTTCGATTTATAAAGCGTATGTTTAAATAAAAAGACACGTCAAGATTGTTTACATTGTTTTAACTACCTAAACCGATAAGGTATATTAAGTTTAGTTTCAATTGGTACGTCCATATTATGCAAAAACTTAAAACAGTTCACCCCCGCCGACCTCCTGTTATTGGAAAATTTGGTACAAAATTGTAGTCAGTATTGTTGTCAGTTAAGCCAAGGGCTTGCGGAAGGCAACATGAGCAACGGGGGCGGGCGCTCACCAGGTCCACTCGCAGTCGGCGTAGTAGCCCAGGTGCGGCGGCACGGCGGGCGCGTGCCGGCACAGCGCCGTCAGCAGCCGCACCCACTCCGCGCGCTCCACGCAGTTGCTGGCCTGCACGAACACCACGCGCTCGCGGTGCACTGCCCACAAACACACCTTTATTTATTTCAAGTGCCGGCTTGCTATCACGTTTCTGAACCAGAGTGTTTTCAATAGGGAAGCAGGTTTAAAAATATTATCATTTTAATTAGTCCGTAAGTTAGATTATGGAAAAAAATGAGACACATATTTTTTAGTTCATCAAATAATTAAACATCAACAAAGGTACAGATCAACAAACTTCCTGAGCGGGGGCTCGTACAATTTTTACTCAAACGTGACGTCACACGAAACTTTTAGGCTCTGTATTATCGTCATTTTTCGTCGCTCAAATAAAAAAAAATAAAAAATGGGTACAACATTTTTTCGTAGTCTATGTGACGGACTAAATAGTTTTTTCTAGTCATCTAGCATATACTCCCTGCTGTGATCCAATACAAAAGTATCATCCACTGTTTTACCACTCTGGTAAAGCCAAATGGGAGATAAGGACCAACTCAAGATGACGTATACCGCACACGGCGTACGCCTGCCTAATAAGAAATTGTATGAACACCGCTAACTGGCGCGGGCGCACGCAACGGACTACAGTACGCGCGTCAGCTAGCACAGGCCCTAAGACTGAATAATGCATTCGTAGATTCGTAAAGCTAAACATAAAACAAAATGTAGGCGTTGTTAATAGAGTTGTAGCAATTAGGCACCTATTTGGAAGATGTTGTTGGTGCCGAGCGGCGCGCCGGCGGGCGGGCAGTCGACGGGCGCCACGGCCAGCACGCCGGCCAGCGGCAGCCGGTGCGCCGCCGACTTGGCGCCGCAGCGCGACCACGACAGCTCGCCGCTGCAACACGGACGCGGAGCTTACAGGGCATGGAGCGACTGGACTAACGCCAGCGGGACTGAACACCACTGTCATATGCAACGTCATCATTCCGCTTTCAACATTTCACAGAGTAAGTGCGATCGGAATTAATATTTATTAAAAGTAATTAAAGTTAGATAAAAGGCGGACTGACTCTCAAAATAGACACAGTTATAAAGTGCTACTCCATACAACCGCATTGCAGTCAAAATTTACCGCACTTCAAAAAGTTTCGTAATAGTTTGAAAGAGTAGGAACATGACACATGTAGTCAAAGTGACTACCGTCATGCTAGGGTTGCCAACTTTTTTTGGACCCAATATAGTAGTTTTGACTTCAGAACCCATAAAAATATAGTAGTTCGGGAATTATTAATAAAAAATATAGTAGGTTTCAAATAATATTTAATTATCTCTTAAACATATATTTTTTACTGCTTTGAGCTTTCATTAACAAATTTTTGTTTTTCAAGAAATTGTTAAAGCAATACAAGCACTGCGGGGTTGTATGTAAATGTAAGTAACATTTTCTTTCAGAAATATTCTGAAAGTGTGATAAAAAAATAGAAACCAAGTTTAGCGACTTTGATGACAAAAATATAGTAGTTTTGCCTACTATATTTTATTTATAAAAATATAGCAGTTGGACCCCTAATATAGTAGGATACTATATTATATAGTAGGGTTGGCAACCCTACGTCATGCCGACCACACAAAAATATTATTGACCTAAAAACGAAAAATAAAAAATATCTAAAAAAGATATCGACTATCGAGAAAAAATATAGTTAGCACCTCTTTAAAAAACTTTATTTAGCCAAGTGAAGACGAAGTTGAAAAATATTAGAAGGCTATTTTTATTATTCAACGCCATCGCCATGTGAAAATCGTTACCATGCGACTATGCAATAGTACATTGAGAAACGAGGGAGGTAAGTGGAAAATTTCAAACGAGAGTCTGTTAGAAGCCCGAGGGCTTTTAAGACTCGAGTTTGTAATTTCCTTTACTGCCCGTGTTACACACAATGATTTTCATCACATTTGGGAGGAAAAACTAAAAATTAAAGAAAATGCATGTCACCATGCGCGCCACGCCAATCCGCTTGCGCTGTCACTGCTGTCATTGCGTTTAGGTCTATTGTCACTATTTTTTAATCATATACCACAGACAAGAACTATGTTTCATACAGAATGCGAATGGTCATTCAGCCAGATTCTGCCAAAAAGGTTCAAACAAATTTACAAAAAATGCATATTAAAAAACGCATTGACATACAGCCAAAGTATTAAATTAATAGTTTCAATGCATACATTAATTTTGCATTAAAAAATTGGCCCTTAAGTCTCAATAGCAGAATTTTTATTTTTACATTTGTAACCTCCTTAGTCTGAACTAACGTAACTTCTAACAGACTCTCGTTAGTAATGTTCCATTTACTCCCCTGGTTTCTCAATGTACTATTGTCTTTCTCTCCTCTTGGTACCTGGTGAGCCGGAAGTGGCGCCGCTTGGCGTGCGCGTGCGCGGCGCGCGCCCAGCGCTTGCGCGGCGAGCCGGCGCCGCCGCGCGCGCCCTCCGACCGCTTGATCATCGTCCTACGAACACAAAGACACGCGCTCTAGCCCCTTAACAGACACAACACAACTTAAGCTCGATACCGTACCACGCCCGCCGTACTCGACGTCTCTAGTACACACACTAAAAAGCCCAAGCGAGGGTACCGGTTTTTAGAAGCACAATTAACTGCATGGGTGTATTTCAGCAACGCGGTTCAAGTTGTATGGAATTACAGAACACAAATATACAAACAAAAGCAAAATTATAGTCGGTGTCGTGTTTAAATACAATAATATAATGAAATGACTTGCATAAACCACGATTACAGCATTCTACTCGTCGCTTAACATCTAGCTACGAATTTGTTACTAAACTACGTTACATATTTATCTATTTCAGGGGAGTATAAAAACTATCTTATTATTTTAAGTGAGCAAAATATTTAAAGGAACAATTAAACTATTTCCAGGACAGCAGTATGTGTGCACTGTAAACTGTCGTCTAAGACAGGGTCGGCAATTAGTTTGAAATAGGATCCGCGAAAGCTGTTAAAAAATTAACTTTTTGGTTAAGAATTATTTTTATTTCCACGCAAATAAGCAACATTTCCACGTTATAATTTAGATTTGTAAATAGGTTGTTATTAAGTAGGTACCTATACTCAAACCACCTGGAGGCCCGAGGTCGGAGGCTAGGCCTTCGCGGTCCGACATTGCCGACCCTTAGTCTACACTACATAACAGCGAGCATTACCAATTTCGCGTTTCCTTTATAACTATAACACAAGCGTCGGTTGGCATTACGTAAAGACATGTACCATACCCGTATCTGATCCGGATGAGGCACAAACAAAGAGACATTAAGTTAGCGGGTTGTGAGCGGGGCAGGCGGCGCGCGCGCGGCACTCACCCCTCCTTGAGCAGCACGGGCGACTCCTGCACGCCGCCGCCGCGCTGCTCCGAGCTGCTCGAGATTATCTCCAAGAACTGCTTTATTGCTTGCACCTGTCACACAAACGTTACTATAACTTTGAATTAACTATCTATACATAACGAGTTTTCTTTCGTGCTTCTAACTTCCTTAATAAAACAAACATATAAGATGACGTAGTCATCATATGTTGACTTAATTGTGCATATTTTGACATTTTGTACTTTCGAAATATGACTACTTAAATAGTTTCAAAAATAAATACATTTATTCGAGTCAAGAGTCGATCCAAGTATTTTAATAATATATAAAAAAATATTCTCATAGTTAGTCTATCCATATTTGTATTTCAATTTGAAATAAGTTTCATGACTGCTGCTAAATAAATTGAGAAACATCCTGCTTGAAAAACCGGACTACTATGGAAATGTCCATACAACGATATTATTATGAGTGGGTATTTTAGTAAAGTCAGTACTCGTATGAGACGTACGTGTCGCGTGGTGCAGAAGCTGCGGTACAGCTCCGCCATGTACTCCTCCTTGCAGACCTGCTGCGCCGAGCGGCTGCTGACCAGGTTGCCCAGCGACTGGATGGTCTTCGAGATCAGCGTCAGCGTGCGGTTGGTCTGCGGGTCCTGGCGACGCATTACACACCCACTTACAATAAATTAATAAATATCATATCACTGGACAATATTTACACCAATCACCTAGTCCCAAAGTAGGCAATCTAATGCCTGTGTTATGGGTACTAGACAACGGATTCATCATACAAACATCTGCCCCGACCGGGGATCGAACCCGAGACCTCAAGATTCACATTCAGGTTCTCTAGCCGCTGGGCTATCCGGCCGTCTTACAATGTATTCTCTTCTAATCAGTCTTGTCATTAATCTTATACTTTTGTTTACTTTGGTCTTCTAGATAAGCCAACATTAACACCACGTTTAGTCGTAACACGCAAAAGCAGATAACAACATTGTAAGCAATATCCGCAACTTTGTTTAATCTAGAAACCAAAACATAATCTACGACGACGTAATTAACTAGTTGCGATGTCTATCAGTTACATATGCAGGGATGTTAAAACTAACTAAACTTGTCGATGAAATCGACGTCGAGCTGTAAAATGTTCCATACAACGTGACAGCTAATTTTGACAGCTCGACGTCGAGCTCCCGACGAGTCCAGTTTGTTACGTTACAAGTCCCGCTGATTGGCATAGGGCATCTCTTGGCGCAAATTAACAATAAACATTTAAATGTTTTATAGTTGAACGCAAATAAATAGCGAAGCGCTCCATGAGATGCTACTCGGCATTTTTAAACCGACGTCGCTCACTTCTTACTTGGGGAAGCCATTAGGTCTAACTGCTATTATTCATCGAATGTAAGACTAATACATTTATCTATTTAGGTAGTTTGCTAAGTCTCATATACTCACGATCTGTTCCGTGGTGAGGTCGAACAGCCTGGGGCCGAGGATGGCGGGCGCGAAGAACCGCAGGAATATGAAGCCCGAGACGACGGAATAGCGCACCTCGGCGTTGCGCGGGAAGTGCCGCGCCGCGCACTGCCGCAGCGCGTCGAACAGCCGGCACATGGCCGCCGGGCACGTCGCGTGCGAGGACGTGATCGACTCGAACACCTGCCGCGCACAACGTCTCACGCCGTTCATACACTGACAAGTTACCGTGCCACTCGGCAGAACCCAACCGCACGGACGATGATGTCCTTGTCAACGTTTTATGAAAAATGTGAACACGGTTCTACAGACTGTCATGCTTAAACTTGTCAAAATATTTGTTAGGATATTTATCGAGATATGATACGAAGGCGGGTCAATAAGTCCGTGACTTTGTTATTGAACACAGATTTTTGCGTAAAAAATCATTTTATTTTTTAAGATCATCTCTTTAAAGTTCTGCTCACTTAGTACGACGTTTCTCTAGTTTTTTCATCTCTGTAGAAAAATATAATTTGTCAAGGTCTTTCAAATAGACATTTTTTTGTGAGATGATTTCGTTGCTGGAGTCAAATCTCTTTCTGCCGAGCTATTTTTTCATGTTTCGGAATGAGAAATAGTCAATCAAGGCTAAATCTGCAGATAAGAGTGATAGAAGGAGCAATTCGTAGCCTAAACCACAAATTTTTGCCATGGAATCTGCAAAGGTGTGTTTCCTTGCATTGTCCTGGTGGTAAAGAAGTTTTTCTTGGCCAAGTGAGGTAGTTTTTTTTTCAATTCCTCATTGTATCGACTCAATAAGTCTGTATAATTATATGACATTGATCGCTTTTCCCTATTGAAGGTAGTCAATGTGGATCGTACCGCGTACGTTCCGAAAAACGACCGCCGTGGCTTTTTTGGCTGACAAATCCACCTTTTACTTCTTTGGATCCGCTCCGACAAACCCATTATTTTGACTGCAGTTTGGTCACCGATGTATTATGACAAATTTTTCAACTGTGTCCGATGTAGAGACCTCAACAGGGCATCCAGAACATCCAGGAACTTCCGTGCGGCCACATCGAAATTCAATAAAGCACTTTTTTACCATGGATAGTGATGATTCAGAGTCCCGGAAATATGTAACAACCGTAGCCTTGCTTTTCGTGATGGATTTATTCCGTAAAAAATATGTCAACTGTATATGAGTCAACTGACTGTAGCCCTTTGACAGGTGTAGTATTGCCATTTCAATTCAATTCAATTGAGTAAGGAAATTAAAAAAGTAACGGACTTATTGACCCCGCCCAGGTAGTCAGGATTTTTCCTGATAAAAATTTAAACAATGCTTTGCTTTTTAAGTAGAGATGCGCCGAGTACTCGGTTATGACCGGCGCGCAACATATTATAGCCTCCTAAGGCCCATGGTCCTACCTATAGGACAAATGTCAAAATAAGTTTGAATTTTACATAAATGACACTAAGCCTCAAATTCAAACGATCAAAATTTGGTGCTGGGCCTTAGGAGGATAGTGGTCGGCAATAAATTTGGCAAGAAGGGGGTATGTTCGGTGATGATGTCTACCTACTCGGTGAAAGTTCCGAGTTACTAGTTTACGATAAAAAATATTTATTTGCAATTATTTCGTCGCGGTTTATTCGAGTTAGATGTATGAAAAACTATTAATCTCATTGTTGTATAAACTACAGAAAAATAGTAACATTTTAGTATTATATAGTGAACATGAAGGACATAAAGTGGTTTTATACTTGAAAACATTGAATAAACAGTAAACAGTAGTCAGGTGGTTAGAGAAGGTGGACGCACCCGCTCGACGTAGTCCTTCAGGTTGGCGAGGTTGGCGGAGACGGCGGCGGAGGGCTTGACGCGCGCCGGGTCGATCTCGCACGGGCGCCGCTCCGCCAGCACGGCCAGCAGCGTGGGCCGCAGCACGGCGCGCAGGTACGCCGCGCCGCTCAGCCGCATCGCCTCGTCCATCATCTTGGACACCAGCGTGTTGCCGCGGAAGATGGTCGTCGCGTCGCTGCACACGGATTTCGTTGTCTCATTTCATTTTCATCCATTTCATTCACTTCAATAGTTAATCTGATTTAAATAAGTCAAAATAATGCTGTACTCGTAGTCAACTTTTTTATAAACATGGAAATAATTTTTAAAATGTGCAAAAATATTGGCCTAAACGGATGTGACGAATCCACCATTTTTTAGTTTTTATAAATGGGATCTGATCTGGACCACGGAGGACTGTGTTGAGTGGCGTGACATAGGAGAGGCTTATATGTCCAGTAGGGTTAGCACGGAACAAGCCCTAGTCGCGTCGCGCGCGGGATAGTCTGCCCGTCACTTTCTGACGTCTCTAGTTAGACATTGACAGGTATAGTCTATGTCGCGCATATCTCTACTCGCGCCCTGTCGTGCTATGGGGACAGCAGTGGACGAATATATGCTGATGATGATGATGACGATGATCTGATTTAAAAAGAGACGACATATTCATTCTCTTCTTAAAATTAGCAATAGGGTCGATCAACTATTTTATGTCCCTGGTTGTCATGGTGACGTGCCCTGAGTCACCGAGTAAAATTGTGATTTTCTAGGATATAGTCTGCTCTAAGTTAAGATTTTTTTACAGTTATAAGCATTTCTTTATGGCACATCTCCTGGGCATAAAACGGGACCTAAATTACAACCTAACCTTTCTCTAAGTAACTCTCTCCTTACTTAACCTTTCTCTAACTTGTCTCCTGCCTTACGGGACAGAATAACAACACAAAATAATTGATTGGCCCAATCACTTTTTAAAACATTTTCTATGGAATAAAGCTGTTTATTCAAATCTTAACAAAATATGTAAGTACTTCAGTCAAGTCTAAACCGTTAGCCACCTTTACTGACACCGCCATCTATTGTATAATAGTAAATCATACCAGCAATTGCGCGTTGTGTAAACTAAAGAAATATTCTTTCTTTACCAGAATTATATTCAACTAGCTTTCCGCCCGCGGCTTCGCCCGCGTGGAACTCGGTTGTATTGCGGTATAAAGCACAACTATAAGAAAACTTCTCGTTTCAAACGACACACAGCGCCATCTATCATCTATCGATCGATCATCGATCCATATCGATCTATCATCGATTGATATCGATCTATCAAGCAAACTATATTTTTGTTTCGGCGTGAAAGCGGAACAAACAAACAAACAAACAAACAAACAAACAAACTCACTTTCTGACTTATAATATTAGTAAGGATTGGGTACTCGACTAAAAAACACTATTTAGTCCGTCAAATAAATTATTAAAACATATTTTACATACACGTATTTTTAATTGGTCTAACAGGTAATGACGAGGATACAGTGCTCTGAAGTTTCGAGTGACGTCACTACGTGATACAATTTTTGCCACGGCTTGACGTCACAGCGCTCATCCGGAAGTCCGTTGTCGATGTTTAATTATTTGATAAACACATGCCTCATATTTTTTCATAATCTAACTAACGGACTAATTAAAATAATTTTGACCTGTGGCCTCTCACGCAGAGGGTCGCAAGTTCGAAAAAGCAGTATTTTATGATTAGCGTTCTGTGGGTATTATGCAACTTTACGACTACAAGCTAACGACACTATTTCACCGATAAAACTAGTAAGGTCACCACCGAGATGAGACTACGCAATAACCCCGGAGTCACAATAATTTTCCCTGTAACGAACAAAAAGAGACAGAGACACAGTTACTTTCCTTAGATAATATTGGTTAAGATTGATCCGCAGCAACTAATGCTAATTACGCATTAACGCCGCGTGACTTGGAGTCGATCAGCAATGAGATAATGATATATCCACACGTGGATGTTTCTTAGTATGTATTGAATCGAAACCTCAAACTTTGCACGATGAAACTGGACCTCTTTAATTTAAAAGATAATAAATTAAGAATGTCAGACATTACACGCGTTGCAATGAACACTCACGTCAGAACGGATATCTCGGCGTCGGCGAGCTCGCGCACGATGGGCACGATGAGGTCGTGGTGCGTGAACAGCCGCACCAGGGGCTGCGCCGCGTCCGTCTTGCTCGCCACGATCTCGCCCAGGATGTACACCGCCGACGTCGTGATAGGCTGCGCACACTCGTTATTAACCAGATGTACACGTACAACATACATCCCTCCAACTCGAAATTCAAAATTATATTTGCTGTTTCCGTATAAAAACGGCCATAGAGAACTTAGGTACTGTCATTATCCTATTTAGAGTATTAGCGGGAGAAAACGAGATCTTTTTCATCACACTTGCTCGTCAATGGTGTTATTACAAGCGCGAATCCTATAGGACGAAGGCCCAAATTTTACCCGCGGGAGTTATAGATAGTTCGAAGCCTGGGGGAGTTATGAGTTCAGTTTTAAAATTCGGAAGTTGGTACAATTAAAACTCAAGTATAGACCGATTAAAAAAAAATAATGTACACAATATGAAACTATTAATTTTATACTTGGGATGTATGTTCAACATGGTTTTTCAAATACATAGTTTGAACATTTTGACAGAATCTGGCAACAATTGGACGTCTATACGAAACAGAATTCTTGTCTGTGGTATATGATTCGAAAAAGAGTTATGTCCCTTTTACCGCCCTTAATTCACAGTGTACTATTTTCCGTCAAATAAAACATGAAATACTCGTAAAACAATAACCAAGCACCTGTGGTTACCTTTTGTGTAACGCTCTTGAGGAAGAGCTCCTCGAGGCGGTGGTAGTGGTGGATGGCGAAGACGTGGTCCACGGTGTACTGCAGCAGCAGCCGCAGCGAGCCCAGCGCCGCGGCGCCCGCCGCCGACAGCCGCGTGCCCGGCGGCGTCGCGCCGCGCGACAGCGCGCCGCCCGCGCGCGACGACAGGAAAAACCTGCGACCACACATTTCGACTATTCTATTACCAACTTTATTTGCTGGTTCTAAGTTGTCAACCTGCTGTATCCTATTCGCTGCTAAAACCATTTCCTAACCTAAACAAGACGAATAGCAACATTGAACAAAACGCATATACCTAGTTTTACACACACTTCTTATACATTAGGTTTCCACTGCCTGTATTCTTTACGAACACAAATTCTCAAACACATTCACGTATATTACGGTTGTTAGGCTCTCTGCACGCAGCGAAGTACAGACACCGGCAAGTTAGATGGCACGATTTTAGAAAGAAATTTCGCACAGCGCTTTTTCCAGGCAAAAGCGATACGCGAATTTACTCTCTCTCTCTCTCTCTCTCTAAAATCGTGCCATCTAATTTGCGGGGCACTGTAACGTAAGCTTATCTCGTGTGTGGACTTGTTTGAACGGGTTCCATCGGGTCATATCGGGTTGCATAAAGTTTAAAGCCATATAGTTGATAGGTAGACTCATCACAATCATCAATTCAATACTTACAACAGTAAATAGTCATTTTACGAGCAAAACGTTCTTAATGTTTTAGAGCATACTGTGTAAAGGGCACAAAGTATGCATAAAACAATTTAAAAAATACTTTTTAATAGCATGAACTGTTAGCGCATAACAAATGCTAGGCATTATATTAATTACTAGCTTTTGTCCGCGGCTTCGCTCGCGTTAAATTCCGGGCAACACAGAAATAACACTTTTAAGCTGTTTTTTACACCCTTGGTTACATTATTGGCGATTACCCCTTGGTGAGATCCTTATCTCTATTTTTTTTTTTCAAAATGAAACGTAGCCTATGTCAATTCGGAAGAATGTAGCATTCTAATAGTGAAAAAAAAAAATTAAATCGGCCCAGTACTTATTGAGCCTATTCACTACAAACATACAAAAATACAAACAAACAAATCTTTCCTCTTTATAATATTAGTATAGGAGAGTCGCCACTCCCCCCTGCGGCAAACATCAACACTAACCAGGCGCGCGGCGCGGGCGCGGGCTGGCGCAGCTGCAGGCGCACCTCGCCCAGGAACACGGGCGCGGCCGCGTCGTGCCACACCGACACGCGCGCCTCGCTCGCCACTCCCCCCTGCGGCAAACATCAACACTAACCAGGCGCGCGGCGCGGGCGCGGGCTGGCGCAGCTGCAGGCGCACCTCGCCCAGGAACACGGGCGCGGCCGCGTCGTGCCACACCGACACGCGCGCCTCGCTCGCCACTCCCGCCTGCGGCAAACATCAACAAGTGTCACGTTAGCGCATTCAACTGATTATAACGCTATTCATACATCATTTAGTCTTATGAAAGTTAACTCACCGATTGAGAACCGTCTTTATCTTTCGGATCGGCCTCCATGACAAGATCAAAACAAAAGATTTCATCGAACTGGGGATTAACGGTTTTCTTTTTAGGTTTGGTGCGTCTTTCAACTCTTCGTCCGTTCGAGTACAAAATGGTGACGAGAGCGAACGGATCGCATTGTCCGTTTTTCGTGGTGAGTTCGGAGCATTCGAGCACGCGCAGGCGGATGGTGTCGGGGCCGGCGCGCGCGGCGCAGTGGCGCTCGGGGTCGGACCAGTAGTCGGCGGGCGTGGGCGACGGCGACTCCGACTCGCTCATGGCGTGCATGGGCGGCTTGGCGCGCACCGCCCACTGTGCGCGGTCCTTCAGGCTCTCCGAGCGCGACAGCGACAGCGCTGGCTCCGTGGAGACTGTGCTCAATAGCTTTTTACTCGTAGAGCTCGAACAGGACCCGAACCTCATGTTCTCTTTGCAGTATTCAGATAGTCTGCCGAGATTTTTGCCTTTGTTCGCTTTCGAGGTGCAGCTGTCCGCGGCTGGATCAGGATCTGGCGGTTTCGGCTCCATCCGCAATCGCTTTCTCGAGTCTTCAAGCGATAGCTCAATGTACGCCTTGCCCTGAACTTCGGAGTCCGCGTCGACCGGCCGAAGCGCGAACCAGTGATCCTTGTTGTTGTAGCGGTGTAAGTCTTCCCTTTTAATGGCCACTTTGCCAAGCACCCTGTCTTGATTGTGTTTGTCCCGGTCGAAAACGTATATGGACAGATATCGAAATCTGCGAGGTACTTCAAATTGGAATTCTTCGCCAAAAAAAGGGCTGCAACAAAACAATAACAAATTTACTAATAGGTCAAAGTACTAATAATAAAGTACTTAATAAAAAAAATACTAAGTAATAATAAACAAAGTAATAATATTTTTTTCGTACTTTCATTTGTAGGTACAGTCAATCAATAATATTTACAATCAACCATACACAAACAGTTTTATACGTCCTGTTAAATAAATACCTTAATAAACAATTGAAAACTGCATTCTAATTCCAAATAATGACAATCGTCGAAAGACTACCATACTGTCAAATGGTCTGTTTGTCTCGTTCGTTTAGATGACGTCAATGTAGGGTTGCCAACCCTACTATATAATATAGTATCCTACTATATTAGGGGTCCAACTGCTATATTTTTATAAATAAAATATAGTAGGCAAAACTACTATATTTTTATCATCAAAGTCGCTAAACTTGGTTTCTATTTTTTATCACACTTTCAGAATATTTCTGAACGAAAATGTTACTTACATTTGCATACACCCCGCAGTGCTTGTATTGCAATGCAATTTGGAAAATCGGAACGCACGCGACTTGACAGCTGAGTTGACATTTAATGAAAACATAAACACGACATAAACACACTGAAGTAAAAAATATATGTTTAAAAAATAATTAAATATTATTTGAAACCTACTATATTTTTTATTAATAATTCCCGAACTACTATATTTTTATGGGTACTGAAGTCAAAACTACTATATTGGGTCCAAAAAAAGTTGGCAACCCTACGTCAATGCTACGTCAAGTAAATCCGATGTTTACATTTAAACCATTTTTAGTATTTTTGGTTTTTAGGGTTTCGCATTCAAAGATACTCTATGTCTATTCGTCTGTCTGTCTGACACCAGACTGTGTCTATCTCACAAATTGTTAAAACTTCAAGACGATATATTTCTGTTCTACGTTAAGCTTAATAACATATACTAAAATCAAAATAAAACAAAACTAAATTAATATTAAAGTGGAGCTCTCATACATTAAACGCGATTTTTTGCCAATTTTACGGAACCCTTAATGGATGAATCCGACTCGCCCTTGGCCAGTTGTAAATGGAATATTTTAAATATGAATCAATAAAAATAAATAAGAAGACAAAGAGAATTATAACAAGGAGGTTTCATAAACAAAAGGTAGGCCAGAATGAAATAAATGAATTATAAAGTAGTTAGAAAACAAACAGGTGCAGTACGTAAATGTTTTTTAGCAGAGAATGCGTAAAAGTTTTTATGCATCATGAAGCGTGAAAACAGAAATTTGGTGTAAATGTTATTCCGTAACTTGTCATGTGAACGAATAGATAATAAGTCAGAAAAAGTCGCAAAATACATGGAGTAAATAGTGTAAACCTATTTTGGGGACATTGGGTGACAAATGTAAAACTGGAATATATAACGTAAGCAAGTACCTACAGTCACCAGCGTAAATATATGACTATGGACAGCAACGCAAAATCATCTGATCATTGGTAAAAGCAGATAAATATGACGATCAAAGTCGGTATAAATATGTGACACCGGGTTACTTAAAAATATTTGACAATGCACAGAATCAAAAATATGTGATCCACTATCAGAATAAATATCTATCGACTGTGAACGCATAACCATCGGACCACAGGCGGCATATACAGTGGTGGACAGTTAATTAGAAACACTCCATACAATCACGAAAATATTAACATGAACTAGCGGTAGTAGCAAAAGAAACGCAAATAATTCATAATTAATTATGCAGCGATGTAGCCACAACATTAAAATATGCGTACAATGAAAAAAAAATCATCTGAATTTTATAATTTTAGTGTAAAATGAGTTTATTTATTGATAACTTGAATTTCCGATACTGGCTGTTTGGACACACAATTAGAAACAGGGTCACAAACATACTTTTTTCTTTTGAATAATTAAAAAAAAACTTCTTATTACTCTTTTGGCGGCAATTAACATCCACTTCAGTTACAACAGCAGTAAATTATGTTCAAAATGAGAATAAAATAAAAGTTATGAGGCGTCAACTCGCTGAGTACCTAATTGTAAATCCGCGTTTGGACCGAGGGGGACATTCAAAAGAATCGTCAATCACTTAGGATGCACCATAAGAAGGTATTTCATA
>BHDV01002845.1:0-30596 GCA_005406045.1 Adoxophyes honmai | reverse complement strand
GTGACGTCATTCAAGGTCAATTTTTTGGGCTTCACTTTTTTCTTCTATATGCAATCTCCAGTTTGAGTATAAGCTTCTTGATGATATCACGTCACCGCACCGCGCAATTCCGCTTGCGCTGTCACTGCTGTCAGTGCGTTCAGGTCTATCGTCACTTTTTTTTAATCATATACCACAGACAAGAACTATGTTTTGTACAGAATGCGAATGGTCATACAGCCAGATTCTGCCAAAAAGGTTCAAACATGAAACAAATTAAAAAAAAAATGCTTATTAAAAACGTGTTGACATACATCCAAAGTATTAAATTAATACAGTTTCATAATGGATACATAAATTTTGCATTTAAAAATTGCCCCTTAAGTTTTAATAGCAGAATTTTTATTTTTACATTTGTAACCTCCTTAGTCTGAACTAACGTACCTATACTAACTTTTGCAATTTTTAAAACTAAACTTTTCCTCCCATATGAAGTAATGATAACTCCCGCGGTTACAATTTAGCCCTTTATCCTAATCCTAAAGGATACGCTCTTGTAATAACACCATTGACAAGCAAGTGTGATGAAAAAATATAAAGTTCAGATTTGCAGATTGATATAGGTACATTTTCGATTTTGTATGGTGCTTGATATTTCTGCGGTTCATTACGATTAGATACTAAAGCTGGTGGTGGGACACATAATTTTGATTTTACGCAATATCAGATATTTTTAAGCAGCCCGGTGTCACATACTTTTGCCGTTACCAAACTACTATATTTATACCGGCCGTGTTAGATCGTTACATGTTTAATCCTTCCATCAATGATCGGATACTTTTGCAGGCAATTGACAGTCAGATCTTAATGCTGGTGACTGTACTTGTCACATTGGATGGCAACTTATTTAAATGTAAAGATTTCTTTGAAACTTTCAATTGTAAATATATCTTTGACGTCGACGGTACCCATAGAGGACAGACCAACTAGAGAAACAATGATGTCCACCCAGTTCCGCAAACCGTCAGTTTATTTCAACTTACAAACTGTCACAGAAACTGTAAAGAGCCAATAACCATAGAGGAAAAGCCACTGCGTGCGTTACACGCAGAACAAATCCAATGTGTCTTCGAACAAATCCAATGACATTAGTACCTACTCTATGGGCTCTGTCCGCTATGACTGTATCTATAAACTTGCAACGAAATCTCTTCGTTGTATTGTTTGTATCTGGCTGGTATTTATGTAATTTAAAAGTTTTAGAAAAAAAAACATAACATAATTTATGGCCGCTTCTCATTACTTTTTCTTTGTGTCAACATGCATTGAGTAAATGTAATGTAATGAAATTAATGAAGAAATTGGATACATTTTCACAGACAGGATTTTGTCACGATTGACAGACAGTGGCGAAGCTGGTAACTAGCAACATAACATAACATGAAAGTAACTTGAAAGAAAAAAGTCTCGAATTTTCAAGTAAAATTTGAAGAAACTTTTTCCCCAACATACATACATACACACATCACGCTTGTATTCCCAAATCGGGTAGACGGAGCACACAAAACGCTACATAGACAAAACCATGACTATTTCACGTTTTATGGCCACTTCTAGCATAATTTAGGTTTTAAGTTGGCAGGTATAAGAGTGACAGGTTGCTAGCCTGTCGCCTAAAATATACCTTTCCCAAATACAAAGCTATATGACACCGTATACAAGCAGTTGGCGCTATGCTAACGGCGCATGAAATTTTCGCTAGATGATTCATTAATATTTAGAACTTACTCGAATAACAGCGCGTGTGCAGAAATTCCGAAAAGATATGACTCGACTCGATATGTATTTAAACAAAACATTCGCAACACGCAAGTTTGTATTACATATACTTACTAAACAATTCATTTTTAAAGGCACAAAATAGCTGAGCGGCAATTGCTAGCTTATGTTACACAAAATACCAAAGTGCATTTGCAGCGGAAAAAACTTAGGAGGTAGGGAGGATTCAATTTCGCTTTGCATTCTCGTATCGTTGCCGAGGAGTCAATAACATACCATTTCTTGATTGCTAAGCAACAAGCTATCAAGAAGTCATAATATTGTTCTTTTAATGCTTACGTATAGTTACTTATTACAAGGGCTTGTAAGGTTGAAATATGCACAAGCATGGAACATTGTGAGTGCATATTGCAACGGATGCATTCGCGCTATTTACTATGATAGTGTCAACTGTCACAGCTATCAAGAGTTAATATTTATATACGGGGACTAGTAACAGTTAAACAATCGCTATCGGGTTTCGACTAACAAAGCTTGGTATTTGTTACGAGTGCTATTCGCAGACGCGTGGGGGCAAAGCCTTCGCCACCCACGACACTAACTTAATATTGCCAAATTAGATGCAGCAAAGTTGTCAAGTCGTGACGATGACAATTTTCTAACATTTAACGTGTTTGAGTACATACTTAATTTATTTTTAAATCACTAGTTGCCTATTACCACAAATCAAAATAAGTGGCAAATAAAATAAACAAATACATACATACAATCACGCTTATATTCCGTAGTGGGGTAGGCAGAGCACACGAAAAGTTACACAGGGAAAAACAAGTCACGTTTCGTAGCTATTTTAGGTTTCAAAAACAGAAAGAGGTATAATAGTGACAGGTTGCTAGCCTGTCGCCTAATACATACCCAAACCTATTTCCTTAGTGGCCTCTTAAGACTTCCAAGGAACACACAGGTAAAAATAAACATATAAAATTAAATAAATGTTTCAGATATCTAGTAATGTTTTTATGGAAATTATGTGCTAATTGTACACACGATAACTAATAAATTATTACGAGTTGTGGTTGAATCGATACATAATTCAATTTTGATTGCGTGAGGAAACCTATCCCCCGGAGTGTCACCTACAGCATATCAACAGATGCGTGGGGTGTGTGTGGACCCTTGCGAAAGCTGTTACAATGGTCTTGCTTATGAATGGATCTCATATTTTTTATTTCGCATGTCAAACTGGACTTCGATGCACTCAAGTATACTTTCGGATCGGATCGATGTCCTGTAATGGCAGCGGGAATTCGACATTCACTCGTTCAATTAATTCCTTCTCCTTTTTTATATACAATTAATTTCTCGTGTAGTTGTGTGACTTCAACTCTTGTGGAACTAGGTATACCTATGCACTTTTTAAACGGTTTTACTTAGCTTACCCCGTTTGTTTTAGTCTTTATTCTTTGGTCTTTGGTCTTTGTTGGTTCAAATTTAGAAATTGAAATTTCACCCTCTTTCCGTCAACAGATTGATCTCAAATTCGGTATGCGCTTCTAGTTGTGGTGACAATACAATAATGTACATTCATTGTCATTGTAAATTCAAAATGGCCGCCGCTACAAAATGGCGGATGACCTAATTCTTATCTACCCCATCAATATGGGTATCAATTGAAAGGTCTTTGCAAGGAGAATACAGTACACTACATCAAATTTAAAAAAAAAAACTAAAAGCTCGAAAAAAAAAGTAAAAAAAAAACTTAAGTAAAACGGTTTTATATACATTGATTAGACTAAAATAAAACCGTTTTACTTAAAAGTTGTTTTTTTTACTTTTTTTTTCATCAAGACAAGATAACTAATTTTTATTTTTTATCTAACTTAATTCTGCCTCTGCGATCCCTAACATATATATCAACTGTAAGCTGGAAAAGTCTGAAAAAACCCCAACGGTTTTACTTAAAGTTACTTCTTAGTGGAATTTAGCAAGTTACAATTGTGATTTGTTCGATGTATACAATATGATATGACTATGACAAAAACAACTTCGGTTTTAATAGAATAACTAAGAAATAACAAATTAATTTTGCTTTCGGTGAAATGGATCATTAATCATTAATATCATTATTATAAAGCCCGACCATTGAGGTGCGGCCGTGTTGCGAAATTTCACAGAAACTAATTTGTTACACAGGGAACAAACACTGCCTTGTCAACGTGTTGTTGAATTTTTGCTGTCTTGTCAGGTTATGAAATCACAATAAAGCCAAAGATACATTAGGCGACATGTCGAGGGATGTAGCGCGACGTCGCCGGACATCGCTCGACATGTCGCGCGACTTATATCAGCGTATACAGGGTGATTATGAAATCCGTAACGAAAAAAATTCCTGATACTCAGAATCACTAACACAATACGATGGTAAAAAAAAAAATACTTTTTTTTTCTTTTTTTTTCATCGGGAAATTTCCAAAAAAATATTGAATGTGGGCATACTACAAACCGCGGTGTAACTGTTTACGTTTGTTTAAATTCAATTTTAAAGTAGGGTAGTTTTGCATTTGCAGTTCGACGACCCTAAGGCAACCGCCGAGGGTAGGTATGAAAAATTAAGTCGCGAGCGGGTGGTCGAAGCGAGTGGTTGCGCACGCGTTCCCTACTCACCCCGTTTGTACGATACATAAGCGAGAATTGTGCGAGTGACAATGTCGTTAGAATTTTCGAATCGCGAGTACTATGAAATGGTGCGAGTGTACATCCATAACTGCGAAAATTTGGAGGCTACCTGTAGGTAGACGATATCGAGATGAAAGTGTACCTAGACTCCGGACTCAGGGACTTCGAGACCCGCGGTTTCTTTCGTGCGATGTACGCGAGTACTTGAACAATGTGTACGGTGACCCGTGGATAAGTCACGGTGAACCTGTGACCTCTTGTGATTTCTATCTTTGGGGCGAAATCAAGCGCCGTGTGTACATGGACGTACCACAAAATGTACAGAATCTTAAAGACAAGATTGTAAGTGCATTTTCCGAAGTGAAAAGTGATACTAAAGTGCTAAGAAGAGTGAATGAAAACATGTTGAAACGTGCATGACTCTTTGGAGAAAAATGGATTCCATTTTGAAGGGTTATTAAGGTAGGCCACACTAAACTTAGTTTCGATTAGTAGGATAGGGTTGAGTTTTTATTATTCTTGTACATAAGTTGATTCCAATTCTTTAACTACGCCTGACTGCCGAATTTATGCAGACTCAATTTTTATTTTAATCTACCTTTCCTAACCTACAAGTTTTCAAGTAACTAATTTTATAAAAGTTCTGCATTTGGACGGCCTAAGCCCTTAAAAGTAGGAAGATAAAATTGCAATTTATGTTAAAAAATAAATAAATTGTAGGTACTGAATAAGTCGTATTATTTTTCGCAAGGAAGTGAAAGCGCGCAAGGTACCTACGAGTCGCGAGTGTCTGAGCTGAGCAGTGGACGCGCGGTGTCCATAATGTTAGCACTTTTTAGGAAAACTTTGGTGATTCATAATTTCTTATTTTCAAAAGAAAATGAGAAACTACTCAAATTATATTTTTAAGTTTTACTAACAAACAGGTACGTAAAATTTCGTTACGGATTCCATTATCACCCTGTATAGGTACACGTCTCGCGCGACATCACTGCCCCAATATTACAAGGTTGTATGTTACATTTTTCTCAAAATGTGTTATGATTAGTTCGTAATTCTACGTGTATTTAGCTATATTTTCCTGAAACCAGGGCCTTAATATCATCAACTGTTAGTCCAGAAATTCCGATATTACATAGTTCTATGTTGTGGTTATAGAACTAACAAAGGTAAGAAGGTTCTATGTTTGTATGGTTGTTATTATTGCATATTTTTAGTGGCTATATCATAAATATCATAATATATAACTTTTTTTAACGAATAGTATGTCTAATGTGTGAGTTCACTTTTAGTGTTCCGAAGCCAAAACGGAACTCATTAAATACAAAATAGTATTGATAATAGACCCGTGTGGTGTTGGAGACGAGTGTGGTGTCGGGGACCCGTGTGGTGTCAGGTTTAGAATAACACCTGTCCATTTCTTCCGTGGATGTAGTAAGAGGCGACTAAGGACATAGGTTAAGGGATACTTTAGGGGACAGACTAGCAGCCTGTCACTAATGTACCTGCTACCTCAAAACATAAAAAAAATGCTAGAAGTCGCCACAAAACGTGAAATAGTCATCGTTTTGTCTATGTAGCGTTTTGTATGCTCTGCCTACCCCGTTTGGGAATACAGGCGTGATTCTATGTATGTGTATGTATGTATGTATTGATAATATCTAACTGACTGGTATACCGCTCGCCTACAAATACCTGCTCTCTCTATAATATTCCTCATCTTCCGCATTCAATGAATAATTTTAGTACTAAATACTAAGCTAGAGAACAACAAAGTTCTATGTTTCTCAACAGAATGTTTACTTAACGGGTCCAAAGTTCTAAGTAAAAAACAAATTATTTATATTTAACATATAATAAATGATTAAGTCCTTATTTTTTCACATCTCATTACGATGTTCATGTAACATACAACCTTGTAATAGGTATTGGGGCAGCGACATGTCGAGCGATGTCCGGTGGCGTCGCGCTACACCGCTCGCCATGTCGCACGACAAATGTCGCCTAATGTATCTTTGGCTTAATGACATTGCTTATTGGACAATTCCTATCGGACAAAATTAAGCTAAAAAACCCGGGCAAGAGCGTGTCGGGCACGCACATGATAGGGTTCCGTAGCTAGCTTTTGTTCGGACGACTGTAACTACATAAATTGGTAGAGTTGTACAAAAATAACTATCCATGATACCGAGTCCGCTATAATTTTCATTGAAAGTATTTACATTGACGTAAATTATTTACCTAATTTACCGTAAATACCATATTTTTCAGAATTATTTTAGTAATATTTCTAAAGTCTCAAATTTTAACTTTGTCTTAGATTGGGTATATCAAGACTGGGAGGTTTAATCTACATAGTTTCAAAGCAGTTTTTGTTGCATTTTGAAAGACCTTTTCAACAATACCCCACACGTTGGGGTTAGTCTAATTAAATTTTTTTAAATCACTTTTCGTTGTATGGGAGGAGGGCTGAAAAATAAATATTTTTTTCATAATTTTAAAAACCAACTTTTGGAACTTCATTATCTATCTTTTCACTAATTTTCGTGACAAATTGGTGCAGTAGCGGCGGAGTACGACCCCGGACGGACGGACAGGCATGACGAAACTATAAGGGTTCCTTGTGGACGGAACCCTAATAAGGGAAAATACATAGGTAGCGAGCGGCTCAATAATTAAGGCGCATGCCGAATATCGCAAGTGAAAAAACGTGCATTATGTAATTAAATAAAAATATTACGAAAAAAGTTGCTGCGGTAGACCTTATTCGTTGCTTGGATATGATTGGCGCATAATATTATTTGGTATCAGCATTTATATTAGATGTCACCCGCACTTTGCTATAATGAAACCACAGTAACAGTTACACTATCATCTACAAGAAGCGTGAAATATGTGGTAGATTAAGTGCAATTGTGGTTGTAGGTGTATCGATCGAGCTCATTGCTCCACCCGCGCGCGCCGCGACGGGCGCGGGCGCATCCGGCGCCAGACCGGTATTTAAATATAAACCGGAGGCGGAACCAGCAAGCGCGGCAGCGGGGCCTCACTCGCTCAAATTACTGCTAACACATGTAAACAACCCCTAACCATTTCAGGAAATAAATGGTATTTGTGCGTTCAAAAATAATTTACGATTATTTTTCACAGGGAGAAGTCATTTTATAATTGAGTTTGAGTCATTACTTCATCCCAGTGCAATTTACAAAACAGTGCGCATTAAAACTGGGACGCCGTAATTGGCTCTAGGCAATCCCCCCCTCGGCACTTAACGTAGCCGGAGATGCCGGCGCACGCACACGCGATGATCACTTTACGCGTTACCGTGTTCCGGGACCAATTTATCACTTAAAAGCTTCCGCTTTTAAATCAACTCGGCTAAAGGGAGGATTTCTAATGAAGATATTGACCAAGGAGAAAACGATTCAATAAAATTTTGTAGTCTTGCATTTGTAATCCTTAATCTTGTTGTACGAGAAAGAGCCAACAACGGATGAAGTTTGTTCCATAGTGGTCGGCAGCAAACTTACCTCCACCACAAAAAAAAACTGGCTAAGTTTATTGCCGACCACTGTGCCTACCGTTGGAAAACGTCTGATCGGTAGCTAGTCATAGACAAAGTCAATAAACATAATCTTATTAACCTGTCAAATCTAACAACTAAAATTTGTTTGCATTTAGTTAAGTACCTAAACCGCCAGAGTATAGTGTTGCAAAGTCACAAATTACCTACAATGTATTTAAATTTGTTTTAGAGAGCTGCTAGAGTCGCAACTCTAAACATACTGGGAATCCAGTGATCAAGCGATTAAGTGATTGAGGAACACACCACCGACCGCTCGCCCGCGTCATACTCGACTTCAAGGAAGAATAATTAAGGCCCATTTAGACGGAACGAGTTTCTCGCACGTTTTGGGGCGAGAACTCTCTTTATTTTACATTATGGTATACAATAATGGCACTAAAATGTTTACATTCATACGAGAAACTAAAATTCGCCTACGATTAGGTATGTCATCTGACACTCGTACGGAGAATGTCGCCAGGTAGCGAGATGCATATTTGACATCTCTAAGTCTAAACTCACACGTGTGACATATTTTCACGTACAGTCTCAGCATTTAACTTAGGAAAAAAAATTGAGTAGTGAGGGTAAAAACGAAGTTATATTTGGAGGACTGTACGAGTATAATATCATTTTCATGCTAGCTTTAGCAGTCAATTTGCTTAATTAGTTATTAATGCTTAATCTGATTAACGTGTTTATTTTGATAAGAAATAAATAGTTGCTTTACTGGAATCTGTCTCTGTTTATATCTATTTAAAGTCACCACATTACTTTTGACCAGAACAAAAAACGCGTACCTATTCTTCAACTCGAAATACAATTTTCGCATCGTAATTTAATCATCAAAATCGAAATGATTAACGCTCCCTTCTCGTACGATATCGGACGTGTAACTATCTACCACTGTACATGATATTATATTTTTTCTCGTGCTACGTTGCCGTAATCGTACAGTCAATACAAGAAAAGCGTATCATCTAAAGGAGCATTTAGACGATTCTTTCAGTTTATGTTCACTTTAGGTTCGCGTCCTGTTCAGATGTTTCACTTTAAATTAAACACGCAGAATAAAACATTCAGACATATGAATGTGACCTAATGTTCTTAGAATTCGGGATAATATCATACATACATTTACGCCAGAGACAAACTATTAAACAAGACAGTATAAGGTTTAAATCAATGTTACTCAAAAGCTACAATACATTCCCGTTTAAATCACTGAAGTATAAGCACCACATTGTATTTAGTAGCGAACCTATGTTTGAGCAAACTCATGCAGTACTCGTATTTTTACCGTTTTATCTTGTAAATGAGTTTAATTGACATTCATTCATAGTATTATCAACCTTCGGCTAAACTGGTCTGGCCTCTATGCGTGTAATTAGCAAAACAACACTACGCGCTGCGATATGTGCCATTACTGGCGATAAGGTGGCGCATGACAAAGAACCTATTAACTGAACAAGAACATGTCAAATCACTTGACATTTCCTTCGATTCGATCATCCGTTAGTGTCATTTAACACCAGTTTTTAGCACCCTAAATTAAATTACCTCCACAGATTCGTCAACAGATTTGATTATTTTTATTTATAAATCATTATTCATAAGGTAGATATAATGTTACAAAACAAAGCATAGCCAATATAGGCCAGTCTACCAACACCGTCGTGGAAATAGCTGTGTGGACTGTTCAATCTAAATTTGGCATCAAGCGCAAAGGGCAGGGCTAACCAAGCCGATTACTGATAGTGAGTCATCCAGTTAAATACTAAATGTCGAGATGGAACTAAAAGGAAACCCGTACCAATGCTACATATGTACGACTGATACGTTTTTGACAGCTATCCCGCGGAAACTACGCATCGTCCGGGATAAAAAAGTAGCCCATGTAATAATACACATAGAGTTTAAACTACCTTCATACTACCAAATTTAATCGAAACTAATGGACAAACTGACAGATTTACTTTCACTAAAATATTCGTAGAGATACTACTTGCAGAATTAGGTAATCTTATTAGCGTCCGCTAAGATTACTTCTAACGAACGCGACGAACGGCTTGACGACGCTTATATGATAGAATAGATATATTGTGATTGGAAAAAGCGAAAGGCAAGGGGTGTCGAGGAAGACGTCACGCGCGGGATCCCGTGCGACGGAAACGCATCCGGGACGTGGGCCGCCGCCGCCGCCCCTCGGCCGCGCCGCCGCCGCGCCGCGGTGCGCGCGAGCACATGCCCCTCGCTACATGCACTCTCATTTTAAGAGTGTATTTAAAGCGTTTGCGAACTAAACTCGCTTCCTGTTTAGCAACATGAAACAATTTGTAATTATCGATTATCGAAGTGATGTCACGCTTATAGCATAGTTTCGTGTGTAGCATAGTTTCTGTAGATCTGGTATCCATGTAAGAATGATAATTATTTTCAAAACACTAGCAAGGCCAACGGTAGTTCCTACTGGCGCATAAAGCCGGCCACAGACGCTAGATTTTATGTGTGGATACAATATCTATCAACAGACAACAGGCAAAAAATGACTACAAATGCTTCAGTCATGCTTGCACTATTGAACTGCGCAGGCATAACCTTAACCATCGGGTATAAGTTATGACCTAGCACGTGTGGCCTACTTAATACATATACCTTGGTTTTAATAATTAATAAATTAAACGGAAACGATGAAAGTAATTTACTTTTTGGAACATTTCCTTGGAGCAGTTCTTAGTTAGGTTTGAACGAAATCTAATCAATGGTTTTTTACATGTTGAAGTGTGAAACTAAAATAACGGAGGTCTTTCAACAATTTCAACTGTTTATCATGTATTTCGTTCATAATAAATACGTCCAATAGAGTATGGTTTAATTTCATATACTCATATCAGCATCTACTGCAAGGCGTAGGTACGCTTATAAGTATACACGAGAAAGCACTGCACCGGAAGCAATACCTTTTACAAGAACAGGCGCGCCGAGAGCCGACGACTCATTATCTAGCCAAGAATTTGAAGAGGAGGTGTTAGTTTTCTACAGAGCCTAACAAAATAAATAATATATTTGCTGGACTTATCAGATAGTAGTAGTGACCTAAATACAGAACGATGCCCAATTTATACAGGGTGTCCTATGGCTATTCCACATAGAGGGAAATTACCTTGAATATTGTAGATTTAAACAATTTAAACGAGAATTAAACAAATTAAACGACATTTTTTTAATATATCTATTTTTTCGTCTCTATTTTTGGCTAAATCTCACCAGTCAAACACGAAACGGCTCAAAAATCTCTCCCTAGGATTGCCTCTGTTCCGGTGCTCATCAATCACTCTGTCAGTCACGGTTTGGCCCAGAGAGAGACCCATGCATGCGGCAGACGCGTCCCGTTCAATATCAAATACAACAATACTAAATTGGAATGATATTCGTAGGACCACGACTACTACTATAATAATTAGTACATTCATATTAGTTACACTACTGTTAGGGCAAACAAGCTTTCTCATTTTATTACAATCAGCTTACCCGCCCATAAAACAAGCACACCTTGACCCAGTAAATTTATTTGCCCTCCCCAAACGAGTAGGCAGACGGTTCCCACAGCGATAACACCGGAAGCTAGTGCGGACACGAC
Organism: Adoxophyes honmai; assembly: GCA_005406045.1. NCBI lineage: Eukaryota > Metazoa > Arthropoda > Insecta > Lepidoptera > Tortricidae > Adoxophyes > Adoxophyes honmai. The sequence goes on along the minus strand of BHDV01002845.1, from coordinate 18,957 downwards.
ACGTGACAAAGGACCCGTTATTGTGTCGGCTTGGACTTTAAAGTAGAGCGAGTAAACGTTCGCGCTCGATAAAAGACGGGGGCTCGGCAGGAAACTTATAAATTAACAACATTCGCAACGCCACCAATAACATCATTACATTACACACATTAAAATTGACAACAATAAAAAATACTATTTTCATCACACTTGCTCGTCAATGGTGTTATTACAAGAGCATATCCTTTAGGACAAAGGCCTAAATTGTAACCGCGGGAGTTATCATTACATCCTATGGGAGGAAAAGTTTAGTTTTAAAAATTGCAAAAGTTAGTATAGGTTAGTTCAGACTAAGGAGGTTACAAATGTAAAAATAAAAATTCAGCTATTAAAACTTAAGGGCCAATTTTTAAATGCAAAATTAATGTATGCATTATGAAACTGTATTAATTTAATACTTTGGATGTATGTCAACGCGTTATTAATATGCATTTTTTGTAAATTTGTTTGAACCTTTTTGGCAGAATCTAGCTGTATGACCATTCGCATTCTGTATGAAACATAGTTCTTGTCTGTGGTATATGATTTAAAGAAAGTGACGATAGACCTAAACCACTGACAGCAGTGACAGCGCAAGCGGAATTGCGCGGCGCGGTGACGTGATGTCAAGCATTTACTGTATTTTTTAGTTTTTCCTCGCAAATGTGATGAAAAACATTGTGTGTAACACGGGCACTAAAGGAAATTTCAAACTCGAGTCATAAAAGCCCTCCGCCTGCGGCGTCGGGCTTCTAAGAAACTCTCGTTAGAAATTTCTATTTAGTTCCCTAGTTGCTCAATGTACTATAATAACAGTTGTATTTTAGCTCAAAATAAAATGATCTGAAATGTCTTCTTGCCACAGCTACTCTATAGGTATTATGAATCAAGATTATTTATAGGGCAATGGAAGTAATGGGAGTATTCACGATCTCGTTATCGTTATCAACTACAACTATGTTACGTTAACTATTTCATATTTTTTGTCGGCTGCCTACGCAGGGAGATTCTTTTAAGTAACCAAAAAACTTTCTTGGGTCGGTGGAAAAGAATAGCTTCTTACTTGAGAGTCCTTTCCATGGTCGAGGTCCGGAATATCTCCTCCTGGTCGAGCGAGAGCACGCAGTAGACGTCGCGGTGGCAGGCCGCGCCATGGCTGCGAGCCGGCAAGTTTTTGGCTTCTCCTGCAAACAAGACGTAGGGGTTAGCCGAAGTATTAATTAATTTTCATCACACTTGCTCGTCAATGGTGTCATTACAAGCGCGTATCCTTTAGGACAAAGGCCTAAATAGTAACCGGGAGTTATCATTACATCCTAAAGGAGGAAAAGTTTCATTTTAAAATTTGCAAAAGTTAGTATAGGTACGTTAGTTCAGACTAAGGAGGTTACAAATGTAAAAATACAAAATCTGCTATTAAGACTTAAGGGGCAATTTTTAAATGCAAAAATATTGTATGCATTATGAAACTGTATTAATTTAATACTTTGGATGTATGTCAACGCGTTTTTAATATGCATTTTTTGTAAATTCGTTTGAACCTTTTTGGCAGAATCTGGCTGTATGGCAATTCACATTCTGTACAAAAAAGTATAAAAACCTTTTAAGTAAAACGGTTTTATTTTAGTCTAATCAATGTATATAAAACCGTTTTACTTAAAAGGTTATTTATACTTTTTTTTTCGAACTTTTAGTTTTTTTTTATTTGATATAGTGCACTGTATTTTCCTTGCAAAGACCTTTCAATTGATACCCATATTGATGGGGTAGATAAGAATTAGGTCATCCGCCATTTTGTAGCGGCGGCCATTTTGAATTTACAATGACAATGAATGTACATTATAGTATTGTCACCACAACTAAAAGCACATACCGAATTTCAGATCAATCAGTTGACGGAAAGAGGGTGAAATTTCAATTTCTAAATTTGAACCAACAAAGACCAAAGACCAAAGACTAAAACCGTTTAAAAACATAGTTCTTGTCTGTGGTATATGATTAAAAAAAAGTGACAATAGACCTAAACGCACTGACAGCAGTGACAGCGCAAACGGAATGGCGCGGCGTGATGACGTGATGTCATGTCATTGCATGTCATGCATTTTCTTTAATTTTTAGTTTTTCCTCGCAAATGTGATGAACAGTGATCGGATCTAGGATGCAATTTCCCGGGGTTTAGGTCCATAATATTAAGATGGATATGACTTACAACCCCGCGACTTTTTTGATATTTTATTATCATTACAAAAAGTAAACAATTACCCATGTTCAACCTCTTTTATTAAATGAAATGACCATTTGAAATAAGCAATAGATAATATCTTGACCGATATTGTCATTCAAATTGAGCCCTGCATATCAAATTCTCAACATTATTCACAAATAAAAATAATTTCATTACAAATATCCATTATTTAGACAATTCTAGTGTTCTTTAAGCGTGCAAATATTAAATGATGCATACTTTTATTTTAGCCCACTATCCAAATCCCGGGAAATCCCGAGGCACATCCACGATAAGCATAACGTTTAAGGTCTGAACGACCTTGCACATTGCATCCTAGATCCGATCACTGGTGATGAAAATCATTATGTGTAACACTGGCAGTAAAGGAAATTACAAACTCGAGTCATAAAAGCCCTCCGCCTGCGGCGTCGGGCTTCTAACAGACTTTCGTTAGAAATTTTCCACTTACTTCCCTCGTTTCTCAATGTACTATTATTTAGTTAGGTATTAATTTACCGTCCAGTTTAAATCTCTTCTTGAAGGCTTAGGAACTTTCCGTTTTACACAGCAATTCCATGTAAGATTTCATATAAAAGTGCACACGTTCGTAACGAGCAGCGTAATTCTAAACTAAAACAACCTACTTCATCTAGAATACGAGTTCTACTCATACCTAACTGTAATATGTATTGTCTCGGAGCTAGTGAGTAAAATATTAAAAAAAAACCAAGGGATTCAGAGATTAGAAGATTATTCCTTTACATACATTCGAATCACTATGTCTCTACTATACTATTCGGCATAAAACTTGGCACGAATTCAGAGAGAGTAAGTTCGCGTAGGGTACCATAACTGCGATAAAACCCGCAAAAAACTAGGACTGTAGAAAAAATATTAATAATAATATGGTCGCGGATTTGCGCAATTGCAAGTTGCAGAGTGACCTCGGCAGGTATGGCTATAATCGGAGAACCAAGGTGAGGCAACCACCGGCCTACAAGCAGGATCCTGACGCGGGCTCGCCAGCCGACGTGTTTTAACGGAGGGCTTCAATCTTAACCAACCCAATCTTAAGCTTGGAACAGTCATCATGGGTTTGACTGTGTACCGTTTCGTGCTTTCCCTCCCCCATTTGGGAATGCAGGCGTGATGTACAGTCATTGAGGATAGAACCTATAGAGTACTAATGTCATCTTGGTTGTTCGGAAATTATTCTGCAAAACAATTGAAGTGATCGCTGTGCTCTTATTGGCCGGTCCAAGATCGCGCGTAACGCTAGTGCCTTTTTCTCTACGGTTATTGGCTCTGTACAGTTTCTGTGACAGTGACGGTGACGTTTAGTATGTTGAAATCAACAAACTATTTGCGGACCGGGGTTGCGAACATTGTTTCTCTATAGGTTCTATCCTCTATGTGTACAGTCAAGGAAATCCCATCAAAAATTTTCTAAAAAAAACTAGCCAAGTCCCGATGAAGCTGGTTGTTTATCTCTAAAAAGTAATAAAATCTAGACAAAGTAGTGCCAAGTCTAAGGTTCCTTACTGCGATTTCTTTATTAGTATAGTTAATGATGTATGCCTTGGCCGTTGAACATTTTTTATACGTTAGTGGGTACAAGTCAAATTTGTTTACACGTAATGTTGTAACTACCTTGTTTATTACGCGAGATAATAGCCCACACGGTTATGGGTAATTGGTATATAAACTGTTCAACGGCCAAGTCACACAGCATTAACTATACTAATAAAGAAATCGCAGTAAGGAACCTTAGACTTGGCACTACTTTGTCTAGATTTCATTACTTAGAGATAAACAAGCAGCTTCATCGAGACTTGGATAGTTTTTTTACAGAATGTTTTTGATGGGATTTCACTTCTTTTTGTAGAAACTTAGGCATATTAACATGTACTAAGCTGAATATTTTTGTAAAGGAGGTATGTTATCTCGATCTCTATAGTAGTTTGGTTGGGCTCTAGTGTTTTCTCATCAAGGTCACCAGGTACTCCAGATCTTCGATTATCCTGGTTTTCATATTTTTCCCTTTACGTAGCCATTAATCCCTAACTCTGTACCTACCAAATTTCAGCTCTCTGAGTTTACGGGAAGTACTAGTTCTATTTTGATGATTATGAGTGAGTGAGTGTCGAAAATGCGTTACTTTGCTTTCGATTAACTTCAGAACTAAATGATCTACTGACTTGAAATTTTGGATTTTAGGTATGTGTTGCTTATTAGATGGTAAAATTTTCAGCGTTCTGGTCTTATCCAGAGGTTCTTAAATAGGGGCCTGAAAATGCGCCGCAATGGTTCCAGTAAAGGATGGTACGGGTACGGCATTGCTTGCTTTTTGCGCTCGACTTGGTGGAGGCACCGTGCCCCCCCATTGATCACTGTGCCACTTTGTACCTTTTCACAAGAAATGTCACTGTGACATACCATACTTTCTACTAATCAAAGCAATATGAAAAGGTTCAAAGTGGCACAGGTATCAATTTCCTTGACTGTACGTATGTATGTATTATTATTACAAATTACAAACAATGATTAGCCCATGCAATAATATGCATATTATGCAAATTAATACAACTGAAATTGCTTTTAGAATAAAAATAAGCCAAACAAAGAAATAGGCCGAAGTATTACTACACGACCAGTAACTGTCAATATAATTGTGCAAAACTTTAGCTAATAAAAAATATGCGATCAAATGGGATCCCGGGTTTAAAGTTATTTTTGATGTAAGTACCATCGAACCAATTGATTCCTGACCCACCATACAACCTATTTACAGTGAACGTCATAGTGACATTGCGTTGCTTGATAAAGGAAACGTTTATTGTGACAACGTTCTGCGGTGGGTCAGGAATCAGTTGGTTCGATAGTACATATAAGATATGAATTATTTAACGAGTCGACTTATACGAGCGAGCTTGCGGGCATGTCAGTAGATAAGTACGCGACCAGCGAAAAATAAATGTTGCTAAAAAGTAGTGTATTTCGTCTTGTCCTGGCTACAAATCGTAGTGTTTTTAGTTTTCCGTGTTTTATTTGCTCCAAGTCTTATGCGTAGAACCAAAAAGGTTGTATAACTATTTAAACATTTATATTTCTTTCTGAGTTTTTTAAATATTTGCGGGATATAAATTTATTCATTCATTTGGTTTTATTTTGGTAACTCTATTAACTACTAACTAAAGGTAACTTTTTTATCTTAAGTTTCAAAACATCCTTTGATATAGCCTTAAAGGCCACTCGTGTGGCCCTGTAAGGGAATTCGCTTAGATCTTTTCTTTAATACACATCCCTGTTCTAAAGCTTCTCATAATGTAGCTGTTGCATTAAAACTATTCCAACCACGACGCTACATGAAAATCACAAACAGAGGAAACGATTTCGGTGTGACCTAAATAGTTCGGAGTCAGGCCATACACTCGTACTTTGCAGCTATTGCATTGAAACTGTGTACGTGTATAGGTTTCGGCGCGAGGTCAGTCGGTCATCAAGTTATCTTGTTGTAGGACCGAATGAGGCTGCGGGCTGCGGTTGCAGATCTCCGATATTTTTTATTACGTTTTTATAATCACTTTCAGAGGGATAAACTACTATTTTAATTGAAACTGTTTCGAGATAGATGCAATTAAATAAAATTAGTTATTCTCATGACTTACCTGTATTTTACAAATGCAGCTTTATTATAAATTATAAGCCCATTAAAATATTTCTAAAAGCCAAAACTTCCTGTTAGAAAATTTACAGATTTCTCTAACCTCAATTATGACAAAAATGTTTGTATAATTACGATACGTTACACTGTAGCAAGCGAGATTACTGCTGCGATTGTTAGGGCAGATAAACAAAGAAGAGGCCTTCCTACGGTCTTAGACTCCCACAAATTCGTCGTAATTGGTCTGCGAGAGAAACTTGTATATAATTGCTGATGCAAAAACAACCATCATCATCATCATCATGTCAGTAACACACGACACGAAGTGGATCGTGGGAGAGAAACGGGAACTCCTAAATAATAATCGCACTAGTAAATGTAACATGTACTGCTATTATTTAGCCACAATAGCAACCATTATCACATTTCCTCATCGTGCGTATAGCGTTTCTGTCGAAATCGAAAGTACTTCGTTATACCTATTTTGAATGTAGCTCCAATTTGTTTATGATTGATTCTTTAAGTATGAATTATCTACATTTAATATGACAATTAATCGTCATTGGCCTTGGGTATCTCATTAGTTATTAGGTAAGACATTTTATAAAAAGTTGGCCAATTGTGTTTATATAAATTTGAAGTTATGGCCATAGAAATAAGGAACTTATGAAAATGCTCACGTATATACAGTGCTCGGTATCTCATTGGAAAAGGTTTTAAGTCGTGGAGTAAATTCGCGTACTTTCGCGAACTTACCTTTTACTTAAATAAATCCTTAATCCATAATGTCACCTTTAAAACATGCGTGACAGATTACTTTTACTGCACTAGTGCTTTTTAAAATATACATAACTACGAGTATATTCATAAACGAAGCAGGCAGAGCACACCATTTTTAATTTGTTTGTATGGTAGGCGTTACTTGCACATTTAAGCTAGCACCTTACCGGGTGAAAAAGAAACAAAGAAGCTGTCACTTTTAATGAATTTACTCTTTGGTAATTTAAAGCGGAACTATGTTAGGTTGGGTTAGATTTGACGATATACTTAATCAACATACATACATACATACAGTCACGCCTGTATTCCCAAATGGGGTAGGCAGAGCACACAAAACGCTACATAAACAAAACAAGGACTATTTCACATTTTGTGGCCACTTCTAGCATACTTAATCAATTAACCTAATAATACGTAACCTGTTGAAATTGAGTTATTTAGAGCAATATATACTTGTGAACAGAAGAGCGTGGGTTTAGTAATAGCGTATTGCTATTTTATAGTCGAGAGATAGACCACGGATTATTAATGTTAATGTTATTTAATAGTAAGTATGAAGTTGGAAATTTCCTACAAAAAGTAAGAAATCAAACAATGTGTTCTTGCTTTGAGTGCGACGTAAATGGTGACTCCACGTATTATTCGTAATGGTTTTATAAATACAGTACTAAGTGGGTAAGGCTGCGTCGGAACGAAGTCGAGACCCCCATTTCTCAGCTCCAAGTAGCGAGCACAATAGACGCTGCGTGCCGGTCGCGGCCCACGGCCCGACGCAATCGCAATCGCACGCACCGTGCGAATGCGAACACCGACATCATACAACTATTATTACAATATCCATCCACTCCATCGCACCAGTCCTTATAAAAACAATTCCACGATTTGATGTAGTTTTCTTAAATGTATCACGAAGCTACTCGAAAGCGTCAAGGAGGAGGAAAACAGCATACGTGTTATACTTATTAATTTTAATACTTCTACATCGTCTAACACTAATTCATTTTAACCTTTTGACAGCCAAGGGGCGAAGTAAAACGCTGTGCTCCAGACGCCAAAGCAACAAACATTTGAAATATTAACGAACAATAGTGATGCCACAACCAAAGTGTCAAAAGTCCCCATTGATCCCATGGAACGCGCCGAAAACACCACCTCGTACAGTACGTGATGTAGACCGTGATTTTTACAAGCGCAATATCTGGGAAATTGTGGATCTTACAGAAAACAATTTTAGGTCAATTTTATAGAAAATGTTGAGATCTACAACTTTGATTTGAAGTAATTTTTGATAAAACTTACCGTTTTCGAGAAAAAACTAAAAAAACCTAAATTACCTAATCATTTTGACACTGGAGCCCGAGTAACTCCGTTAACTCACATGGGATCAATGGGGACTTTTGACACTTTATTCTTTATGGTAAAACTAAGATTCCTTCCTACAGAGATTTGGCTTTGTCGGAATTTTCTTTATTTGATCACTATTTTGTGTAACTTGATCGGATTATCCTTTTACGATTTTGGTTTAGAATACAAATGTTTCAATTAAAAAACTACAATCACAAATACAATTATGTTAAATTTCTTATGTGTCCCACAATGACGTACAATAAACAACTAGACTCGCAATCGTTTAACAAAATTCCTCAAAATCGTCCGAGCGGCGTTGTCTGTGTGTGCATCAACACATAGGTACAAATAATATGAACAGCATTCATTCAAATTAAAACCTTATTCTGTAGCAGTAATGTTTAATGACAATTGTACACGACCGTTAAAAGCAGTGACATAACGGCACGCGCGTCGACAGACAACTGAACCAAAACTCTGCACAGTTGATGCGTGTGCAGACTTTTGCTTCCGACATTTTTTGAGTGTGATTGGGAGTCTAGTTGTTTATTGCACGTCAATGGTGTCCCACCATATAACCTATTTACAGTAAACGTCTCACGTATTGCTCACGGATCAGAATAATGAAGGTTGGATTGGCAATATGCACAGGACGGGAGCGTCACAGTTACGATTGGACAATCATACTTTAAGAACCACGCGTTCATACTTATTTAGTCGCTTGTTGTTTGCATTGCAGTGCGGAACTGCGCTAAAATCCTTCGAAAAGGGGTTAAAGAGTCCGACGTCAAGTTTAGTATCAAGCAAGGATTAGTTTATTAGCAATGATTAACGAAGCGAGCGAAATAACCACGCTTCTTCAACTCGATCGCGGCCAGTCCTCTTCGTCGCCGGACTTCAGTTTGTATTGAATCTTGTGCGGTTAGGTAGTTGTTTCGATGCAGTGTGCGAACCAATTGCAGCTTTATTCTACGAGTACTAGTGCGCCTAATTCATGTATCTATTATTATTGTTGATGTAGTGGAGATGTTTGGTGAGAGACAGGTGGCGACGCTGGTTTTCAAACAAGAGTGTGACTTTTGCCTATCCTACCTTCTTTATTCCGATCCGCGGTATTGCTGGACATTAAGGAAATTCGCGAAGTATTTTAAAATCCGACTCCATACCTATACTGTATTCAGGATAGGAATAGACAGAAGGTAAACAGTTTTTTTGTATTGTTTATGAATATGAATAAATGAATGAATAATCTTTATCCTTATTATAAGACTCCCCAAAACATGCACTTGGGCAGTCTTATAATTTATAATAAGTAGCATTTATAAGTTATAAAATCCAAACTTAATTCTAAGTAAATATCGAAGACATCGTGCTTAAAGGCTATAGTCGGATTTTCATAGTAAAATGGCCCTTTGACCAAATGGGTTGAGATTTTTTTTGTAAGTACATCTTATTGTGAGGGATATTTATGCTAAGTGTCAATATCCTAGGAGTGACAGTTTTTGACTTATGATTTTTTAAACTTTTTTCTTTAACTTTATTTTTTTCGGTATTTATTCACGCGATTTGCTTCAAATTTTGAAATTGTGTTCCTTATTTATGTACGCTTCCATGCTAAAAAAATGAATGCCAGCTGTAATGTAAAAAAAAAGAAAAAAAGTAAAATAAAAAATATGAACATATTTTTTATGTAGTGGTGAAGTAGCGACACCTCTAATTTTTTGTATAGTCTATACATTGACCTATTACTTCCCCTATTATCAAAATTTTCCAAGTGGTACTTCCTGTCAAAAATTAGCAATATATGTGGTCATGTTCTGAACTCAATCGGTGTTTTTCAATGCAGTATACAAAATTTTCGATTATTTTTGCGTTTTCTTACCAGGTTGTCGTATTTAAGAGTAAAATACAAATGACAACTTAATGTCACCTGGATGCAAGTTGTTTTTTTATTTATTTATCGCAATTTACGGCTTTTACACGCGTAATTTATAATAGTAAATATAAAATTTCATGAAACAGAATCATTAAAGTATATAATTATAAATTAAGCTTGTAAAAATCGTAAATTTCGATAAATGAATAAAAAAAAACAGCTTGCATCTAGGTGACATTAAGTTGTCATTTGTATTTTACTCTTAAATACGACAACCTGATAAGAAAACTTTATAATCCCAGGATCCTCACTACAGAACGTCATTATTATTCGCGAATAGTACGTGAAGCTGCTCAAATCTGGATGATGGTGTGATGGATTGACAGCAAAACGCGGGAAGTTCGAAGGGCGGGTACTGATAAAAATCAAGTGCAGGTAGTTAAATGAATCCAAGCTGCGAAACGACTGATACCTGCTTCAGTCTAATTGTGATCTTTCGTCTGCGTGATGTAAAAAAAAACCTACATTATATTGTCCGTTTTGTTTGAATGACTCAAAAAAAATGTGTTTAAAATAAAAATACAATAAGATATTCAAAAACACAGATAAGCAAACGAGGGGTTGTGTAGGTGTTACGGTTAATATAATATAATAACCTAACCAACAGAAATTTCATTTTCAATACAAGCTTTTTTTGCCGACTATACTTTTTGCCAACAGTACTTCATTGTCATCCACCCTAGATTATGTGCACCAAATTTCATGTCAATCAGACCAACCGTTGAAGACCACCGGAGACAGTCCCGGCTGGGACACCAGAAGTCCGCTACCGAAATATTGTATTGTCATCCAATTTACACAAGTGGACAAAATTTCAGCTCAATCGGTCTATTGGAAGAATCGGAACTGGTTCCAATCTTCATTGCAAGATTTGTACACATACAAAAGTTAAATAAGTTAAGTTAAATAAAAGATTGTAATTCTACACTAATATTATAAAGAGGAAAGATTTGTTTGTATTTTTGTATGTTTGTAGTGAATAGGCTCAAAAAGTACCGGGCCGCATTAAATTTTTTTTTACTATTAGAAAGCTACATTCTTCCGAATTGACATAGGCTACGTTTTATTTTGAAAAAAAAAAAATATATAGAGATCCTTGGTAATCGTCAATAAGAGTGTAAAGAAAGGGTTAAGTATTCGATATAACCGAATTCCACGCGGGCGAAGCCGCGAGCGGAAAGCTAGTATAACATTTTTAATATAATCCGTGGATGTCGTAAGATAGGAGACTAAGGAAATAGGTTAAGGTAGGTTAAGGTATACTTTAGGCGACTGGCGACATGCTAGCAACCTGTCACTATTGTACCTGCCATCTCAAAACCTAAAACGTATTTTGCTAGAAGTGGCCACAGAACGTGAAATAGTTATCGTTTTGTCTATGTAGCATTTTGTGTGCCCTGCCTACCCCGTTTTGGAATACAGGCGTGATTGTTTGTATGTATAATGTTTGACAGCCTTTACACATGCAATCGACGGGTAAACGAACTATGTACCTGGTAGGTAAGGACCGTATCGTTAATTATGGAAACAGGTTTGTAGTACTCAAAAAAAGTTATATAATAATATAAATATAATATATAAATGTCAATCTGTCAAGTATTGAGTCTAATATTGGATTCAGTACAAAAAATATTGAGAACTGTTGAAAATTTCCAAGATGAAGGGTCTATCCGCGAAACAACGATTTTCTACTGTGACCAAATATAGCGAAGGATCGGGTATGACGATGAGAAAAATTGCAGAAATGGAAGGTGTTAGTCTGAAAACAGTTTATAGCACTATCAAACGGTTAGGCATGAACCATACTTTCAAAGAATTACCTGGTCGAGGTAGAAAACGTGGTCCTTTGCATCATAATTTGGACAAGAAGACATGCGGGCAGTTTGCGAGAAATTAAGGTATTTCCACTCGAGATTGTGCGAAAAAATGCCAAACTTCTTTAGCAATGGTTCAACGTGCCAATGAAAGCAACATGCTGGTAACCTATAAGAAACAAAAACAGCCAAAACGCACTAAAACCTAGGAATCTACCGCTAAAACTCGGGCTAGAAAACTGAACGATAAAATTTTAACTAAAAACAAACAATGTATTATTATGGGCGACGAAACTTATGTCAAACTTGACTATAAACCCTGCCTGGGCCGCAATTTTATACCGTAACGAAAGATGCAAAGGTCTCTCAAGAGGAAAAATCAATTTTTTGCAAAAAATTTGGCCAAGAGGTAATGTTTTGGCAAGCTGTTTGTCAATGTGGGATGAAAACGACTCCGTTCTTCGTTAAGGGTAACTTGAATGCTGATATTTACAGGAAAGAAATGTCTTCAGAAGCGGATATTGCCACTTATTTGCAAGCACAGAGGTCGCACATTATTTTACATCAATTTAGCTGCGTGCCACTATACTCGCCATGTGCTAGACTGATATAGAGGGAATAACGTCTGCTTTGAACCAAAAACGTGCAATACCCCTAATTGTCCTCAGATAAGTCCCATAGAGAGATTTTGACCTCTGATGAAGGCAAGATTAAGAAAACATACTAAGCCAACAGATAAAGTCGAGGAATTAAAAAAAGACAGGATTCGTACTTATAAAACCTTCAACACTTTAGCTGTCCAACGGATAATGAAAAACATTAAAAGCAAGATCGGGAAACTGGCCAAGGGGACCAGTAAATAAAAATAAGTTACTCTAATTATTGTGTTTGCACACTCATATGTATATGAGTTTAGTTGTTTTCCTATAATATAAAATGTTCCCACAAATTACGAATATTTTACTTGTTTCCATAATTAACGATACGGTCCTTATTACAAAATAACCTAGTGTGAGTATGACTGACAAGTTAATGAAAAAAAGTAACGCGATAAACTTACAGCAACAAGTAATTTGTCATTACTTCCTAACAAATCTTATCGGCTCAATATTATCAATGATAATGATAAACAGATAGGCAAGCAGGACCAAGTGAGTTTCAATGGACATGACACTTATTAATGAGTGGGCACGTGGCCGTGGAGTCGAAGTAACGATAACGGTGAAGATAAACAAGAGGTGAGTTTTTCATTAACGGTCGCCGAGTTTCCATGAATGGCTGCACTGAATGGAAAATACTCGAATCGACTCATTCACCGGCGGCACCGCACGCCGCGCGCCGCACGGGTAGCAAGATAACTACACATACCTACCTTACCTACGAAGGTATCTATATTCAGCGGCCGTCGCCACTTCATACACATTATTATATCAATATCACTCATCGCCTTGCCAGTCTCATACATACCTATCTTTCTTAAAGTACCCGACCAGACTCATTGTGTGAGGAACGGCAGATAATCATTTTGATACCACTGACAAAAAAATCAGTTCCTTTATTCTTCGAACACTTTATCGCCAAGTCAGTTCTTAAATCATAATTTTTGTTTATCAAACAGCTTCTTCAAATGGAATGAAACTGTTTACCAACTTTAGCGAATAAAAGTAATTAGGTACAGTCAGCGTCAAAAGTAACTGACAATTTTAGTACTGAGTTACGTCAAATTCTATACTAAAATTGTCACTTACTTTTGACGCTGACCCTACCTACAGTTGTGTGCAAAATAATAGCAGTAAATGTACTCGAGTGATTATTTCCTGAAATAAACCACGTAATCAAAAGATGACCACAAATTTAAAAACTATTTACCTCAGAACTGCTGGCACTGGCCAATGCATTATTAATTTTATTCATTTCGAATTTATATTCACGAATTTCAAGAAAGGATGTTCCATAAAAATAGCAGTGTTATTAGAAAAATCTTCATTTCATAATTCTCTCCACCCCGGACTAGATAATACTATTTAACAGTAGTAGAATATAGAATTTGCTGTTGTCTAAAAGTAATTCTTGTCCAAAAAATTACAACTATGGGAAGGGGAAGGCTTTGTTCGAGGGAAATGAGAAGTAAAGAGAGAATGAGAATTAAAAGGTTGATTAAAGAAGGAAAAACTTACAAGGTTGTCCAAGAAATGATAAAATGTTTAGCCAAAATGATCAGTAACGGTCTGAAATGGGTAATAAGTCCGAAACAAGAGGTAGAAAAAAGGCTACAACAAAAAGAGAGGACTCCATAATTGTACGCCTATCGAAAAAACAACCATTTCTGTCGTCGAAACATTATCAAAACTCGTTAAATTAGAAAGTGAGTAGTTCTGCAGTTCGCTGTCGACTCATTGAAGCTAATCTGCACGCCAGAAGTCCTAGGAAAGTCCCACTGTTGACTAAAAGGCACATAAAACAGGGGCTAATTTTTGCTTAAGAACACGTAAATTGACCTATGAAGAAATGGCGTAATATATTGTGGAGTGACGAAAGTAAACTCGTGCTGTTTGGGTGTAAACGTCGTCGAGAGTACGTCAGGAGACCGTCCGGTGCCGCTTTCATGCCGCAGTACACGATAAAGACCGTCAAGCACGCCGGACTTAGTTTGATGCTATGGGAATTTTTTTCCTACTATGGTACAGGCTCTATAATTGAAATCGAGGGCATTATGAACAAAGAGTACTATTTAAAGATGGTGCTTCAAGACGTAATGTACCCATATGCCGAAGATTTTATGCCGCTAAAGTGGGTTTTCCATCAAGATAACGACTCAAAACACACTAGCAAAATTGTGAAGGAATGTTTAACGCTAAAAAGTTGATGTTTTACCCTGGGCTGCTCAATCTCCGGACCTCAACTCGACCGAAAACTTATGGACAGATATTAAGAATGCTTTAAGTGATCAAAAACCCACCACAAAGTCCCAATTATGGCATGTGGTACAGTCAACATGGAACAACATCCCTGTACAAAGATGTAAATCCTTGGTTGACTTAATGCCAAGGAGATGTGAAGCTGTTATTAAAAATAAGGGTCAATCCTCAAAATATTAATTAGACTTTTAAAGTATATTTGCTTTTTATTTGAAGTTATTTGATTTTTAATTGATTTATTCCATGAAATAAATGTCACTGTTATTATTTTGAAAGTCATATGGTATTTTTTTGTTCATTTACCTTGAAATTATTGGCGACTTCATTGTAGTTCGTTACTATTCAGTGCTATTAGATATAAAATGGTAAATATAAGCAATTATATTCTATATAAAATTATATTTACATACTTTATGAGTAATTTTGCCTTCACTGCTATTATTTTGCACACAACTGTAGGTACGCGTATGACGAAATTGTTAACGAAGTTGTACAAAGAGCGCTTACACATATTATATCCTTAACAAGGCGCACATAGGCGATGTAATTGAAAAGGAAGGGTTTTCCCAGCACCGAATCACAACGAAGCGAGATGGGACTTGAAACCGCACCGGCCTATTTCCAACAAAAAGCTACCGCGACTCGTGTGCTCGATGCTAATAGCTGCCGAGAGCTCTCACCTTATCGCCCTAGACTGCAGGCTTCGTCCTGTGCAGAAACCGTGCTGTTAGGCTAAGCGCGCACTACGACTTTTTGTCGTGCGACACGATTTTAAAATAGCGCTGTCCATACTGATTTTTTCATCATAGTGCGCGCGATGACATATAAACCCTTACGTTGCATTTCTGCGACAAAAAGTCGTAGTGCGCGCTTAGCCTTAAATTAGTCTTGCAACACACAAGTGACTATGGTTACGTGCCCCGTGAATTACTATTATTAAAAGTGTTACAGAAAGGAACTACAGCGAGAATTAATGTCAAAGCATATCTACCTATTTTTTTTTCAATATTTTTTCAAAGTAAACAATGATTTACATTGTATCTCGAATCCTTTTCTAAACGCGGTTCGATAACAAGTAACTCATAATATAAAGGTTACATCACAATAGAACACAATGATCGACTCCTCTAGATGTAAACCCAAAAACCAGTACCTAATTTGAATTTTTGTAGATAGATTTTAAGTACAAAGGAAGGGTATTTTTTCTCCAAGAGGTTTAAAAAAAAAGGTTGTATGAAACTTCCATCGCACTGATATTAATGCGAAAGTTTATGAGTGTGTGTATATGTATATGTCACCAATTGACGCCCATAATGGCGATACTAATTGAATAAATCTGGTATGTACCTATGCAGGAAACATACACCCAGTATTAACACATAGGCTAGTTTTTATTCCGGAAGACTAGGTACATAGATCCCGTGGGATTGCGATTGAACAATTTACAATTTAGGTATGAAATGTATATATGAAAAAATCATTTACTTTCATAATTGAATTCTATAGTGTAACGATTTTCATTTTTAGACTGTGTATTTCAACAAAAAGACATGTCAAGATTGTTTATATTGTTTTAACTACCTAAACAGTTAAGGTATAGTAAGGAATTCATAAAGCTTAAGAAAATTACATATATTATGTTTTATGTTTGTTATCAAATTTTCGAGAATCAGGGCTTATTATGTACCACCACGGAGCGTAGCAGAATAGGTTGCAGATTTGTTGCAATCTCGAGCGATAGCGCGGGCCGCGCGGGCGCCGCGGGGCGCGGGTCGCGCCCCGGAAGGCGTACTGCACCCTTATCGCGCCAGACACACTTCGCGTTATCATGGATTTATGCGCTCGCGCCACCACCGACTCGTGATGATATCAATCGACATGATGTTCCTTTTAAAATGTATCATGGCAGCTCACTTCTGTTAATTATGCGTCTCTATTATTAAAAAAAAAAAGAGTTGTTTTCAAAAAACATACACATAGTTAAGGGCTTTAATTAAAACAAAAGTTAAAAGATTCCTCTGTGTTACTATTTATTTACTCATACATTTTTATAGCTAATTTTCGTACAGGTGAATAACTTAATTAAATCACCTATTGTTTGTAAAATTGTAAAATATCGCATATTATTATGTAGTTAGCCTCGTTTTTGTTTATTCTTTAAGTTTGATTATTCCTGTCCATTTATGAATGACACAACTGTCACGATAAGATTGAAATTGTTGTCAATATCAAGTAATTATCTTCGTACTTTTCGCATTGTTCATTGCAAACTGTACACAACTACACACATCAGGTGACTTACTCAAATTTTTCACCTATAGGACAGAGGAAGCTATTGTGAAATTGTTTTATTAACTTTCACATATTTTTTCGAAAACGTCTCTGCTACCAAGGATACTTGTAACTATAATTTCGTCATGACGTCCTCGCAATCTCTGCATAATTAAGATCTCGTATTTTTGTGTGTTAGCCTATTTAGCCTGTATATGTTATAGTAATAAATGAAATAAAATAATTACACTAATGCAACCATTCTTACTGACACTACATTTCTGTCCGTTTACCATCTAGGGGAAAATTACTAAATAAAGAAAATGTAATAAGCCCATTGTATGTTGTATTATGTAGTTTTATTGCAGTTTCTACAGTCACCTTCCACCTTCATCATCATAAAGTATAGTTCATATAGAATTGGTACTTAATGTATTGGCTACATTTTTTTATCTATTCAATAAAACTAAATTTAGGGAAATAGGTATTAAAGATTATTTATTTTACTTTACTTTACATCAAGTACTAAAATAAATAAGCGAACTCTTCTCTTAAGGCGAGGTTCTACTAGATTTGTACCCCGCGTCCCTCTCGCGCAAAAGAAGGCGAAGGCGGGGTAGCGGGCGACGCGGCAGGTTGTCAATACGTTGGGCACGCGGTCAAGTTTTAGAATAAATATGAATTTAAAAAATAAACAACATCGATTGAAAACTATAATTTAGCAGATTCTCTTTAGTACTTAAAGATAAATATTTCCATATAAAAATTATGTAGAAATTAAAAAGAATACATACATACATACATATTCTCACGCCTGTATTCCCATGAGGGGTAGGCAGAGCACATGAATTAAAAAGAATAAAACCAAATAATGGGTTTTAGTTTTTATTTTTGCCTGTTTTCGAGAATTTATATGATCGAGGAAAGTACATCCTATCGTGTAACCAATTAGCACGTTCCTTAGGCAATATCTTTACGTATTACATCTATTTTTTTCGAGACTGTCATTTAGCAGAAAGTATGTAAAACATTAGATCTTGCAACCTTCAATTCCGTCTCCCTTGGAATACCTCGCCTTAATGGATCCTATAATCTTTTGAACAGTGTTTTTGTTAATATTTTTGATGTGTTGATTCC
The DNA here is from genome assembly GCA_005406045.1 of Adoxophyes honmai. NCBI lineage: Eukaryota > Metazoa > Arthropoda > Insecta > Lepidoptera > Tortricidae > Adoxophyes > Adoxophyes honmai. Next base: position 845 of record BHDV01002845.1, on the reverse strand, counting down.
ACATGGATCGCAATGAATTAAGGTCTTGGACCATTTTACCACTCTTCTTTGACTTGCTTTTCATAATTGCCCAATAATTCTCGATTGGGCGAAACTGGAGGCAATTTGGCGGATTCATATCGCGGGGAACATAATCCACGTTATTATTTTCGTACCACACTAATACCTTCCTGGAGTAGTGGCAGCTAGCTAAATCTGGCCAAAACTTAACAGGAAGCCGGTGGTTACGAATGAAGGGCAGAACACGTTTTTGCAGACACTCTTTCATATAAACATCCAACGTCATAGTTCCAAATGTCACAAAGGCCTTGGTTTTAAGACCACAGCTACAGATTCCTTGCCAAATCATATGTTTTCTCGAAGACGAATACGTCTCACAGTACTGCGACTTTTGTTGAACTTACGGGGTAAGTCATAATCAGAGAGGCCTGGGTTTTTTAAATAGTTCTCAACACGTTTTTCTTCAGTTCTGTATCCTTGGTACTAGATTCACGTTTGACCTGTGCCTTCCTATCCTATCGAAGGACAAGGTATCCTTGTACCGTTTTATAACCCTACAAATTGAACTTTTGTGAAGATTCAGTGCCTTAGCTACCTTTGATCTAGATCTAGATCATGAAGGAGTTTCCGTGAATTCCATTCAAGTTCCATTACAGAAAACTTTCAAATAAATTGAGCAAGGTCCACAAAATACCCTTAATTTAAACATCGAAATATTGTCAACTAATTGTAATTGTCACTTTTGAATTTAGAACATATGTTTTTTTATCAGATTTTTTTTTGCCAATTCTATATGAACTATACTGTTATAACTTGAAGGGCCGTATGATTAATTGACACACGCG
>BHDV01002834.1:509464-526635 GCA_005406045.1 Adoxophyes honmai | reverse complement strand
AACATAAATATGTGTGAGAATCACGAAAGTTTAAAACAGTATATGGGCGCTCCTTTGCAAAGGCGAAAATTTAAACTTTTTCTCTGCCTTGAGTAACTGAGGAACTTTCTCGCACCCTCCCGGTTATTGTACTGAATTTACTGAAGTGGAAAAATTCCAATTCTATACTTTGTTTTTTCAGTCTCATTTCTTTCTGAAGGCTCGGATTCAGGTATTTGTTACGCACTTTTGTGATGGAATAAATCTGTCCGGATTGTAGCTTAACTGAAGAGAATAATGTCGATTTTGATACGAATACTTACCCTGTTTTACAATTAGAGTGCCTGCGGATACAAAATAATTCCATTCAGAATTCCTTAAGAGCGCACCGCGATAAAGCGAGTTTTAACAGTAAAATTATTTGTATTACGGTTACCATCTTTAATATTAGTGTTCCGTTTCAAATTACATGAATCGTAATAGGTACCTATCTCACTTTGTCGAGATTTTCAAGCAACGCGTTTTTTGTCAGGATTTTGGGGTGTGAAATGACCAACAGAAAGACTTTAGTTAGACAGTGACAAGTAGTAATATCCCGTGAACGAGTCGATTGTGGCTTGTTGATAAGTTAAGTCTACTGCCACCATTACATACATTATACATAAATTTAAGCTTAAAACATTTACGCCTGTATTCCTAAATAGGGTGGGCAGAGCGCACGGAATGCTACATAGACAAAAAAGTCGATATTTCATGTTTTGAAGCCACTTCTAGCAAAACTTTTAGGTTTTAAGATACGAGATATATAGGTAATAGTGACGGGTTGCTAGCTTATCACTATATTTATATTATCTAACTTTAAATCTTAACTCATACTTAAGGCCGCTACCAAACATGAAATAGCAGTCAAAATTTTGTCTATAAACTTTTTGTGAGTTGTTGTTGGTATGTACCAACAACCACACCCACATTACACACGCGTGAACACTTATTGACATTTAAATAGTCAATTTTTCCAACGATCCGTTGAATTCTTCTTCATCTCAACTCAACAAGATGAATCTCGATAGGGTAAAAAACCGCGTTATCAAATTACAACCGGGCCGGGGTAATAATAATAATTGAAGTAATAATAATGCGCCCATCGATCACTATGGTTGACACATTACCTACCTGCGGCGATGGGTGTAATCTGCCATGACGCTCGATCATGCTCCGTCTATTATCAGAATCTTTACACCCGGTTAGGGTTGTCACTGCATGCAGAAATTTAAGGAAAATGAAACCAAAGATATACGTTCTTTGCGAAGCAAACTTACTAATAGGGTGGGTAATAGCGTGATTAGAGAGAAGTGTGGTCTGAATGAGAGTACCTATTAAAACAAGGATAGAGAAAGGTAGGTATGTTGCTATGGTTTGGGCACGTGGAGAGAAATTTACACGGATCCTGTAGGTGTCACTTTGCAAATTTATGGGAAATGCGACATAAACTGATATAATCTTTTGATTATGTACATTTTTGATGTTGATAACTATTCTGCAGGGACAGATTTCCTCTCAGTATCAGAGGGCTTGGGCTATAGTTCCTATGTGGGCCTAGTGCGGATTGGCAACTTCACACACATCAAACATCATCATTTCTTCGTCGCTGTGTGTAAGTCTTCTCAACGATGTTTTCCTTTACCGAATAGCTCGTGGCAAATATCAAATTAGATTTCACACTGTGATTTTCGAAAAATTCAGACGTGCGAGCCCCGGGGTTCGAACCCATGACCCTTTGCACAAGAGGTCAGATCAAACTGCTAGGCTACCACGGTTTTTGTGAATGAATGCATCAAGAGTCCATAAATCTTAGTATATAATATCAATTTCAATCTTTAAAGGGTCTTGACAGATATACGGAAAATGAAGTGATCCTATAGTTCTTTCTTTCTTTCTTCGTAGGTAGAGAACCCTAAAAACCTTCGCTGAAACCAGTGTCGTTCTAATAGCTGGAAAAAAAGGCTTTATTCGTACGCAAGCAGCAGGAAATCGCTTTTTAAATCGCAAGTGGTAAACTCGGTCCCTGCAAAACAAGACGTTGATGGATCATTCGGCGCGCGGCTTAAACATACACGTGTTGCCATGATTACGATTTTATTTACGTCGCTGTAAATTAAAATCAGGACCGTTGTGAAAAAAAAGAAAAGTGACATAACAATCGAAGTACGAGGTGAGAAAATTAAAGATTGCCAGTTCAGAGACTAATACAGTGGGTACCTAATGACTTTCTACTATATCTTCTGTGCTTTAGGGCCTTGGACCCTGTACATCTGATCTTAAATACAATAGGTACTTTTTTTGTTAGCCTGTTAATGTATCCCACAGCTGGGCAAAAGCCTCTCCTCTTAAACTCCATAACTCTCGGGCTTGCGTAATATCAGGCCAGTAATCCACGTACGAGTCCAAGTCATCCCGGCCGGCATAGGTATAAAATCATAATAATTATGATTTTATATCCACCTATGCCGGCCGGGATGACTTGGACTCGTCAATTATTGTCTAAATATAAGCAGTCCCATGCAGAGCATAGAAAGGCCTGTCGTACCTCCGGCAGTCCAAAGACACAGTGATCTCTTTCTAATTTTATTCCGTGGGAATGTCAATGAAATAGAGAGGTAATCCTACACACTTCACGGATAACCTCAAAAAATGCCGAAGGTATCGAACTGAACTGTGGCATTACGTAACCGGCCACGGAGACGCCAGAAGTTAATGTCCTCAGCATAACAACGCAATTGGATACAAATGATAGCTATTCTCTCATGGATCTCGGCAAAAATAATGGATGGCGAAGCATCCGAGCGAGGAGCAATCAATCAAGGAGCGTATTCCGTCCTTGTCTAGTTTGCTCGCTACCTACGTGCACGAATTAGACTCTCAGATTGATCATTCCCGAGTCTGCATTCATACACACGACTTCACAAGGCGTATTATGATTAGACATCGGTGTTCATTACAGGGTTGTATTAATCATTCCACTGTGTGCTAATAAATGCTTTCATGTTATATCGTATGTTCTTGGAAAGAGTGACTTTAAATGTTTTGGATTGCTTAGCTCCGTGGTCTCGGGTTTAGAATTACACCTCGCCGTGTTTTATGGATGTCGTAAGAGGTGACTAAGAAAACCGTGTTCATTATTTTACCTCTTTGAAATCTAACTTTAAATCTAAAAGTTTGTCGGTAGTGGTTCTAAAAGTCATGATTTTGTCTGCGTAAAGGACCATGGTCAAAATGGGCCTGGAACCAACAGCATTGAGATTTATGTCAATAAATAGGTCTTAAAATCTACTTTATTTCATTATATGGGCACTAAGTCGAATTCCATTGCATAACTAAGATATTTGTATTTTAGTCACGGTGAGTTCAGTACTTTTAGCCACGAAAAATGCATTCGGAGAATACATATTTATATTCACAATAATAGTGAATGTGTTGGCGAAAATGTGGGTAGTTGTGAACCGCGTTCGTTGTGTCTAGCAGTTGCACGGAAAGAGCGGCAGCGCGCAGTGCACGTCTATGATGATGGGCCACGGATTGGCTCGAAACATGTCGAGCTAATCTCGATATAAAAATACGCGAGTAGATCCACTATGAGTGAGTCTCACGTTAATTTTATGTTTAAAACCATCAATTGCTCACAAAACTTATTTTTATTTAACACACTAACCCTACCCTAAACCTGTTTTTAATAGATTTTATTGACTCTTAAACTAAGATTTAAATATAAATATCTCAGTTCTCCCATGGAATTCGACTTGGTGCCCATACAATGAAATAAAGCAGAGTTAAAGACTTATTTAATGACCTAGGTGTCAGCTCTGTTGGTTTCAGAACCAGGCTTCATACAAAGTTGCCCATGGTCCTTTACGTATGCTCTCTCTACACTACATTTTTGGGAATGCAGACGTTTTCTTCATCTTATTTATGTGATATATCTTCATAACTAACAGTTTCTTGGTCACAATTTGTAACTATAACTACTAACACCAGTAACTAATCCTAGCGAAAAAAACGTCCCTACTTGACCTTCGTCAGTTAACTGAAGCCCACCTCTGAAACTCGTGGTAATCGCTCCAAAGATGAACTTCCTGATAACTTTGCCGGAAGATAAACTTTGCCTCTTTATATTAAATTATTCCGAAACTTCCTGGGTACGAAGGAGAAAGATTTCCGAAAGTGCTAATTGATTGATATTTCATTTTGAAAAGTTAATTTCTGGGCTCGTTCACCCGCTGCTTCAATTTGTAACCGATCCTTTGTTGCTTTTAGTCAAAGCGATGCAAAAGACGCGTAAGTATGTGGCTGTCCACTTTAATGGGTAAGTCACAGTCCAATGGGCACACGAGCGAGCGATCAAAGAAGAAGCACATGCGAGAAAATTAACTAGGAAAATTCACAATTTAGAGAACACGCTTCGCATAAAAGTTAAGAGTCGCTTTTTGGTAAATTATGTTAATTACTTTTATTCACAATTTTCTTTATTTATTACGTGTGGGTTGGATTAGAATAATACCTCTCCATTTCTGATAGGTGCACATATTACAAGTTAGCAAGCTGTCACTCTATTATACCTTATTCGTATATTTTTAAACCTAAAATTGTGCTACAATGACACTAAACATGAGATGTTACGTAAACAAAAACCTGACTTTCATTTTAGTGTCACTGTAGCATAATTTTAGGTTCTGCTTAGTGACCTGGCTACCCTATTTAGGAACATAAAAAGGACTGTAGTACTGTATGTACTTTTATTCATAAACATCTAAGTGTAGTCAAAATTACAGCGCGAAAACATATAATGCTGATTTACGCTAAAAACGCACTGGGAGCGGAAGCAGGGCGGAGCGGCGCGGTGTCGTCACGGTATCGGTTGTAACATTCGAAATAAAACGAAGGAGCGCGCACCGGCCGGGAATTAAGCGTTCGTACCCTTCGCGCCGCGCCGTTCCTCTTGCGCTGCCAGTACGTTTGGAGCTGTAGAGATTTCCAAGAAGGATATCACAGAAAGAGATATAAGTACACATGGGTTAAATTTCCGATACGCATTGAACGTCTTTATCTGCGGCTATTTTGAGTGATACGGGTCGTCTTCGCTACTTTGGCGAGCCTGTGAAAGTCTAGAAAACCTTTGTTATTCACACAATGTACGACCGGCACTGAGGGCTAGGACAGTAACAGGCGCGAGTCGTTTTTCACGCCGGATAGGCTACCTGTCACTTTTTGATGACTCTAGTTAGACAGTGACCGGTAGAGTCTATCTCGTGCTGAACTCTACTCATGCCATGTCATGCTAAGCCGGTTGAAACCACGTAGTGGACAGTAGCAGGTTTGTATGGACATTAAGAGCTGATAATTTCCGTTCTTCTTAGTACGCAACGTCCTTTGAAATCTATTATTATTATATTACGCATAATTTGTTTTATCCTCCTGGATCCTGGAGATACTAATTTTGCCAAAACTATATTTTTTTCCATAAACTGTATTAAGTACATACCCCTTAATGTTGGAAAATTAATAAAAAAAATCCTGGAGTTTTCCCCTCGATTTTTCACTATGTCCTCAGACGAGTACACAAGGACTTTGACCTCACTCGAGAACAGTATTAATTAAATCAAAATACTAGAAAAATCTACTTTATTTGCGTATAAACTCATAAAAACTCCTGATTTGTACTTCCTCCGATTAATTAAGTATCACATAAATCGCAATATCACAAAGAATTAAAAATACTTATGCACAAAATACATTTTTATACTGATTATACACTGGTTTACAAAGGTAACAGAATCTTTTATTAAAAATAGTAACAAAAACGAACTTTAACATAAAATTTGCACTATACGCACTAGTACAAACATAAAAACTTGTATACATATAAAAATAAATCACTTCACTGGATAAAATCTGGGTACACTGAAATCTGAGTATTGTTCATGACCCAGATTTGATCCTATATTATAAAAATCACATTTGTTACAATTTCACTAAGTACCTAACATTTTTTTCGGACTTAATCTAAAGTAAACGTTTTGTTTTAATTCAGTTTTTAACTTGTAGAACATACATCAGATCTGGTGGTGAAAAAAATGGACTGGGGATGTCTTCATTTTCTAAATAGTGTGCCAAACTTAAACAAGTAGCTGCTGATGCATCGCTTATTTCGTTTCTTATGCTTGGACTAGAAAAACGTGACCCCTCTCTATTTCTATTTCTAATGCAGGACTAGGAAACGCCGAAGTTTATATCTTTCGATATATTTTGCAGATTTCAAAGATGTCACTATCATCGTCGTTTTCTGATTCAGATGAAGTAGAATCATGGTGTTCTAACTTTAGAATGATGAATGATACTTATTTGTCACATAAACATCTTCGCCTTCGGAAAGGCCGTCGGATTCATCGAAATTAAGCAACTCCTCTATTTCACAGTCGTTCAAGCCTGAAAATTGAAATTAAAACATAATTAATTTTTACGAAAGATAAAACAACTGACAGCGTTGAGACCCTTTGTACTCGTACGAGAACATAAAAGAAACTAATTCGTCCTCTTGTACTCGCACGAGTACATTAACTTCAGAGATACATAAAACTATTTTTTTCCAATTACATGCAAGAAATGCACTTACTAACATATGAAATATACCAAAAGTGTACTAATAAAAACAAAACAAAAATATATAATTAACAATCCATTGAGATAACTTTAGATTTACTTACCGCGAGGCATGGTGTGGCCGGCAGCGTACGATGTCAAAGCCGCACTGATCGCTGATTGGGCGTTTGTGATTCGGTGTTTATTTTTTTATGTTGACAAGTACGTTCGGAAACGTACTATGCGTGTAAACTTGTTAAGACGGTTTGACATTAGACTTCAGATTTTTTTTAATGTTATGTCCTCAAGTGAGGACCGGGGGATCCAGGAGGTTATGAGTAGTATTACTCAAGAGGCGAGTAATGATAAGTAGGTCTATGCATGCTTTAGCGACTGACTATGCATTTTGTCAATATTGCATCTATTAATTTAAAATTTAACGGTATGCTAAAAGTAGCTGCGAAACGTGAAATAGTTATTGTTTTGAATAGGTTTGCTCTACCTGCCCTATTTGAAAATACATGTGTAATGTACGCTTTTATGTTTAACAAGCAAAGTAGGCACTTATTTGATCAACCAGAAAATAAGTACTCACAGATTCGTAGATCTCTAAAGTAATCGCTGTTAACTTTTTGTATTTCGTTTCCTTTTATTTTTGTATATCCTCCGAGATTTTCCTAAGGAAGATAGAATTTAGACATCAAAGTCACATAAAATAAATCGTTTTTATCGTATAACTTGGAAACAAGCTTGGTTCAACTTGCACGAGGAATATTATATTTAAGGCGATTATATTGGCCACTTTGATGGATGTCAATCCCGGCTTACGGGCACTTGACCTATTTGTAGTGTTTAATGTATCCAGCACCGTCTGGGCCGCAATAAGCGGTTTTATGTTAAGTACCCACTTATCATCGGGATGGGTTTCGGACTTACACCTCTGCTTTTTGATGCCTTTTCATGTTCTTTTTTTACTTTCATTTATAGCACACGTACTTTTTAATGTTTTATGCACACAGGGCTTAATAGACCTTCTCGACAATAATTCACAGAACTCTAGGATCTATAAAAGAGGTTTTTTCTCTCTCTCCATATCCAATCTCCTTCAATAGTTAGTTACAAATAAATTACGTGTAAATGTAGGCAAGCTCGCATTTTTACCTTTTTAGCAACAAATAAAATATTTGTAATACTTTAAACACACGCACAACGAAATAATAGAATTTTCCAGTTCCGAAATGTATTCATTTTCTTTGTTTCACGTAGGTAAAGCTCTGCTTTTATGCTTACGCACTGAGCAAGTAATTATTATGAGCGTCCGCTGCGCGCCTACATCAAAGGACTCATATAATATTTTAAGGGATTATTTTAATGAGTTTCAAAAGTTTGGTCATTTTGCTAAGTAATGGGCATGTTTGACCAACATTTTTATTTGTTCGTGACATTATTGTTTCGCTTGCTTATTTAATTTTAGTATATTTCTAGACCAGTTTTTTTCCATGGGTTTCGTAAAAGGTGAGTAAGGGATAAGGTTCAGACATGCATTAGCTGACAGGCCAGCAACGCTTGTCCCTGTTGTAACTATTTTATATATGTTTAAAGTTGAAAAAAAAAATGCAAGAAGTGGCTACAAAACGTAAAACGCTACCTTATTTGGGAATAAAGACCGTGTTGTTTTTGTATGAGTATGTTATGTATGTTTTTGTATTTTTTTTGTTACTTCTTTAAATTGTGATTTCAAAAAAGGTGACTGTAGTGGTTAGATTGAAATGAAAAGTACTTAAGTACAGGCACGACGTAATAAAAAGTGAAATAACAAACAAAGCAGCTCTAAACAGCTCGGTATTGTTGAAACGTTTCAAAACATTCCCCAACAAATCAACGTTAATACGTCTACTTGTGAGCATGTGCATTTATCTCGGCGTTCCCTTTCAATTTGGCTAAGTAATTTCGAACGACTACAATCTGTTTAGTGGGCCGAAATAAAAAAGGAGATTAAAAAGGCAGGCCCAGAAGGCGCCTTAGCTCCATTTCAGTGAGATTAACAGCCATAATCAAGCAATTGGGTGGCGGATTACAGCGATTTTTATGTCACCCGAGAAACGGGCGCCGCGACCTCGCCGGCCCATCAATCACCGCACTTGAAACTCCGGTAATAACAGTGATGAGCCGAAATCTCGGGAAGTGCGTGAGCGATATCACAATGATAGCGTTGTTCGCGAATTTTTCACACTTTTAAACAGATGGCCATTACGGCGAGGCGCTACGTGTTTTTAAGCTTCTTTGTGTTTTATGAGCGGTTTTCAAATGCGTTGCGTGGAGTAATTTTCGCGAGGCTTACAATAAAAGCCGCCTTACGGTGCTAATTGAAAAGCTGATTTGAATACCACGGTTTTTCTATTTGGGAAAAACAGAAAGTTGGTAAAGTAAGATGGTGGCGGTTTTTGCTTTCTGTCTTATTATTAAAATTGTGACCAAAACCTGTTTGAATTGGGGCAAAGTGCATTATCAGTCGTACTTGTAACCAATGTCATCCAATAGATGACGAGCACAGATGACCAAAGTCACTAATAACATGGCATTTGACACAACAAGCTAACTTTTTTAATGAAATTTTCTGATTCTGAATAAGATAGTTGGCTCAATCTTCATCTGAAGTTCTTTGAAAATCTTATTGCCGTGTCATAGCCACATAATCTGTTCATGTTGAACCTTAATAATTGACCTAGCCAGTCATGAACTAAGAATGAAAGGGTTGCACTTGTGAGATTCTCGAATACCCTAAGAGGCTTTTCGAATCATCTTATGTCACGCGAGGAGACGGCGGAAAGGATCTTAACTCCCTTAACATAATAATAGGTCCGCGTATTCGAGTATAGAGCAAATAGGAGCTCTCTCTGGTCTGGACCAGTATTTTTTCAGGCCTACCTAACTTATCGTGTTAGATAAGATAAGATAAGATCCTAATTATCATGTCTTCTTCATATAATTCACGAAAGAAATGTGAAGATACAAATTATATTTAGTATTTTAGTAAACGTATAATATTAATATTGCCAGAATTAAAAAAAATATTACAGAATTTTTGATTTTTAGTTTGTCAAAAAAATCTAATCACAAAATTCTAAAAATATCTGTCACATACAGGATACAAATGAAAATAAAATGAAATATAGAAACAATGAAAATAAATAACCGGTATAAGGATAGATGAAAAGGTCATTCGACTATTTCGGGCGATTCGTAAATCGTTCGGTTGACAAAAGCATTGCTGACGACACCAAAATAGATTTCAATTAGAGTTTCGTTATTGGAATTTAATTTAGCAATCATTGTTTACAAAATGAATGAAAAGTCTTAGGGAAAATATTATGTACCTACTACTAAATACAAATAGTATTTGCAAAGTTACCAAAATCTATTACAGTTTGAAAATATTCTATGCACTAAAATTTTGGCATAATGAAATCATCCGCAACAAAAAATTTCTTTTTTTAGTGAATAACCTAACGAATTTATTTTATTTTAGGTACTTAGTAAACAGTGCATCTTTAGTATGTGTTTTTAAATTCCCTAAAATATGTTTTTGTATTTACACATTTACTACTACTACTGCTGTTATCTAAAATAGAATCTAAAATATGTATCTCATACTTTATACTTACATAACAGTTCGATGACGTTACAATAAAAATTTGACACTGTGTTTTGTCAATCGCAACGCCCGACTTGGCGGGGCCACGGCCATGCCCCAAAACACTATCTTTAAAGTACGTTGTATTCTCCCAACCCCTACATTTAAGTGAAACGAGTTCGATAGATAATTTATAACGCTGGCTGAGAAAACACGAACACTTTCTGAAACAATATCAGTCATAAATAATCTATGTTCTCCTCCTTCCTATTTTGTTAACCAAGCTATTCCTTTTCAGTGTTGTTTTGGGTGGGTACTGAAGACTACCTTTTATACAATAGCGTTCCCCAAGGATGGATTTGGAATCGATGCCAAATATCAAGTGTTGCTGAGATAATACTTGTAGTTCAATCGGTTACGCCCAAAAGGAAGACACTGTTTCAGCTATGTCCTTTGCGACAAAAAATGTCATAACATTAAATTGAAATACTTGAGCTCTGTTGATAATTAAATCCCCGGAGGCCTCTAATTTACTTTAATTTTAACAAATACTCGGAGCTACAATAAAGGTCTAATTAATAAACAAATAACGCAATGTTTGAAGCTTTCATGAACAATTTAACATTCCGGGATTTTACTTTATTAGACTCCAACAAAAAATGTCCGTTTTAAAAACGTTTTACACGTTCAGGAGCAAAATTTTAGGAACAAGGTATAACAGTGTTTATTTCTCCAATTCCAGAATATTCTTGATGGGTTTATTTAGAATCCATAGCAATAGTGCTTGCAATAGTGCGTGACTTTAAATACAAAGAACAAAAAAAGTCGCTAGTTTTTCATTATGAAAATAAGTGTCGGTTTGGTTACCTTGAGACATTAATGTATGAAAAGTATCAAATTTATCCTCGGGACACTTTTAATCCTATTTAGAATCCAGTGTACATATTTTGAGTAGGTCATGCCAAATTTTCAAATCTGAGATAAAAGATGATGTTTTACCGTTATTCTAAATTTCTCTAGTAAAACAATTACTAATAACCACCATAGACTTTTCAAGGCAGCTGCTGATGCATGCCGTCTTTATTTTATTAACATACATACACGAATAGTCCGAAAACATGTCGAACAAATCTGGATATTAAAATGCAGGTGGGTCCATTTTATTTCACAATATGTGAGTTTCACGGTAGTTGTATGTTTAACTTCATATTTAAAATGGCGGCAAAACATCTTCAACAAAAACAACCTAACGAACACAGTCCAATCAGCCATCTAAAACGAGAAGGTCCCCCGAAATCGTTATCCGCCGTTAGAAAATGTCTTTGGCACATAAAACTTTCATTTAGTCACTCTTAAGTTTAATGGAGACGGAGGATCCCAAACTCCAATTGTATTTATCCTGACACTCAATCACTGGGGAAACTCGTATCGACATGAAACTCATTTTAACCTCGCCCTTACTTGTACTTGCTTGACTTTGAATTGAGATGGAACTATTAGGCACTATTGGATTTATTGGTTTGTTGGAGTTTAAGGAGCCGTCTTGTTATACTAATGTATTTTCTTCTTTGGGAACTGTTTGAAGAATAGATACGTATTTTATGTGATAGTTCTGAGCTTAGGGCGCCTAAGGGCTCTAATGGGACACAAATTACCTAGTTTAAGCGGTTTGTGTGCTCTTCTATATTTCCTTTTTTACGTTATTTCTGTGTCATGTCAGTTTAGAGTAACACTTCTCTATTAGGAAAAGAGATTGAGGTATACTTCAGGCATCAATCTGTCACTATTATACATTTTTCGTATGTTTTTAAACCTGAATTATCCTGAAATTGGCTGCGAAAGCTGAAATAGTCATGGTTTTGTCTACGTAATGTTTCATATGCTCTGTATACACCACTTAAGAACATGGGCGTGTTTGTAAAGGTATTTACAGTTACATAGACAGCTATAGGCAGCGTAAGCTTGTGTATCTCGTTTTCAGTTTTATTTGTGTCACATAAATGAGTAGGATAATTTGCCATGTAAATTGGCTCATCCACTAAGTTGTAAAAGTGACACAATTTCAAAAGACTCACCAAGTAGCTTAAACATTTAGCATTATCGTGTTTTTGTTTATTAGTGTAAAGATTAAGGCTTCGTAAGACAAGTATCAAAAAACCTAGCTCAGCAATTTAAGTAACAGGAAAAAACTGGCCTCATGGACTCCCTACTAAGCGCAGTTTATCCGATTTTTATCTCAATGATTGGGCATGACGCGATGTTTCCCGCTGGCCCGGCGCGAACACCTACGCTTATCTGTCCAAGTTGGGTTTCAAGCCCGGGAATTATCGTTAGGTATTACAGGCTTTTTTGGGTCCATTGTTTTGTGGAGCCGACCTTTAAAATTAAGACGACGGGTATCTATTGAAAATGTTTCGGTGCCTCGCATGATAAGCGGAAAATCTTCTTCCATGATTTATAGGGAAATGGAACGCTTATGTTTTCATGCGTGTTAACGGTAATGAATGGGAATGAATGCGTGTGAATGGAATGTTTTGTGGTGTGAAATTAAACGGTTATGTGCTATTAAATATTTCACACAGCTTGTTCGGCTCGTCTAGTCGTTTGTGTGGCATTGGTTTGGGAGAATGTGATAATGTACGAGAATGGATTTATTTATTGACCATCGAGTTAACATACATACATACATATTCTCACGCCTTTATTCCCATAAGGGGTAGGCAGAGCACTGTAATTCAAAAATCCAGTGCCACGTTTAGCAAATTCAAGGTAACTAGATGGTTAAACGTGATATTGCGGTGACAGGTTGCTAGCCCATCGCCCACAATACACTAATCGAGTTAATATATACGAATATAACATAATGTTATACTCAGCGGCTGTAGCACTAGACTCTGCTTCTGTATTGCAAGCGCAAGATACTTAAACATGTTTAAACATGAAAAATCCGTTATGAAAACACTTCAGACGATAATGAAAAAAAAACGTAAGTAGGTACATAAACAGTTTTCAGTTTGGCTAAGTTACAAATACATGCGTTTATTTGAAATAGTACATTCCAAATACCCATTCGAATTAATGGAAACGTAACGTCAAGACAAACTGAATGGCATTTCACAAGCAAATATGTTGTAAGCACGATGCCTTAAGGGAACACAATTTCCAACCCCTTCACAGAATATAACACGAAGTGTATTCCACATGAAGTGAAAGTTTTTGTTTACACGATTAACCGCTTAAACTGTTGTCTGGTTAGTATTCATAGTGTTGGACTCGTTGCGTATTCAAGAGGCGGACGAAAATGAAATATGGACTATTCTCCGCGCATTCTGAACAAAAGGTGACTGGGAGTCAGGGATCTCACACCACTTTGGTCATATTCTTTTTAGTTTGCCCAGTTCCCCGGGGTTTTGCCTTTGTACTGCCGTATTGTAATTTGCGATGCTTTCTAAAATTTCCTGATACAAAAATAAAATAGACAAAGGATTGTTGGAAACGCAAAACATAAAGTCAACGGGATCGAAATAAAAGGGAATGTTCGTCGCCGAAATAATGCTTGGCATAATCTTTTAAAAGTCACACGGCTCTACGATGTAAAGTACGGCATCAAACTATGCTTGTATAACGAAACAAAGACCGCAGAATTTCCGTGCCTTCTAGCTTTCTCGATATTGAAAACGCCGCATAAACAATGCCTCCGTTCGTAACTCAATTCACGGCACTACTGTTTGAATCTTCTTAATGTGAAATGCTCTAAACGGATAGCATTGTTTTCACGCGCAAAAAGCGTCAAATACCGGACGAAGTGAGGTATATAGCAGTGTTGTATAGACTATAGTCTCGGTAGAAGAGCTGCGAGAATGCCATATATGTTTCCATCGCATTTCCATACATTACGGCTCTGAGAAAGTTTTGTCGCTTGAACTCGGAGCGGGAATGGATATGTTTCAGTATTGATGCGTGACGCTGAAATATCTTCGTTCACGCCTCCCCTCACTGAGGTGAATGCGAGATATTTTGGTAGACTTGCCATATTACCATGTTTTTGTGGGGTGATTGTAACGACCTATTTGCTCGAAGACTAACTTCTGAACAGTAAATAAGAATAGGGAGGCCGCAAATATTCATGTTCGCCGATAAAACTTTTATATGCTGACTCGGTTGCAATAACAAAGCGTATGAACCATAAACAGGCTTCTGCAATATTTACTCCAATTAGTTTAATTTTAATTACGATATCGAGATTGTTTATATTTTTCGTTATATACAAAACAAAATACAAAAGTGAAATTTGGAATTAGCATTAATTGGATTGTGAGTTGTTTGCAACACGAGTTTGGGTTGTGCCAAAACCTTTACCTACTTACTTGTTACGGAAGTATGCGAAAATCCGTAAATCTGAAATAACCTTGCGAGTGAAAGGTATTTTTGACGTATATAAAAAGTAAACCGCAAAAACGACGCGGCCTAGCTGAGCTCTTTATTGTGCCTAAACAAGTATGCATAAAACATCAGAAACGTCATAATGTCTAACTTTTTTAATTATGTCACGGCAGGCATCGCAACAAAAACCTGTAAAGGAAAGAGTTTGCTAGAATCGTTTTCCGATAGCAGTGTCACTCTGTGTTATTGTAGCTCGAAATTGTTTTGACAGTTTGAATCGTGGCGTCATTTAACTTAAGAAAAGAGAGGGATACATTTTTGATGTACCTAACCGAGTTTGTAACAGAAACGCTGTTGTTTTATGGAGTCCTTTTATTTTCCTGTAAACATCTCTGGCAGTTTGTATCTTCAACTCGTCGTTTCCAACAATTTGTAAAGTTAAAAACACTTTCATAAACATCCCGTTTGTATTTTTAAATGAGGTCCACAGAGTACACAAAACATTATACTACAAAATCACGACTATGTAACGATTCGTAGCTACTTTTAACACAATCCCCAACCCTGTGTAGCGTTAGGTTTAGAATTATACTCTACATTTATTCCTCGCCTTGGTTGCCTGGTAGATATTGCTTTTTGGCGATTAAGGCAACCTGTTGTTTTCCTATCTTTTACTTTCTGTATTATTTTTGTAATGATTTTGATGTTGGATAAAGCATACATTTATAGTATTGTTTTCCGTGGATATCTTAAAAGGCGACTAACGATTGTTTGACTCAGTAGAAATAAGTAAATGACAGAAAATGTGTGGACGTTATGTCGTTTTACTATTACTATTAGGTAAACTAAATGAGATATGTTTATTCAAATTGAAGCAACTATCTGTGTTTTAAAATAACTGCTTGTAGTTTGAAGTGATGTGATAGCCTGATAGCAAACACATTAAAACATGTATGCAATGTACACACTCCAATTTTGATCGATGAAAATTTTCTTACGATAGAATTTGATTGATGCTAGCAGGATTTCTATCGTACCCTTTTTAAGAGGAGAGAATCCATTATAGTTTCTCGTACATACTTCTATGTCGGATCAATAAAGAGATGACTGTGAATTTTATTACTAAAATAGATTTTGCATGCTCTTACGTCTGTTTAAAGTTATTATAGTTGTGTTCACGCCTGTTTTCCCAAAAGGATAGGCAGAGCACACAAAATGCTAAATAGACAAAACTAAAAAAAAATCCCGTTTTGTAGTCATTTCTAGCATATTTTTAGGTTTGAAGTTAAGGAGTACTACTGTGACAGGTTGTCAGCCTGTTGCTAAATTATTTTAGCAACAGTTAAATATTAGTTAATTATTAGATAGCGATTATTATGGCTTATGCCATAGCCAACTTTTACCACCTACGACATCAAACCATCAAATTCTTCTTAAAATTCTGATAAATTAAAATGTACCTACTCACAATATGTATACGCTTAGCACTTTTTTGTTTCACAAGATAATTTTACAAAATTGGCCATCAATTGGTAAACGGATCCCAGATGCGTTACCAATCTGGGACTAATTTAATCGTATGTTTTTAAGGTATCTATTTAGGTATCTCTCGTGACTGTAATTTTAGAGACTGTCGTACTCTCCTTACCAGAACACTATCGTAAAACTGTTTTACAACAAAATCGCACTAGATGCCACTCGAATATATCACGGTATAAATATATCTGCTTCGAAGCGCGATTATCTCTACTATTTCACTCAGTCAAGTGTGTGCGAAATTATTTTATGCTCGATAACTGTTCGCATTACCGGAATTATGCGGAGAGGGAGGGATAGTGACGTGAAATATTACAGTGTGTTACTTTGTGTGTTATTTTTCACAGGCCTTTGTCTCTCTCCCCTTTATTGGCTAAATTCCCAGTCTCATTTTCAAGGCCCTTTCAGCTGCGAGTCACTTTGAAGTAGCTACTTGCGACGAGCTTGCTTGTTTTGAAAGCTGGCTTAGCAGACAACTTAATCAGCACCACTAAAGTACTTTTAAAACTACTTCCGTGAACCATAATTCTAACCACGGTTTAAGAGTTACACACTCGGCTTACACCCCATTTAATGTAGGTCAAAGTACAAAATAACTTTGTAGCCCTATTTCGTTAGAAGCACCCTCTCCCTTAATTTGAATATAATTTTAAATAAGACTTTGAAATGGACCTGAATAAATTGCGACTAGCCAAACATACTTTTACTTGCCAAAACAGTTTAGGATTTGGCCCATTTTTACGGTTATCCGGATCAACTCGGATGAAAGCAGTAAGCTTTATGGCTGAATCATATAAATAAAAAACATTCAATTCGATCCAGTGGATTCCCAGGTAACCGTGCTATGCAAAACAACTGAGTACCTACGAAAATATTCATCTATTATGTACATACATATTATATACATCACGCCTGTATTCTCAAGAGGGGTAGGCAGAGCACATGAATTCAAGAATTCAGTGCCACATCTAGCAATTTCAGGGTATCCAGATGGTCAAACGTGATA
>BHDV01002834.1:493697-506657 GCA_005406045.1 Adoxophyes honmai | reverse complement strand
ACTATAGTTAGTAATACCATATAAAGATTTTTTAAATTTGCCGCGTTTTCTCAGGTCAGAGTCACGTTAGCCAGACTCTATTAAAAACGCTTAAGGGAACTCGAGCGGAAATATCAAATAAAACACGCATGATACAAGAATATCTTAACCGGTATTTTTTGCAGTCAACGTCATTGTGTCATAGAATGTGGGGCTGTCATCACTTATCAGTCATCAATCACTCCATTTCTTTCGCGGATGTCGTAAGAGGTGACTTAGGAAATAGGTTTTGATATGTCACTTAAATTTCCGCTAAAAGTGGGTCTAATACGTGAAGTAGTTTTGTCTATGTAGCGTTTTGTGTTCTCTGGTTACCAGACTGATGTATGAATGTCATAGTCACATTGGCTTGCTGGACTAAATACGTCTTTACTACTACTATATTGTGTCGTTAGTATTATAAGAATAAAGTGATTAAGTCTCACCAAGTGATAAGTAAGAACTAGAATAATTTAGCAAAAGCTGCCCTGTTGCATGTTATTATATCTTCACATCATTCTTCCAATACGTGAAACAAACATAACACCATCGAGCCGGTTACATTCCAAATTCCGCGGCGAACGCTCGTGTGTTCCGAAAGTCGTAAAACAAAGATGAGTTTGCGAACAAAATATTGAATACCTAATAGATGAGGTGTATTATTATGCTTCATGCTCGCTCTGGGGTCAATGGAGGCTTCTCGGGTCGGAACACCTCCATACAGCCTCCCAATAAAACGGATGAGGGCTCGATGACTATCCTACACTCTTCGTCATACCATTTACCGAGTTTCGCTCGTGCGATTGGAGTCTGCGTAAACATTATTCGAATTGGTTGGAATCGGGACGATTTTTATATCGCTGTAAAATATATTGGGTACCTTTACGGCACGGTCAGGCCCGGAAGCATCTGGACATCTAAAGAGCGTAACAATAAACTGAATTTTATGGCACGGTAGTACGCTCGAGTATTTAAGAACACATTTGGTTTACTCACCAACGAGTACAGGACATGTTGTGCTGAATAATAAATAAATAAAAAAATAGATTTGAGCCACTTTATGTTTGCTACTAGCGGAAAATGATTAGGTAATTCGGAAGATAAATTATTTTGATTTTGAACTCTGATATTGGTGTGACTTACAACTAGAATTGCCTACGAATCGTGCTCTACCTACCCCGTTAATGTATGAATGTAAAACTGGCATAAGTGACTTAATACTTTGTAATTTTTCTATTCAATTACATTAACCCGAATTAGCCACTAATTTGAAATGATTGTTGAACAGTTCAATGTACATTTTTATTATCTAACATAAAGTAAACGTCGAGGTTGTTTTAATACAGGTCAAACCAAATTTCTCTTACAAATCACTCGTTAGTTGTTACTGCGACAAAGTATCTACTAAAATCACCGCTTCCGTTTGAACTCCGTTCTAACTCTACACGAACTGATTTAGTTGAATATTAAGTGGCTTTATGATAGGATTACCAAACCCATGCAAGATGATAAGCGTGATTAATATCCAGGAGGATTTATAGAACTCCATCTTGGACTATTTGTTCTAGAGATGCAACATTTAAATCTTATTCATACACGATTGTATTTCATTATGTATGTTACATAGTCAAAATTATGATTGATTCCTTTTTCGTCACATTCCTTTTTGGACGTATTCCGTTTTCGCCATATTCTTGTTTCGGCACATTTTTTAAAATTAGTTATACTACGAAATACTTGTGTCTTTGCTAGCGTAATAAAATAAAATAATATTTATTAGTAAAATATTATATTTTAATCATAAACATAGAAGACAAAAGAGTAGTATTTCATAGTATTACTTATTTACAAAAATGTGCCGAAACAAGAATATGGCGAAAACGGAATATGGCCAAAAAGGAATGTGACGAAAAAGGAATCAATCAAAATTATAACTGTTTCCCTGTGTATTCTAAACCCGACGTCACACGGGTAAAATAAAAACAACAACGGGTCAAATAACATGAAAATAAATAAATGCTGAACTTGATTCTAGGTTTGCAACCATACACAACTGCAACTTACATAATTTTGCCAATACACAGCCAACCAAAAGGGAAATTATGGTCCTCCTAGTGATAATAATTCTACCATAATAATATGTCTTATTCTCTTTACTTTAATATCCAGAACACACCACTAAAGCTACTGCTGCTCTTAGTATTAACGAGCATGAACTTTGTAGTGAGTTAGAGAATAGATTCTAGACAATCTGTTGTCTACATACGCCCGATTCCAGCTACGCATCTAGAAAAATGCAATAAAAACGTCTAAATTGAATTTCTGTCCAGGAATTTAATAATTTGCCAACGGGTAACATTTTTCGTGTGGACCTTTATTAATTAAAAAAGCCACAGTCCGCATATTTTAGGATCAATGGATGACTTGTGAGCTATTATTTAATTTTGTTAGTTTTTTTATATGCAACTAATAGCTGTTGGCCGCATCTGCGTCGACATGGAATTTGCTTTATGCTATACATGCATGTTAAAATATTTAAATACTTATCTCATAATGTAACGGAAGTAGGTTTAGGTATATTTTAGGCGACAGGGTAGCAACCTGTCACTACTATTACATGTCACCTTAAAACCTAAAAAAATCGAAGCTAAAAGTGGCTATTAAATGTGAAATAGTCATTATTTTTTCTGTGTTGCCTTTTGGGTGCTCTCTGTCCCGTATCTACATCCTGCTCCATTTAGGAATACGTATGTATATCCAAACGCTAGATTAGGTTAGGCAAGCCTTTCACTTGTAATTTTTATTAACATACACACACAGCTATAAGTTGGAATGAGATAGCAATACTCATCTCTCTTTTTAGCAGATAGCTGCTCTCCTAACTAAGTAAAACTTAAAGGTGTAAGGCTGGCTTTAGGCTTATGATTATTAAAATAAATGAGTTCAGATTTTTCATTTTCGAAATTTTGTGGCATTTGAAATAACTTTTCGCATTTGCAGAATACCCGGTGGGTTTGGAATCAATTGGTACCAAATTACATACATTTATATATTGCCACGCTATTAGATTATATTCTTCGTCGTAAACTACCGAAGCATTTCCAATACTCTGTCATCAGCATCGTCTTAACGACATCTCAGTGTTACGGAGACCCAACGTTAATTTCACTACCCCGTCCTTACCCCCATTATTAAACATCACCGCATAGCACCCTCACGACTACGTTGATGAGTACTTTATGAAAGTGCCCTCTGTCAATTTACATATCACCTGACCTACTTAGAGTGTATGTAAAACTTTTATTTCCAGCCCGAAATGAGACGTTCATTAACTCTTTCCCAAGAACGTGAGTGGCAATTTCAATTTCATTTCCTCTAGTTTGGAGATGTTGTCATCCGATGGCTTATACGTGACGGAAATTTTCTCGGGCCGAGATTGTCGTTATGGCTTTATCTCATCGCAGGATTTGCACGTGCATAGCGTTAAATTTTACTGTATATTTAACACCAAGTAACCGTGCAGACATTTTTTCACACACAGCTGCTCGATCTGCTAGTCATTGGAGGGTTATGCTAATTTACTACTTTTTCTAAAATAAAAGTGAACAAGTTGGTAATACGTAACGTACATCACGTCTATATTCCGAAATGATAGGCAAAAGGCGAAATGTAACATAAAGCCTAACATGATGTCTTTCTGTAATTTTACTAATAAACATTTGTTTTTTGTGAACGGAATAACGTATCATAATTCGATAGCTTTTATTTCTACTTAAGGTCACGTATTTAGCCCCCATTGGGGCCGCTAGCGAGATGTTTTTCCTTTGTTTCATTCTTTACAAAAGGTACCTATAATATTATTTCGAACATTTTTTGCAGATAGGGCAAAACATAAAAAAGCAACGTTTAATTTTGCATTCGCACATTGTTGTATCATTAATCGTACTTATTTAACTAAGCAAAATCTGTATACACACAAAAAAAAAATTGAATTTCAAGTTTACATAAGTACCTACTGAATCGATTTTTTAATTATTTCTAGCTTATTCTTCAGGTTTTCTTCACAAAGCTACCAAGTGACAGGTTGCTTAGCCTGTCCCCAAAATATACCTACATTAACCTATGTCCGCAGCCTTCTCGTATGACATCTATGCAAAAAATGGAGAGGTGTTCTAAGCCAACATGATACGACAATTATTTAGTTTTACGTAACTTCAGACCGAAAATTGTACTAAACGTGGCTAAGACACGTAACATAATCACAGTTCTGCCTTCTGCAACGTATTGTGTGGTCTGCCTATCGCATTTGGTAGCACGGGCGTGATGTGTATGTATGTTTGTTTGTACATACATACATAAATAACCGTCACGCCTTATTCCCTGCGGGGTAGGCAGAGACAACAGAGCGCCATTCGCTTTCATACTTCTCTCGCTTCACTCACATTCATAATTCTCGTCATACACGCTCGACGGTTTCGGGTACTCCTAATTTGTTTGTATTGCTGGATATTTCATTTAATTTTAAAAGGAAGTACTCTCAGACTTTTTTTAATAGTTCGTTACAGAACGTAAAACAAATGTATGCAAATTGAACACTTAAAAGTTGTAGATGAGTCCTTAATCTCAGCTGAAACGGCCACTTGGAAACTTAAACCTTAAACGTCATAGTCATAATCAACCTTTCTTAATTTTCTAATTAATAACCTACCAGGTCATCATGTTCTAAAAGGGGTAACCAAGCGTTCTGGATACGTTTGCTGATATTATTTACAATTTATTTTCTGCCGCCGCACATAGCAGATCGATTCCACTCCCCAATGTAACGTTGCTTGCACGGTTTTCCTCGCTTTTGTAAACAGAGATTATGACTTAAACACCGCCGTGGTGTGAAATAAAAGCCCCACATTTTCCTGCGGCTATGGTTTCGGTTGTCAAATCTGTGATCAAAGCATTAACGTGTCAATTTTATACCCGGCTTGTATTAATCCAGCAGAATCCAACCAATATTCATCCGATGAGAGGATACTGTGACGTAGCTTTGGAGGTTTGGACTGGGTTCTTTATAAACAGGGCAGGAATTCTAGTTGTGCTTTTGGGTAAAATGAAGTGATATTGTATACATAGATAGGTACACAACCGGATATTTAAATGATAAAACTTTTGTTTAGAATGACAATGAATGTTATGATATGAATCTACATTTCTTCGATGAATGTTGTAAGAGGTGACTTAGGAAATAGGTTAAGGTACATTTTAGGCGAAAGGCTACCAACCTGTCACTATTTTATGTGTCTTTTCAAAACCTAAAAGAACATGCTAAGAGAGGCCACGAAAGTCACGAAACGTGAAATACCTACTACCTAGTCATGGTTTTGTCTATGTGGCGTTTTGTATGCTCTGCCTACCCTATTTGGGAATACAGGCGTAATGTTTGTATGAATGTAAAATAACGACTTCATTGCTGTTTTAAATTGCCTTCAAACTGCTTTACCAGAATTCATAAATACACGTACATAATTTTCTTATCTACATCGCGCCTGTATTCCCTAATGGGGTAAGCAGAATACGTATCATAATTATTTTATTATAAAACATTACACTATTTCACGTTTCTTAGAGACATTTAGAATTATTTTAGGTTTAAACATAATAATATATGAAAGAATACAATAGTGAGAAGTTGTTAATCTGTCACCTAAAACAAATCTAAACCTACCTTATAGTCGCCTCCTACGACACCCGCGGAAGAAAAATGAAGATCTATTCTAAACCCGACACCACTCGGGTAAAACACATACGTTAAACTTTTGTTTGAGATCATTTACCAGTTATTTATAATTTTATGGTTGTAAAGTGATGCTTCAAAATATTACCTTTGATGAATGAGTTGGTGGATTGATGGTTTTGAATTTCATATTGCCTCCACATTAGCTAAATAAACATTTAATTACACAGTAACATTTAAAATTATTCAGTAACAAAGTTGATCAAGAGGCGTAGGTGATTTTCTTGAATACCACGAATAAGGCAGGAAGGAAAGATATTAATTTTATGTTCAATGCAAAGTCGGTATTCATTTTAATTTAACCTCAAACGTAATGTACAAGAATTAAATTGGCCGTGGTTTCATTTTTGTCGAGTAACAAATTGTTTCTTAGCTTTTATTACGCTCGTTTGCGAGTATGTTAGGTCTCGTTTTCCGTGAGGTTTTGGGCTTAGAGTAACACTTCTCCATTTCTTCCGTGGATGTCGTAAGATGCGACTAAGCAATTAAGTTTAGGTATGCTTTAGGGGAAAGGCTAGCAACCTGTCGCTATTGTACCACTTCCATCTGGCATTAAACTTAAAATTAAGCTAGTAGCCGTGAAGTGAGAAATAGTCCACCCCATTTGGAAACAGACGTGACTAGGTATAATTATGTTGCAGGTATGTTGTTGAAACTTTTTTATATTTTTTCGTGAATAAGGTTCAATTATACGTATGGTTTAAGCCTCGCGCGGCAAATGTGTGGCGCATTAATTCGGTGTTGTCAATTAATCAAATGTGTCGACTCCTGGCAGCACAGCTTACGATAATCAATCTTGTCAATTAATTCTTGGCTTGAAACGGTCTTGGTTAGCACTTGTCTTGCCCTGCGTATGCGAAAAGTTATTTACATAATAACGTCGGTTAAATTAATGTGTGAAAACAGTGAATGGTGAATCCAATGCTTTTACTACGTAAGATCTCTAATCGTGATTTGAAATTGGAATATCAAACCTCTACTCATAACTTCATTTAAGCGTTTGTAAATACCTAAGGTCGTTGCCGTATGGTGTCAGGATAGAATAACACCCCTCCATTTTTTCCGTAGGTATCGAAAGAAGCTACTAAGGAAATAGGTTTAGGTATGCTTTAGGCAACAGGCTAGGAACCTGTCACTATTCTACTTCTTCCAACTGTTTACAAACCTAAAACTACGCTAGAAGTGGCTTTGAAGCGTGAAAAAGTCATAGTCATGCTTTTGTTTATGTCACTTTTTGTGTGTTCTGCTTACCGCATTTAGAAACCAGGCGTGATTATGTATGTATAATTATGTTCATTTGAATCCGTTGCACAACCAAGACATTTCTCGACTTTTGTTATTCAAATCACCGCCGCCGACATAGTTAGCAACACAAGTGTTTCCTAAATATTTAAATCTCGCTGACATTATGTCTACATCCAGAATACCACCTCAGATATGGCGGGATAACCGCAAAGGAATTTAGGGTTCTCTTAATCACATTTCTACCGAATTTCTCCATGCTAACTACGGTGGGAGATGATTTGATTGAGAGAAGTTAGAGAATGAATTGTGTAATATATTTTAAGTCATTCGATCTTAACACTTTGGAAACTAAAATAGCTTATGCGTATTAAGGTAAGATTTTTTTAAAGAAGTTTAGTTAAGAAAGAATCACAAGTACGCAACATCGCGTAAGCATAAGCGACAGTCACACAAATAGAATAAAATTTGAAAGAAATTAACTATAATAACTATAATTGACCATTACTACGAAGTAGGTAACACTTTGATTTATTAGATAACTAGCTTTTGCCCACGGCTACGCTCGCGTTAAATTCGGGGTAACACAGAAGAGATCTTGTTAGTCACAGCCCGCATGCCAATTTATAGCTTTTTACGTTGAAAATTGCGGAATCCTACTATTTTTCCTATCGTCATATTATTTTGGAAGATTCAAACAAAATCGTTATAAATTGTAGCCTGTGTGCTATTCTGATGTATAAGCTACATTACTGTAAAGTTTCATTAAAATCCATTCAGTAGTTTTTGCGTTAAAGAGTAACAAACATCCAAACATACTCACAACCATTTACTACGAAATAGGTAAAGCTCTGATTCATTAGATAAAGCTACCATGAGAATCACCTACTATGAAAAAAAACATATGCCGCCCGTATTAAATCAAGTTTAGTTAAAACAAGTTTCGGGCTAATCCGTAGCCCTTCATCTAGGAGCCAGGGCGGCTGCTGTCAAACGCGCACTGCACACCACTGCTCGTGCTCGAAAAAACTAATACAGGCACGCGACTACCCCCGTCGTGCCCTTATTGTCATTTAGTAGTATCGATTGTATAATATTGATTAGTATTTTTCGTTCGACTTTAAAATTGTGAGTTAAATCAAATTAATGAGAAATTAAATTATTCAAAAGCTTTTTAAATTAAATTATTTAAAGGGTTTTCGGCTCGCCGCATAGAGGCCTTCCGTGACTAGAGGGCTCGCCATTATTTCGCCCAACGAATAAATGCCATACAACATGCCAATGATGCCAACCTACTGGGCACCTTACCTATTGATACTACTACCTATCTCTAATTTTAGTTTTAGATTTAATTTAAGATTTAGTTAGTTTTATTACGTATAAGTTATTTCTAAGTTTTACACTGTTCTTTTTTTTTGTTGTTGTTGTTTAAAAAAATGAATGACGCAAAATTAGATAAGACGATTACTTAATATCATTTTCGTTCGATTAGCATTTAACCTGTTCACAAAATTGCGATAAAACTGACAAAGATGCTTCATTTCAAAAAGCCACCGCTCCCTTCCATCCTACGTCGAATAAAGGCTCACCTTTTCCTTGTCTCAAATAAAATTTCCATTTTCATCAGACTGCTGCCCCGTATCGGTGGTTCAGAGGTCCTATTAATTACTTAACACCTGTATAAGACGGGTCACAAAGTCAGCATTTTGTTATAACATTCTGCTACCGACCAAAGCGTGTTCGTTGCTAAGTGGTCGTTAAATCAGAGGTATTATTAGACCGAGTTTGACCCGAGACCTACGAACTTACTACCTAAGACTTGTTACTATTTCATCACATTTACGAGTAAACATGTGGGTAATTCTGGAATAATAAGCCGGTTTAAGCCTTGTTAAAGACTTGATGAGGGTTAGGATAGAGTCTATGAGTACGAGTATGTTAATTTTTAGGCGTAACTATGTACCATCGCGAACAGGGATTGTTGAGCCACTTACCTATGTTTGTAACTTGGTCATGTAATACTAATCCAATAGCTGACGTCTAGTCTGTCACATCAGTCATTGATTACACTTCTAAATTGCGAACAGTGGCAAGTGGTTCAACAATCCCTGTTCGTGATTGTACTTAGGTATAGTCTAAAAATCTTTAGTAGGAATGTTAATGACGCAGGTTATTTAAAGTTATCATTTTGCACGTGTAAAATGGCCCAGTGACGCTGCACTAGTATGAGAAGCGTCGTAGAGAGAGATTTCGCTCCAGGTAAATGTTTGGTCCACAGAGAGAAAGTTGGAAGTTGTATTTATGCAACCGATTAACAAAACTCCGTCGCCGCCATGTAGAACAGTTTTTGATAGCTGATGACGTAATGACGTTTCTAGAAGAAATTCTTTCACTCGACGATAGATGATGATAGGAGTCGCTGCATTATACACAGTGGACTTTAATAAACATGGTCGTCATAAATACGTGGTTTAAATCTTTCAGGTTATGATATGGACAAAGTTTCCTTTTAAGACATTCATGGAAAACTAGAAGGTGTTATTATAAAGTACAACGATATTTTATATGAGCTCAGTTTTACTTTCAACCAAAAGATTTTAGCTCGAAAAACAATAGTAGTAAAATAAATTATTATTAAATGTGCTCTTCCAGAAACAATTCGATTGGGTGTTGATTTATGTCGATCATAGATGATGAAAGTAATAGATGGCCATGCCAGTGAACGTCCATCAAACGAATATACCCTCATTTGAAATGCCTCAAGCGGCTATAAGCAGCCATTCGAGAAGAGGTCTTTTGTTTTCGTTTTATCATTATCACTTACAACATACAACTAAAGACAAGTGTACTTATAAATTTAATACTAAGTGTAATAATGATGTCATTGGACAACTTACACTAATCACCTAGTCCTAAATTAGGCAATTTGGTGCCCGTAGTACTTGCTGTTTGTAATTTAATAGTAGGTAGGTACACAATTGACAAGTTTTCAAACAGACGTCTATGACCAAATTTACGACTCAAGCCATATTTAGCAATTGAAGGTTGAAATTACATAATATGGGTTTAGTAACCAATAATCAATAGCTTATAATCTATATGTGTGGTGTCAGGTTAGAATAGCACGACTCCATTTCTTCTTCTTCAAGGGCGTTATCGTATGTATGTTTAATTTCCGAGTATAAATCCTTGAGTGAGATGATAACTAGTAGGCTTAGCATTAGGACACCAGCACGTACGAGAAGATAAACGCGGGATAGACTATCTGTCACTTCCTGACGTTTCTAGGTAGACAGAGATAGCTATAGTCTATCTCGCGTGCATCTCCTCGCGCCTAGCTTGCAGCTGTGCTAAGCCGGTTAAGCAAACTTTTTTTAATGAGATTTTAGTTTAAACGATTGACGTGCCTTTGCAAAATCTCTTAATTTTTCCAGCCAGTAAAAAAACGGACGTCCTTTGTTGAAATTAGTTAGCCTGTAGTTCCCACGGTATTGGAATATTTGAAATTTCTCGCTAAACATCGGACCGTTCGTTAGGCTGTCTGCCTCGTTTCCTGTTGCTTTGTGTTGAATAAACGCATATTTCGCTGATATTATACAGCCTTTGTTCAAAATCTATACATACTTTGGCTGCTTTTGACTAAATATTTATTGCATGACGTTATGAATGTTCAGTGCACAAACGAATAGGTTGGCAATCAATAGCAGAGTTTAATTATAATTTTAATACATACGTTCAATATCCTTACCAATATATAAATGTGAAAGTGTGTTTGTTTGTTTGTTTGTTTGTTTGTTTGTTTGTCCGTCTTTCACGGCTAAACGGAGCGATGGATTGACGTGATTTTTTAGGTAGAGATAGTTTAGGGCACGGAGAGTGACATAGGCTACTTTTTATCCCGGAAAAAATTGATGTTCCCGAGGGAAAACAAAAATATAGTTTACTTGATAGATCGATATCGATCGATGATAGATCGATATCAATCGATAACCGATCGATAGATGATAGATCGATGGCGCCGTGTGTCGTTTGAAACGAGAAGTTTTCTTATAGTTGTGCTTTATACCGCAATATAAGCGAGTTCCACGCGGGCGGAGCTGCGGGCGGAAAGCTAGTATACAATATGCCTGTGTTCTCAAGTGCAATAAGCAAAGCACACGACACGCTACATATACCTATTTCTAAGTCAGCTTTTAGGATATCCGTGTAAGGTCAGCAACTTGTCACTGTTAAGTAGGTATACCTTTTTTGTCAGTATTTAAACTTGAAATTCTGCTGGAAGTGGCTGTGAAGCATGTGATAGTCATGGTTTGGTCTGTATAATGTTTTGTATGCTCTCACTACCTCATTTGAGAATACAGGCGGGAGATGTATTGTATGTCTGTACCAAGAGTTAAAAAAACATGCACTAGGAATTTTTCTCTCTTTCTGTGTGCCGTTTGGATAGTAATCAGAGTCTTTTCTTACATTTTTTTGATCTGCATTTAGAGCAATCACGTCATACAAGATATTCAAATAAAGTACGACACTTGAATAGTTATTAAACTGGACTTCAAAAAGATAGGGCAACACTGTACGATGTACGTGACCATAATATAATGTGGACGGCCAAAATTTAGAACTGAGATAACTTCAAATATAACAGATGTATAAAATCCAGGTCTTAAAATACATGGGTTTCAGTTCCATCTGTTCAAACAGGGTAGGCAGAGCACACGAAACGTTGCAACGACAAAGCCATGAATTATTTCACTTTTGCAATTTTTTTTTGTGCCTAGATAATAACCTATTTGTCTAAGTTGCCATTATACTTACTGAAAGATAGTGTCATTACATTGCTTGAGAAAGGAAATCTTTATTGCCTTTACTATGACAGCGTCCTATGGTACGTCCAAAATGTATCGACAGAGTACGCTGACACAGATTCTGATCATGTATTATTGAACTGAAAATTAATAGCACAAAGCTTAATTGTGCAACGCTGATGTTAAAGTTAATAATGCGTGATGATTTATGTTTATTAGGAAATACGAAAATTAGGAATTGTGAAAAGGATGAGCTGGTTTTTATAGGCTACCTAAATCATTCTCATTTCAAATTAAAGTTAAGACATATTCATGGCTCATTCAAATACTCATGTCCCTAGTTAACATTGTAACGCACCTAGTCAAATTGTGATTCTGTGGGATATAGTCCGCTGTGCCGTGTTGTGTCAGTTTAAAATATCACCCCCTTAATTTTTCCTTGGATGTCGTAAGAGACGATTAAGGAAATAAGTTGCTATATTATTTCAGCTAGCATCGTGTCACTAACCTTTTAACTCAAACCAAAAAAATATGTTAAAAGTACGTGAAATAGTCATGTTGAAATCTTAATGTGGTTTTCGCCTTTGATTTATCACAAGCTTCCTAAAATGTGACATAGAATGTCTGCTTAACAGAACTATAAACCCAAATATTGAAGCAGAAATCATATCGCCATGATGGTTTTTGTGTCACGTGTGTGTGTTCTGCCTAATCCCTTTTGGGAATACAGACATGATGAATTGATGATTATGTGTACAAGGTGACAGGAAATTCGATGTATTCCTTCATGGATAATATTCTACAGCTTAGGGTAATATAACCAGTAATATTAGCACGTCGACTCGCGCGCGGGATAAATTACCTGTCATTTCCTAACGTGCTATGTCGGGATAGAATAACACCCCATTTCTTCCGTTGATGTCGTAAGAGGCGACTAAGGAAATAGGTTTATGCTTTAGGCGACAGGCTAGCAACCTGCCACTTTTTTCCCTCTTCCATCTTTACAGACCTAAAACCGTGCTAGAAGGGGTGTCTATCACTTTATCGAAATTTCTACTATCGAATTTCATATCGCCGAAAACTATTCCACGAACATCATTTCATTTTTTT
>BHDV01002834.1:451144-486851 GCA_005406045.1 Adoxophyes honmai | reverse complement strand
TGATGTAAATTGAATGCAATTATTAAAAATGTTTTATATAATTACAAATGGACATGTTTTTTTAGGGTTATGACAATGACCCAGTACCAACCTAATGAAAAGTTAGTGCATAATATCGCTCGTCTTCTACCGAGAGTGGAACCGACTCTGTAAGGTTTCTTTTTTACTTGTCGGACTATATTTTTCATGTAAGCACTTTCTTGTGCTATGGGTCTCTTATAGCATGTTTTAAACCTCAATTTAGTTACAATAAAATCCTGAGTTATGACACTGCTGCAAGAGGTGGTAAAAGTTTTTTCTAATTTTAACCATTTGTAACTTATGAACATTTGACCAGCAATGGCTAGAATTAAGCAGTGAAAAAACTGGTTTACATAAAAATTAAACGCACGCAAGTGACTCGTCTGCTAAAAACTACGAACATTGTTCGAAGTCAAGCCAAAACTATCACACTTTATAATGATGTGAATTTAGTTATGATTCTCAGATAATTTACTTGTTGAAACTATTTTATTTCAAATAATAATTACAATTGTACTATATTTTTAAATATCAATTTTCAATAAATTCCCCCCGTACCAACATTACGATCCACCTCCGTAAGAAATATAGAAGATACCTGATTCTAATAACACAGCTTGCTGTACAAACTCGATCGCTTGTGAAATGCTGGTCACGAATCCACACTTTCCTTCATCGCGGGTATTACAAATATAGCAAATTGTGTTATCGCTAAGAACCTCATGATTTGCGGGTATTGAATTATTATTGGCAAGGGATCCCGCTCAAAAGGGTTAGGTGATTAAGCCCTTAGTAAAGCTGTACCTTCGCTTAGATTATTTGAGAAACGCCAAGAATGTCTTCATGCCCGCTGGGACCAATACAGGACTGCGCGTCAGGTGCGCCAAACGAGGTGGTTGGAATGAGAAGGTATTCCTGCTTGTAGACTTATGCACCTAGAAGAACGAAAATTGTAGTGCAGTGTAAAAAACCAAGTACTTACCTACGTAGAATACGGCACAGCGATAGCTTTAATCAAAAGAGAAGAAGACTTACTGTCATGGTATGGAGTATTGCATAATCGGTAATACATACATACATATTCTCACGCCTGTATTGCCAAGAGGGGTAGGCAGAGCACATGAATTCAAAAATCCAGTGCCACATTTAGCAATTTCAGGGTAACCAGATGGTTAAACGTGATATTGCAGTGACAGGTTGCTAGCCCATCGCCCACAATACACTATTATGACTAACCCTTTCCCAGAGTTGACTCTTACGACACCCACGGGAAGAAAGGGGGAGGTGCTATTCTAACCCGGCAGCACACGGGGGGGGGGCACCAATCGGTAATACATACATATTCCCACGCCTGCATTCCCAAGAGGGTAGGCAGAGCACATGAATTCAAAAATTCAGTGCCACGTTTAGCAATTTCAGGGTATCCAGATGGTTAACCGTGATAACGGTGAATCGGTAATAACAGATATAAAATTAGGAAAACTGATTTCGAACATACCTTGCACGAACGTCGTATACGCTTTCCGTGTCTAATTAGCGCGTAATTAAAAAGTAAGACTAGAGCAAAAAGCTTAAATTATTATTAAACTTGTATATGTTAATGTCAGGATAAGTCTTAACATTTAAACTGTGAAGCATAAAACGGCGTTTAAAGAGGCAGGTGGTGTGGCGTTGACAGCTGACGTTTTTGATTAAAGCCGTTCTTTACGATGTAATTTTTTGAGATAAATGAATTTAAAGGTTTCTGGTTTTAATTGAGCGCAGAAGTCGGTCTCGTAAAGCGCCCGCCGTGGCTTTACGTTGCCCAGTAAAAAGCCGGCTGGTCGGCGTTTTTGTGATTTAAATTGTGTTGAGCGTTTTGCGTTTCAATGAGCTAGCAATTGTAAATACTCGTTCTATTTCCGTCAAAGCGCAGTTGTTTTAATTTAGAGAAGTGTGGGCACTTGGGCTTCAGATGTGCTAGTAGTTGAAAGAGAAATCAAACATTTCAAGGATATTTCACGAGAAACGTTGGATATTAAAATTAAACAACATTAGAAAACATTCCACAATTTTACGAAGTTTCCTTTGGCATGTCAGTCCTTGGACTCATGTGGGCGGTCGTCATCAAAAAGATTAGTTTATAATTTATAATTAATAAAGTAATTGAGTTTTAGACAACACGCTGAAAACAACATAATAAATCACATAACATTAAATCCTATTAAAATCAGTGTGTTATGATCGACTTGCGTGAGAAGGGTTCCTTATGATTATAAAGTATTTCAAATCACATTATTATTAATATTTTAATTGTTTTAATCTATTATGACTAAAATGTTGTCCTTTGAAAAAAACGGGCAGCGTAAATTTTACAAAAGGAGAGAACAAATATAATATAAATAAATAATGATAATCCGATTACTTGCTCCAACGAAATAACATCGAATAAACCGCTTCAAATATACCATTATAAAATTTAATTGCCTTATTAAATAAACCCTGTTCATAAATTCTCCTTGACTTACCACTTGTAAACAAGTATACAAAACAAAAAAAATAAAAAAGACAGGAAACAAATTCTCCGATCAGTTTCTTCATCTACAGTAGGTTTGCATTTTCACAGCAAATTGTACCTTTACTTTTTTATATTTTTTTTCAGTATTTTTTTCCGAAATAGAATTAAGAGCGTAAGTTAAAGTAAAAGCAAGAAAAGTTTTAAATGTAAAGGATTCCGACGAATTGAAATCCCCTTCATTTTATACCTAAGTCCGTTGAAAAAAGTCCCACTCTAAAATGACAACCAACTGAATCGAAAAAGAAGAGGATGCACATTTTTTTACTACCCAAGTTCGTAAAATCTCTACTTGTTAAAATTATTACAGATGGCGTGTCAGTGCTAAGAATCGTGGCCACGGCACGCGACAAAGCATTAAATTTCACACGTAATTTACGTTGAATAGAGAAGCAATTAGGCTAGCTCCTGGGGCACCACATGAATACTTTCTTACTTCAATTTTTAGAGTCCGTATCTAAAGAAGAAAAGGGACCCTTATAGAATCACTCCACTGTCGGATTGTTTGTTTGTATATCGAAACCCCTTTTCTCAGGAACGCGTGAACGTATTAATATTTGTGGTCCCTTTAGTCGACGCAATCACAATACGAGTACATATATGGCCGTTTGGTGTTGATGTCCAAAAACCTAGAGCACCTACCTAAATATTTACCTAATGGCCTAAATATTTATACTTAGTTTTGGCAACCAAGAAAAGATCTTAAGATTCTAATATCGTAAACTTGTATTTGCGTCGCAAAAAAACTTATTTTTGCAGTTTGTATCCTTTATCGATGTACTGGGATGTGGAGGTTGCACCTCTTTGCAAAGAGGTGCAACCGCCACAGGGACAACGGTAAAGTTAATTTTGTCTCTCAATCCATATTAAGTATGTTTTTCCTTGAATCAAAGGTCATGCCTGAGTCTAATTCACACTTGATCGGTTTTTTTACGTTGTGAGAATCCTAAGCCAAGAAGTCAGTTATTTGTAAAAGTAGCGCAGATGAAACTGTACATAATCAAAACTATGACTATTTCAAGTCTCGTAGCCACTTTTAGCATATTTTATAGGTTTTAAGTTAGGTGAAATAGGTAGGTTCAACAATGACAGTTTGCTTGCCTGACACCTAACCCTACATCTGTAACGACACTCATGGAAGAAATGGAGAGGTGTTATTCTAAACGCACATGGGTTCATTTAAGTGTAAATCTCTTAACAATCCGACATCAAATATGTTCAAATGTTATATACAAGTCTCCTCTTTGTGTGACATAACAAGGGCTTAAAATGTGGCTAAAGTGCCAACAAAAAATTCGGTGCCGTTACCTCATGAACGTGTTCACTAGATTGCGATGAAGCATAATAATGCAATATCGTCGCGAGAGGACATTATTAAAGTATTAAGCATAGAGCTTCCAGGTCATTTGTGTCCATTAGGGTGTCCGCTAATGGTAACAGCTATGGTCCAGCTGAATGCTCGTGAAAACGGTTTAACTGCATTTAACTCGCTGCCTGGTGGAAATAGTTTTTGTCCGAATGGTCCGCTTTAAAAATAATGATCGTTACTTAATCTCTTTGGAGTTTTTACATGTGATTCACTTTAACCAAATGCTTTACACGAATATTTTTAAATGAGTTACGCGCAATGTTTTGCGAATAAACAGTTGGTAGCTCCAGAATTTAGCTGTAATAAAATTTTGTGGAACATTTTCATAATTTTGTCTTTGGGTACGTGGATAAAATGTTTTCGAATGAAATTTAAAGTGTGCTCTCAACTAGAATTAGAACAAAAAACGTTAAATCCTTTGCACAAATAGGGATACAACAGACTGAACATTACGCAACACAATTATTAAAACCAACTTTAATCCGAACTTTAAATCTCCTTTACTAAACCACCCTTTACTACCACATTAGCAGCTAAATGTATTTTATATTCCCGTGATCCTCCTCAAATTCTGAGGATTCCCACATAATAGCGATTCATTCGAATCGGCCAGCACCTAGCCGCATAGACCTGCGGTAGTGGTGCCCAGATATGGTCCGGATAGCCGTTACAGTTATGGGCGCCCGAATATGCGAGGTATCCGTACTCACCATGTATTACCCGTTTTATTGCTTTCAATTTTATTTTATGCCCCCTCATATTCCTATTGACCGAGCAGAAAGATTACCTGCAATTCTAAAAGTGCATTAAAATCTTTATCACATGCATGGGTTCGCAGGATCATCCTGAATTTGAAACGCTCTTCGTTATTTCGCGTTGCTGGAAGTATGAAAAGGATTTTGTCTTAGCTATAAAAATATTATTACGGTGCAGCGGGACGCTCTGTTCGAGGGTGTAGCCGTTGCGTTCCTTGCATGTTTGTTTATTTAAAATTTCTAGACTCCATTTTATTGTTTACGTTGTCTGTCTATTACTGGTCTCGCACAGCATTTCGAGGTTTGTGTACCATATTTTCTTAACAAAGCGGTGGATCTCGTAGTTGTTTTGCCTTCGCTGCTTTTTGTGGTTTAATATCTTTTTTATTTCGTCTCCAAGAGACCACGTCTCCATTCTTAACAAAGGGCATATCTATAATGTACTCTTTTGTCAGTTTCTTTTTTGTGGTACTTATTTTGAAAATCTAGAGACTTGAGCTTGAGGATGGCCATTACTCCTATCTCTAACAAGCGCATTTAACATTGCTGTTATAAATCCTCGACGCTTGGTGTCTGTCAACAGCTTCAAGAAACAAGAAATTAAATGCAGATAGTTAAGTAGCCTTAATAACAAACGTATTTTTTTGTAATTCGAATTGACAAAAAAAAATGGCAGTCGAAAAAAAATCGATTTGGCAACAATTTTAACACGTTTTCATTTCGCCTAGTCTAAAATTATATTTTATATTGACTGCATTCAAATTTCAGTTTTATTTTTGACAGATTACGTTAGCAAATAATCTTACTTACTTATTTTATTGGGATTTAAGAGTTTATTTTCTATAGCACTAAGTTTCTGTCTGTTTTGTAAAAAAAAGCCGTGATAGCCCAGCGGTTCGAACTGTTGCCTCTCAAGCAGAGGGTCGTGGGTTCGAACCCCGGGCTCGCACCTCTGAATTTTTCGGAATTTATGTGCGAGATCAAATTTGATGTTTATCACGACCTATTCGGTGAAGGAAAACATCGTGAGGAAACCTACACACAGCGACGAAGTAATTCAACGTTATGTGTGAAATTCCCAATCAGCACTGGGCCCGCGTGGGAACTATCGCCCAAGCCCTCTTTTACTGAGAGGAGGCCTGTGCCCTGCAGTGGGACGTATATAGGCTGATTATGATGATGATGAAGTTTCTGTCAATTTGTGGGTCATTATTTCAGCGTGTCTCATGACTCAAGTTTGTTTTAAAAACCAGCCCAAAAACTGCATCAAAATCAATTTGCTCGTTTGGGGGCTACGATACTGCAACCAGACTCAAGGATAGACAAAAGCTTATGTCACCCCTCTTTTTGCGTCGGGGGTCGACAAACATTATCACGCTGCAGAACGGATTATACCGCCATCCCCCAGGAATTCTATTTCTAAAGTTACACCCACCACTTTGTACGACCTACGGACTCAATCCAATTCTAATCCATCTCTTTTGACTTGAGCCTTAAATCTCCAGGTTTGTAGACAATGGCAAACTTATACAAAGAATCCCGAGTTTGTCGCAGTAAAAGGCATTAGGTGCGAGATAAGATTCCCATCGGCAAGCGTTCCAGCCTCCGTAAGCAGTTAATTTTGTGATTTTCCACGTTTTCCACGTACAAAATGGATCGCATGTCAAAGGGTTCCAATGAAAAAAAAAGTTCATCAGGCTTGTGGGGTTCCAGGAAACAGCGATCGTAACTAAAGGGCGTTTTTTTTTCTTTATTTGGTTTTTCAAAATGGCCGGGTAACGATAGGGCTGGGCTCCTACACTTAAACCAACAGTAAAAGTTTTTGCCATGTGGCATCGGGTTTAGGTAAACATTTCATCGGTAGGTAACGAAAAAGGTGGCCAAAGAATTAAGTTAAGGTATATTTTAGACGATAGGCTAGCGAACTGCTAGTATTTAATTGTGACTTTTAACTTAAAACTAAGAAAAATACGCTAGAAGTTGTTGAAAAACGTGAATAAGACCTGGTTTCGTATGCTCTGCCTACCCCATTTGGGAATACAGGCGTATGTATCATTGTATGTATTCGGGGTGTCGGATGTAAAATTACACCTCGCTTTGTTTTCGTAGATTTCGTAAGAATTTTCATTAAAAAAAAATTGTGTAAATTATTAACGCAATAGTAATTATAACCGTTTTATTTTATTCCACTTGCAACGATCTTGACATGCCTCTTTTGCTTCATCCACATTTATCGGTCTGTGCATACACGCTCATTGACTTTTTTCTGAAACTGCTACTATCGCTTAATGTTTGGAAGTAAATCAAATTTAGATCCGAACATTGATTTTCAATAAACACTCTTTGGAGTTTTCTGTAGTTAATCTTCATAAATAGAGGCACTGAACGATTTCCTCAGGACAAAACTTTTTCGGTGCAAGTAATAAGATATTTTAAAGGCTTATCCTAGCTTGAGATATGTGAGTTGTGTGGATAAAGCGCGGTATAAACAGTAACCACCGTTCTGCATAACATAGAACGGCCATAGTATGAAAACAACGACCATAGAATTTAATATATGCTGGCGAGCCAGACAATGCAGATTCTTACTGGCATTTTCTGAAATCCTTGGTCCCAAGTTAATACATCTTGGAGAAAATTTCATAGCTTCCCTCCATATTTGCTTTTGAAGAAATCTAACTTGACAAGACGGTAAGGAGAAGTTTGAAGCATTGCTTTGTACAATTTTAATTAAGATAAAAGCAAACTTCAACGTATGGCGAAACGGATTTTTCTTCAATTGCCGATGCGCGTTTGTTTTCATACTTAATAAATAGTAACGAGAATTCCGGGTTTATTTGTTTGCTTTAGGATGAACTTATGAAAATCGTTTCAGAAGGCGCCGAAATTTTAATTCTTTCTGGTTGTACCAAGTTTAGTAAACTTTTTCAGTACATTGTTTTAGCTTTGGAAACTTTCCTAAACAAATCGATGTCTATTTCATAACAACTATTATCATGTAATCAAGGTCGAACGTTCAGGAAGACTGTCATTTTCACGAAAATCCAAAGCCCATTGGCTACTTTCCGTTAGCTTGATTATCATCATCGGCAAAAAGTATGTAGTTTGCCATCTTTTAGGCCCCTTCTCTTTACGAAGAAACTTGCTCTGTCCACCCCATTTCGGAATACTGGCGTAATGTATGAATCCAAAATGCACAACTGAAATCTAATATGCAAAGCTATATACACATGTAATTTAATTGGAGCTTTGTTTCCAAGAACATGTCAAATGACGAAGTGCCAAATGAATGGTATTTTAGTTAATTAATACCCAGTTTAATTATCTGTTTGAACGAAACCAGCCAGGCATTTAATAAAATTGGATTGAAAATTTCATTGCGATTACAATGTTGACGGCTATTTAATCAAAATTTATCTGCTAGTTTTTAGGATTCATCAATCAAGAACCATGTTTTATTGAATATGCATTATGAATTCAATGCTCAGTAAACAAAAATAGTAGAAAAAACGTTTTCAGGATTCCGTACCTTTAAAGGAAAAATATGCAAGAAATGGCTGCTTGACGTGTAATAGTCCAGGTTTTGATCGTGTAACGTTTCGTATGCTCTCCCTACCCTATTTGGGAATACAGGCTTGATGTATGTTTGTACTATTCCAGAAACTAAATAAGTCGAATCTGTCACCTTAGAAAACAAAGTCCCTGTAAGCAGTTCCCGTTAGGCAGATCCAAACGATTTCGTTTACATCGCGAGCACGCTATTCGGCGAGGCATTAACTTTGTGTTTTTGATGAGACCGTAGCGTGTTTTACTGTTATTATACCATTTCCAATCTTCATAACAAGTGAACCTTTCTGATTTAGAGCGCGATTTACATCAGAGCAATGGTTTTATCTCGCATTGGAGTAAGTTATCTATCATTGCTTTTGGGTAACTTTAACGAGGGTAGCACTTAGCGCCAATGTAGGTAGAAGCTTGAGACCGTGGCAACGTATTTTGAGTACCTATTGTATGTATTTTTGTGATGTGTTATTACTGTAAAGTTTTTTTAATCCATCGTTGTTTTGGCGTAAAATATTTACACAGACGTCCTTAAAAATTAAAATTATTAATTTAGTTTAGTATAAAGACTAAAATTGAATTGGGCATGTCAAAATATTAATCTATGTATCATCAAACCGCAATCAGAAGTACCGTTAACATAACGGTTATGTTAACGGTACTTCTGATTATAAAATCAATATAAAGCGTAATTCTTAAACATACCTAATTACATCAGGGTTTTTCATTTCATCAAGTAATATAATAATTATTATTTTTCCCAAGTTATAAAATTATTCCTTACCGAAGTAAACATTGTCGTATATCTGCACACTGTACCGTTTGACAATGTTATTTTGATGTGCGTACACGCATAAACTTCAAGCCCCATTCCCTGCGGAGTAGGCTTCTATTTCATGTGTTAATTCAAAACTGGCATATAGGTCTGGTATACTCTGCTCAATTGGACTCTGATCGCGATTTGATAATACTTGTGTACCTATCTCTCTACTACTACTACTCTACTCTACTACTCTATCTCTGTCTCTGTCTGCCTTTGGCATTGGTAGTGTTATCCCAAATGCGAGAAGTACATCGTTTTTTCTAACTGGATAGATAAACTCACTAACAATGTCTTTTATTTGAAATTAAGTAATTTAATCGGTATGGTTCTGATATTTTCTAACACATTTATTAACAAATTAAATCAAAGACAGCATACGTAGTTGTAAATTTAACATCGTATAAAGTTAAAGTTCACGAACCGAGTATTAACGTTAATTAACACTTACATTGTTCGTCGTTAGCGAGATAAGTAATTAATTTAACAATTATTTTGACGGTAATAATTGTTAGGTTATTCAATCTTTGATTATCATATCCACTAGAGCAGAATATCTGTAGAGCACCAGCCAATTAAAATAATTATAATGACCTGTTTTATAATTTATTAATGCGATCGCTATTTAAAAACTGAACGTTACCGCAGGCTATATACGGTTTCAAAAGTCGACTTGTCGTACGCTTGTTGATACACTTTCATCAATTTCACACGATTATTTAGTTAACGTACAATATTTATTACAAGGTTTTACACTCTTTTCAAGTCAAAATTAAGTTAAAATCTAGATTTGAAACAGTCGTAACGAACATTGATTGACTCCAAAGATATGGGTAATCCCTGCAATTAGTCATCAAAAATCCAGTCACAAAAAATCAAACCTATTCAGATTATTTTTGCAAAATCCATTCCCAGTTAGACTGCCATAGAGTAATTAATAAAAGCGAGGTATAACATAAACCAGCGTAACTGTAACTATTGCAAACGTAATAAAAATGTGAAGCTGGTTTTGTACAGCGCCAGCATTGTAAATAATAGTGCAGAATGAACTTCGACGTACTATATTTTGTCAATGGAATTTACCATTGAAAAAGATTTGTACCGTGCTGTAACCAAAACGTTCAAATCACACCTACAAAAGCTCTCCATGATAAAGTAATGAACTCAAGAAGGAAGTACATGGAAGTATTATTAAGTTTAAATTGTATACATTAATGCAAGTATGGAAACCGCGCGATAATTCGACAATAGATGGCGCAACCTATCCGCTAAAACAAAACCTTAATTATCAGTCATATTTTTTTACAAAATAATTATCACATCTGTGTACAGAACCCACGGTCCACCATCAACTCTGTCTTCGTTTTATTCCAAATCAAAGAAAAGAAGAATAAAAATCATGCTTACTTTAAAAGATCAGTGCGAAGTAAACTCCAGAAAATTATCAACGGAGCGAGGAATTTAAGTAGCCGTGAACGGCATAAAATTAACTAAGTAAGTCTTCCCGGCTGAGACTGAGGTCTTAAGGTGGGGGTTTAGCTCTCACACTCGCTAACTTGCTTTTCGTGAACTCGGATTTGCACAATTAAATAACGAGTTTATAAATTACCAATTCATTCATTTGGATGCCGTTAGCCGCGCTAGGTGTGGCTTTAGGAAATTGATTTAGATGAAAGTTGGGTCTGTATTCTTAGGGTTCTAATTTACTTTTCTCGTCTTGTGGAACGTGAAGCTGCAATAAGCAAGGAATAGTTAAAGTATTGGAGCTGTAAGAATATCTTAGTTAATAATTTTAATAATAAAGGTAAATTAAGCGGCCATACACCTAATGCGGTCGCCACACGTGTTTCAAACTACATCGGTCAACGAACGTCGTTGACTATCCGCCGACCACCGTCACCTAGTAATTCTGTAACATCTGTCGTTCTTATAGTCGAGTTCATAAATATATGAGCAGACAAATGCCAAATATGTAAACTTTTGCGCCTTTATTGTCAATGTCATAAAGGTGTACAGATATTTTTGAACCCTCAGTTTTGCTCATTATATTAATGAACTCGACTGTACGATGCGGCTGACTACCGTGCTCTTAACACTTTTGCGGTCACTGCTATACGACGAACGACACAAGCTTCCAAATTATTCAAAAAAATCTACATGCAAGATTAATATTAAGAAGTCAGTCATTGATTAAGAATATTAGGAATTCCTGCTTCTTCACTTTTTATCAGTTTGACAGCTTCAAATTATCAAAAAAGATACATAAATTGAAAAAAAAAACACAACTCAGAGCGACGTCAAGAGGCCTCGAAAAAATTCGCAGGTTCGCAAAAATATTTTACAAAAACTCCCATCAAAACAAGAGAAATACGAACATGTAGACAAATCTCTCTTTACGCCAGAGGTTAACAAACACATCCATAGCAAACGGGTTAACCGCAATAATAAAGCATTGTAACCTTTATGGACCTGAACTTCAATTGAAGATAATTGAATTGCTATCGATCGACGATATAAATGTAAGAGATAATGATCCGCCGTCCAAAGTACCTATCATTTCTCATAAATAAATGATTCGAGACGAAGGCGCCAGTTAAGTACTCCTGTCAACCGCAATATCTTGTCTTTTTGCTGAAACGCTTGTTCCTATTAGCTAAGACATCACGAATAAGTGGAGACTGATAACTAGTTATCCTGTTTCTGTGAGTAATACAGTATCGGCGAAATATTGCTTCGGTATACAATACCTACGATATGATACAAATCTACAACTTCTGAGGCCGGCTTCACGAAACATGTAACGTCTAATAATACGGATGTTTTCTTTGAGAAAAGGTGAAAACCCTAGCAATATTAAACTGACATTTAATTGGTTGTAAAACGAAGTCTGCCCGCTACATCTTTCCAGGATTTCTTACAACATATTATTATGTATGATTTTAATGTACCTATGAGTTAGGTAGATATTGTGTTATTGAATTTTCTTTACGAGACAATTCACACGGTATTTTCATGAAACAAAAAAAAACATTCATTTCTATAAACTTTCGAGTTTATGTTTTTTGGTTGCAAAACGGAAAAATTGTTCTCATTAGAGTAGGTACTCTTCTATCAGATGATCTTTATAGACCTTTATGGGTAACATTTTGAAGGCTATGTTTATTTTATTATAGTTCAGTTACATACTTAATAGGCAAGCTCACAGAATAAAAAAAATGCCAAACTTTTTTTTTTTTTTTTTACGGACACTTCAGACCTACTGCGAATATTTTATTTTTAAGACACTCAAAATTAACGTACTCGTAACATGAGATTATAATATAATGCAGTTTTTTTTATCTTACTAAATTGGCTTTTCAAAATTGAAAAAAGCTTACACCGAAAATGCCTATTCATGTAGCTACAAACTAGATACAAGGGATTAAATTGTTGGCTACGTGACGCGTACCAATTAATTTCTGGCGCAAACCAACGCTGTACCACAACAGCTCTACAGTGCGCCTGTTTTAGCACATAAACACTAAATCACTGGTCTTTTCGCATATATGAAATATTGCCCCAACCATAGAAACTTAGCTATTTAACGAGAAAGTTAAACTAGATCACGTTTTTTGCAATAATACTTATTAAAAAAAATGTCAATACCTAATATTCCGAACAAATTTGATGTGATAAAACTAAGTCCTTGATAGAGGGCGCACACATTTTTTACGTACGTAATATAAGATCAGGTGGGGGACGAGAAATTCAGGGGCAGGGCAGGGGTAAGAGGCACCACAGACCATAACTCGTCGAGTTATGAGTGATTATGGTCTGTAGAGACCTCTTATCTCTGCGTTTCTCTTCCCCCACCTGACCTTAGTGGTTTTGGACCAATGTTTAAAAAATCGTGAAATGTAAATTAACTCATATTTAGCCATGAAAAAAATATGGTTAGACTAAACATATTCTGTACATTTACAATAAAATTGTTTCATTTGTAATTACATTAAAATCAATGAGAAAAAAAATAAAGTAATGGTTCAACTTTCAAATTATGTAAAATGATATTTGAATAATAAAAACCAATAATTTGATTCATGTTAATCCGTTAATCCCCAGTAGACTATATTGTCTATCAGATAATAACAAGTTTATATCGTTTATGGTAAATTTTAATGGAAAATTTTCAA
This sequence comes from Adoxophyes honmai, assembly GCA_005406045.1. Lineage (NCBI taxonomy): Eukaryota > Metazoa > Arthropoda > Insecta > Lepidoptera > Tortricidae > Adoxophyes > Adoxophyes honmai. The sequence goes on along the minus strand of BHDV01002834.1, from coordinate 473,599 downwards.
GTGAAAGACAGCTCTGACGCGTATTTTTGTGAAAACCCTTCAACAAATTGGCTAAGTAAAAGAAATCTGTGTTGCTAATAAAATATTTCTTTCCGTTAATCCCTAGAAAAAGAGTTTATTTATATGTTACAGTAGTTTTTCTTTAAAAACTTAAGGATTTATAGCTTTCTAAAGCATTTGAAAAACATCAAAATCACCGAATTTTGTTTGCACGCTCTTAATTTTGAAATTGAACTAGAGTTGACACTGTCCAACTTTCCGTCCTCAACGTACCTAACCTTCCCTTTATAAACTGTAGCTGTTGCATAGCTTCTAATGATCATTTTCTAACTGTAAAAGAAAAACATTTACTTACTCTTCTTTGCGCTTGGTACACTGCTCGCATTACGAGTATACCCCCCGCTGGTAGGATTGCACGAACTGCTTGCATGGTTAAACATTTTGCATACACAAACAACTTCACACTATCACTAAAATCGTCCAAATACACTCGCTCTCGTCAAAAAACGCAATGTGTTCATTTTAACATTTATACCGCAAATAGTTGCGATGCGGCCGTCGGTCTCGCGTAAAACGAATTTGTACAGAAACTAAAATTCGTGACGCTCTCGCCCCAGATGCGTTATTTTTGTTGCCACCGCGCTTCTGCTCTGTTCATTCAATTTTATTAACAACATTATTTACTTTGAGCATGCCTCGTTACTCTGTACATTTATGCGTTTCTGGGGTTCTTTGGGATATGTAAATAATGCAAATTGCGTCCGTCAGTTCGTCCGACCGTAAAAATCGACGGTCCCGCCAAAAAAAAACAAAAATACGCGATATGAGCTCGAATGAATGTTCCGAACATAAGTTTCACGCGCGTGCTATTTAATTTCATTATCTATGTTTACATTAGCAGCTTCTGTAATAAGAATCAGCGTTTCTTTGCCAATATTTGCTTTTCAATTCTATTGATGTGCCCTTTAAATACCTATAGGATAACAACAAAATAACAAGGAGCCTCTCAAAATACTATAGTCAATCAAAATGTAAGTCTTAAGAAGAAAGAGCAATTATTTACTGTTCCAATTTAAATGCCAGAAATCAGAAACAAGGAGCCCATTAATGCCGTTAAATTGAATTTCATTCGCTTTTATTATGAGACGCCATTATTTCGTAAATTATAGAGACTTACAAGGGCAAAGGAGGTTCAATTAATTGTGAGACGTGTTGTGGCTTCACTCTCATTGCACATCAGATCTGTCTTGAGAAATGAAGTTTGATTAAAACAAATTGAAAAAACATCGTCTTACTTACGTTTTCGTATTGTTTCTCTCAGCTGAACTTTACTAAGTATATTGTTTCTATTGTTTGGTGCTCCACAACATTTTTTGTCACAAACTTCTGGTGTTATTATGTTTGTGTTAGCTGTCACTTGTCTAGTAATTTTCGTTCAATAATATGATCTTCATACTAAAATTCAAAGGATCGATCATATAATAAATAAAATCATAACAAATGGAAACCATTTAACATCATAGACAGAACATCAACATGACGCCTCATTCATTCCCTGCGGGGTAGGCAAAGATTTAGTAAAGCTTCAGTAACCTATTATAATTTATTAAGTATCGACAACGCATTAAATTTCTGCAAATCTCTCTGATCTCAAATAATATCACAAGTTTTATTTTTAACATTATAAGGAGATTGTAAAAGTAATCGTAAAAATATTTCAAACAATTTTTTTTGCGTATTATTTATACCAACGTCGAATTTTCGAATTCCACTGACAGGAGCTGATTTTTTCAATCAGCAGCGCAGACAATAGACGTAGTGTTTTATTCAACCTCCAACCATCTAAAAGTATTTTTAATTCAAGACAAACAAAAAAAAGTTAATATCGCCGACGTTTTAATTTCAAACTTCAACTATAGCACAAAACAGTTTTTCAAATTATAACCTCTCTGTCATCGGGTATTAATAAAATGATCTGTTTTAGCTTTTACGTCCTAAGAACTACTACTAAAATTACTACTACAAGAGGTAACAAATAGCGATTGATGTTGGTTTGTCGACTCTACCCTTACGTCGACTTACTCCCTCAAGGATAAAAGTTCACCTTTGTACATGAAGCTGTAATCCATAACTTGTTTTATCAATAACTAGCTTTTACCCGCGGCTTCGCTCGCGTTGAATTCAGGGTAACACCGAAGAGATTTCGCAATTATTTTAATACGCTCCTGTATTGCCCGTGTGGTGCCAGGTTAGAATAGCACCTCCCCCTTTGTTCCCGTGTGTGTCGTAAGAGTCGACTCTGGGAAAGGGTTAGTGTATTGTGGGCGATGGGCTAGCAACCTGTCACCGCAATATCACATTTAACCATCTGGTCACCCTGAAATTGCTAAACGTGGCACTGGATTTTTGAATTCATGTGCTCTGCTTACTCCTCATGGGAATACAGGCATGAGAATATTTATGTATGTAACGATTCGCTAACTGGGAGTTTTTATAACGTAAAAATGCCCTTAGTCATTTCACAAAAAAACTACTATAGCGTTGTAAACAGGCATATATTTTAGCAGACGTATTATATGTACAGTCAAGGAAATTGACACCTGTGCCACTTTGAATCTTTTCATAGTGAGTTTCATATTGCTTTGATTAGTAGAAAGTATTGTACGTCACAGAGACATTTTTGTAAGAAGGTACAAAGTGGCACATTAATAATTCCTTGACTGTACATATTGATAAAATTGAAAACAAAAACTTAAAAGCTAATTTTATTTATTTTTTAGACAATTTTACAAAAAAAATATCAACTTCACTACGCTGGCCTCAATAAGGTTCCGCAGCAAACGCACTACCTTCAGGCGAGTTCCGTTACATAATTTTGGTGGCAATAGATTCCTCAGAAACACAATCGAAGCTCCAACTTTGAGAAAAAGAGTGAGTTCAGGTAGCCCCGAGGCGCCCACAGAGTTCAAAAATTCTACTGGGCACGTGGTTTTAGTTTGAGGATCTACGGCAGTATTGATAGATAGGTATACCGCCTGTTCCTCTTCAATTTCCAGTAATATGCGCTCATGAACATCAGTAATACTGAGAGGAGGCCTGTGCCCTGTAGTGGGGTGTATATAGGCTGATGATGATGATGATGATGAACATCAGTTGCCTGGTTGTTTGTTGGGTCAATAAAGCTCGTTCAAACGTCCATAAATACTCGTGGAGTATTTCCCGCAGGTCTCCATGAACCGAATGGATGAGTTCATCAATGGACGGCACAGTTTTACAAAAAGGCTCCCGCAGTCGAATCAACTCATTGGTTTAGTGTCCTTCTCCAACTTAAGTAGCAATTCGGAAAATTTTTGAGCGTGTGAACTATTCCGTTTGTAGCAAATTCTGCACGTTCGTTCTCAACGTCGATCGTTTTAAGCAAGTATTTACTTTGTTGGATCTAGTCCTTTGATCAAAACTGGCTAGGTCTGTTGGAAATCACCGGAAAAGAGAAGTTTGATGCCACTCATGGTGCGAGCCGATCGCCGTATATCTCGCAGGCCTCGCAGCATTCAGTCAACTGGTTCTATTACCTTTTTGCGGACCATTGTGCATTCGTATCAAACGATAAGGCAGCAATCTTTGAATTCTTTTGCTTTATCATTATTTCGACACAATACAATTATTACTTCTTTGGCAATTGGTTGACAGAGCTGTTGATATTCGTCGCTTGGCGACCAAAACATCCACGCCATATCCACGCACAATGCGCATCAAGCAGACAAAAATTCTAAAAATCACTAAAACCTTTTTAGTTATCGATTTTAAAGCCCCTTAAATAGTTTAGTATTAGTTTAAATAGTTTCTTCGTAAATATCTTCCATGTTTTTCACCCTCTCAAACTTTCGACCCTCAATTGCTTTATTATTATGTATCTAGATTTTCATTTAAGATTAAAAATGATACGTGAAACGGAAAATTTAGCAGTGTCTCTTGTCATTGAACAATAAAGATTTTGACAGCTCCATATCTTAGGGAATAAGGACTAATTTATTAACAAATATATTAGAAACTGTCGCCTTAGCGACTTCAGCGCAATAAAAGCTCGCAAAAAAGCGTGAGATGAGTTACATTATTGGAGTTTTAGTATAGATCCTTATATATTATTTAACATTAGTGTAGCTATAAACCTTCCTCTGGAATCACTTTACCTATTGAAAAAAACCGCATTGAAATCCGTTGCGTAGTTTTAAAGATTGAAGCACACATACAGACGGACAGACGGCGACCGCGACTTTGTTTTATAATATGTAGTGAAGAGTTATTCGTTATAGTCATAAAAAAATCCTAGGTACAGTCTACTCTGAAACTTTATCAAAGTAAACGCCTCTGTGAGTTTAATAATAATTGCAGCAAAGACTCACTGCGAAAGGGTCGTGAGGACAAACCGAACTCGTATTCAGGGTATACGACAATTTTCAGTCGGCAAAGAGAGCAAAGTTGAAGTGTTTTGCTCTGACGTGAAGTGGCAAGCAAATGGAGATGCATCTTGTTTTGAGTTAAACGGAGAGGTAAGTTACTAGAGCGCATTTGACGACCGTCCCGAGTGACTGAAGTTTGCCACCGATGCTTCGCAAGTTACACTTAACTACACAGTGCATTGAAGTTGAATTTTATGCGAAAACCAATGAAAATGGAGAATGTTTCGAATAAGTCTGCGTGTAGTATATGATAAACAAAATTAGTTTTTAATTGTAAGGAGTTAAACTGAAAACTTCGCAATAATATTTTATAATACACGCATCGAGTCTGTAGTTTGATAAATACCATTTCATGGTATATGGAGTCGGATATTGAAACTTATCAGCAGCAACTATTTTATTTCTATTAAAAAAGTAACTGCGGAACTAAAATATGTCTTAGTAATGTCTAAATATTATGACAAGCTATATTGTAAAAAATTAAAGACAATCATGTTTTTTTTGTGATAAATAAAAAAGCCGGTATTAATCTACAATCTATTATTTACTTTTATTTAGTAAACTAATCCTTGTTTCGTAATTGTATTAGTTTCATTGCCTAGTTCTGCTGAGTACTCGTAACTCCTTACCTTACGCCGTATCAATGTAACACACCAGAAAACATTTTATCTTACTCGTATACGAAACCCAAGTTACATAGTGAGAACGCAACCAACCTTCAAAGATACAAACGAGACCTAAAAATATGGCGTCAGACATTTTTATAAAAGCGCGTATTTTATACCTTCGTAAATGTCACGATTTTTTAGACGGATTGACGTTTTTTTATGGACGTGATCCCTAGTTCGTGTGTGATGTCAGCATTTTTAGATCAAAATATATTTTATCGTCACGAGATACGGCTACTTAGTAACAGGTCGTTAGAAAACTACTGAGGCTGGGTTTTACGATATTTTTTCGATCTTTTTCATCTACTCGGTTTATTCAATCGCTTCTAATGATTATTAATATTATAAAAGTAAATCTGTCTTTGTTACCTTTAGACACTTCAACCGCTGAATCTATTTAGACGGAAGTTTTAACTCAAGATAGAACTGTGTCTTCTTTTATAAGTTAAGAGTAGTATGTCATGACCATGACTAGCGATAAGTATCATGGGAAACAGCTATCTAGATAATAATAGCATCCCAATATTCGACAAATTTATTCCAAGGATCAACACAAAGTTATTCACTTTTATTGCGATTGAGGTAAGATCGAAAATGTAAATCGGTACAGCATAGGGTACTGTGTTCTTTAAGTTGTAATGCTATGTCATTTCACAGTTGAATATTGTTTCTACTTTGATTCTTTTTCTGAGACACAAATCTTTAAGCTTATCAGTATAAAATGGAACCAAATCTCATTCAGCTTCGAAGAAGACCTTCGAACTTTTTAAAAATACTCAGAAGGATAAGTGTGTTTGTGGAAAGGATATTATCCAGACGTTTGATTTTGTATACGTCAGTATCATTTGATTAACTTACTCGCTACATAAAAAAATGTATGGATAATTTTAACAGCGCCGCTAGCGGTCACTTGCGGAATTAAAATTCTGCGTATGTACAATTTTTTTTCACTCGTCGTTAACGAGTATAGTCAGGATACTTTCGGTAACGATACTGGTATATTATTGTATTATATGACTCTTTATTGTACATAAAACAATTACAAAAAACAAGGAACAGGACAACAACTTAAATGTACAAAGGCGAACTTATCCCCGAGGGGATCTCTGCCAGTTAACCTTCGGGCGATTGACAGGATAAGAGGAAACGAGTAGACATACAAAAGGAAAATTATTGAGAATACATAAGTATAACCTAAAACTACTTAAGCTAAACAAGTGAGAATAAGCAAATAAATCCAAATACATAAACATTACATTCTAATACACACAAATAATTATCACTACTATAAACTAATATATATAATAAATACATACAATAAACAGACAGAACATACAACTACCAAAATTTACGACAAATTGTCAAGCCAGTACTCCCTCAAACGGTTCCTCAAAGTGGCCACAGTTTGCGAGCGTCGAATGTCGACCGGTAACTGATTCCATAGTTTGACCGCATGCACGGAAAAGGAGTTGGAGTAGGTTATGTTAGTAACGACCGATTTTTAATTACGTCACTAGTATTTGAATCTCGAATATTCTGTGCCGTTATTCTTTAGGATGATACGACGCGCGTAAGTAGCGTTCTAGTTCTAGCCGTCGACCACAACGATGAGATGTCAAAATTAATTGTCACATAGTATGGAAAATTTGACAACTCGAGGTTGGGCTTACTGACGAGTTTAGCTTGTTCCCATATAGGATACATCGCTACTTGAGAAGCCATAGGTGTAACTACTATGCTTTCGAGTCTTAGCCATTCGATTTAAGTGACTTCAAAAATGTTCACTCGATCAACTCTAAAATTGAACCAATTGATAAGCCCAGAGCAAAGTTTGCTAAAATTCTATAAAGATAAATACCAAAAACACGTTCGTCTATTTAAATATCATTGAAATTCAAATCTTGAATACACAAACTCACTCGTATTTCTCTTTGGCCTAGAGGAATTTCAGGGAACACCAATTTACATGCCACTCATATGTAGGTAGGTGTATTATTTACAAATGCATTTATTAAAATCGAATTTGTTTTCTTTAACTAGAATTTTTGATTTAATTTGCTCCGTTTGGTATGTTAATTTGAGTTTAGCCTTAGACGTTGAAATTAGACCCGCTCTCAGTGATTAGATTGATACGGAACTTAGTGTAGTGCAAAAAAATTAATAACAATCCAAGAATTGTTAATAGAAAGTTTAATCTCACTTTTGGCGACGTTTGATTTCGTTAAGTTATTGTTTGCTTGTGTTAAGGTATATTTAGTTTATGTATTTAAGAAAATGTAATTTGGATTACTATATGTCTTTCTTTTTATTCTCATAACTATTCACATAACACTATCGCAGAACATACTTGTATGTACAGTCGGCCAAGAAATTGGTCTACCCCCTCAAGATCGATATTCATTTGAACCTCATGAAACAACAAGGTCGATTTCCCCTCGCCACAATATTATGACAGTGACAATGTCAACCTTGTGATAATTTTAATTTCACAGAAACTTTTGTCAAAAGTGGTAGACCACTTCCTTGGTCGACCGTACCTAATAACAAAAATTTGTTTAAGGACTGTGTATTTTTACGGACTTGTTGTGTGGACACGGTTAGCTTACTTACTGGATTAAAATTTCATAATTGAGTTGATAAAGTTTAAAAATATATTTGCATAGGTCTCGGGTAAAGTTTAATTGAATCAAAATAGACTGTGCGTGGGTGTGAGAAAGAACAAATTACAATTTTAGAACATTCATCTCAAGAGACAATCTGGGTTGTCTAAGTTAGATAGTAGGTACAAAACAAACACTGTTATACACGTTTATACATACATATTGAGCTGAGATCGCTCATAATGTCCCAAGCGAGTTCTTCAAACATGCTCAAGAGGTGGTGTTATATTTACAGTAGGTATCTTAACACCTCCTCCCTCCTTAGCAGTTAGAACTAAAGTATATATGTGTGTAAACTAAGACCAATAGATATGATGTGACTGACGCCATTTTTTAAGTGATTGATTTGCTGATAATGAAAAACTATGACTAAAATCCTCCCCGTGTGGTGCCGGGCTTAGAGTTACACCAATCCATTTACCCGTAGATGTCGTAAGAGGCGACTGTAGCAAGGTGAAGTTATTTTTCAGGCGACAGGCTTGCAACCAGGCACTATCACACTTCTTTCATCCATTTTTGGCATTAATTTTTGCTGGAAGTTTCTACGAAATGTGAAATAGTCATGGCTTTGCCTATGTAACGTTTGTCATGATCGTGATCTCTGTGACGCTTATGCTTCTATGTATAACTATAATAATTAACTGAATTTTTTTTACAGGTCTATGTTAAAGAGTACAAATCATATTAGAATCTGAGGAGATTTTTAGTAAAAAAGAAAATAGCACTGTCAAAATCTATTATCGAGCATTTCCAATTCAAATAACGCAAGTTAAATTTTATGAGCTAACCACCAACTTTTGTTTTTACTGCAGATTCATAAAAACAAACGACTGCTGCAAAATGCTCAAACTGAGACCACAACTTCGTTGGCTGCTCACCAGCTTCTCATCACATGAAGGAACCATCGATAATTCCATAGTCCTGATTTACAACTTCACTCTCTTGAAAGTTCAATTATGCAGTATGAGTTACTACACTTGCATGAAGTTAGCAACAAGAAGAGCTTATTACTAAGTAAAGTTCTGCAGTATATTTTGTTTGTTTACCTAAAGGAACAACTGCTGCTTTATCAAATTAAATTTAATCCCAAGTGTATTGTAGTGCATTGTCTTACAGAAATAATTTCTGAATAAAACATTCAACGCGTCAATTGCCGCTTTATTACAAGATCGTACGTACGATATCGTTGATACGTACACTTGTCTTGCGGGCAACGAAAACGTGTCGGTTTTGCAGGGATTTGTATGGAATCCGATCCGTTTTCATTATCAATGAATGTAAAAACTTAACAATCGTCAAAAAATAAAAGCCCCAGACTTATCAGTAGACAAACACTATAACCATTTTACGTTTGGTAGCCGCCTATAGCTAACTTTGAGTTCTTAAAAAAGGCATAATTTTGAAAGTGTTAAGAAGGATTTATAATTAAAACAAACTAGTCACCGATGACATTGCAGAAACATTTTACAAAAACAATAACAACGATTATGTGCAGTTCCTAGCGGGACCAATACGAGTTGGAATGTTCTTTGTAACATTACTGCACTTCTATATTGACTGGAATTCCGTAAATTTCCAAGACACCTTTGTCCGGAATATTGTCACCGTACGGTATTGTGTGGAATTGACATTCGATATGTTACGGGTCGCGGCATGAATCGATAAACACGATTTGATTTGCACTATTGAAGTCAATGTCTTCAGTTACTATTCTATGCTCATTTCTGATTAGAAATTTCAGAGATAGCAATTTCAATTCGTAAGTAAAATACCTATTATATTACAATTCAGTCAAAAAATAATTTAGCACAGCGCCAATTTCTTCGTAAGCGTCACTTTTTGTTTTACCTGCTTGAGAACTGCAACAATGTTTATAGGTGTGGCTAAGTTGATTTTTTCGACCATTAATTGTGTAATCTTTTTAAGTTTTACTTGGTTTCTATTGACAATTACGGTCTCCATTTAAAGCCAAATTCCTTTCTATCGTGATTTACTTAATATTATTTCGTGTAACGACGACATTGATTTATGATTAGGGTATGTCATAATTAAAAAAAAATACATTATTACAATTTTTTTTCAATCAATAATTGTAATCGAATCATACCCGTTTCCATTGTCATGTCTTTTAGAATTGCTACCTGTTCCCGACCACTAATTACTTAGTCGTATTAGTAGCTTTCAACAAATTTTATAATTCCTACTGCCTTAAACAAAATACCTATACAGAATGATGTTTTTTCTTCATAAAAATAGTGAAACGATATTTAAAATACCTATAATACGTGTGATCAAAATTATATCATGTTCAGACTTTAAGCCTAGCATAAAATTTTGCAGTTAAAATAGCCAGCAGACGTGAAACGGCCGTAGCACGGCATATTCCCTCGTTAGGGTTTTAAGCCTATTAATAGTTAATAGTCACCGAGCAAAGTGAAAGCTAGGGGTGCGAAAGGGGTCACCACAGTCGGACGATCATAATTTTTCATCTCATTACACAGCAGAGGTGTCCTCGCGCGTCCTGGATGGGCAGCCAGTGTGGTTACCCCAGAGTCATTCACTCATGTTGTGTGTGCCTATTTACGGAGTGGCTGTAAAATATAGGCCTTTGTTGGTTAAAGCCAAAAATGATGGCTTTATGGGTTAGAAAAAGTGAGGTGTGGTTTTGGGTAGTCAGTAAATACACATATTAAAGTTGTGATGTATACGCCAGAATAGCAAAATTAGGACATTTCCAGAAAAAAGCCCAAGTACTCCATTTTTTTAACCTAATATACTTTTGGTCATTTCAATACAAAAGTGTCGCACTTTTAATAATCTAATATGACGCAGTTAACTATACATTTTTACACTGATGGATGAACACTCACAAAACCAATTATACATTGTGTATCTATTGCAGAATTTACGATAATTAAGGCCAGGCGGCTATATTTTTTCTGAAAACCCCATTAAATGTACACGTAAAATCTAATAAAGTAAAATAATCGATCTTCAAAATATCCATATCTGATTGTAAAGCAACCTGTATATACCATCGTTATTGTCTTATTATAACATTGTTTGTATTTTGTTTGCTACAAGACAAGATGAACAAGCTGTAAAGCCTTGAAGGCTGAACTGGCCTTTACTGAAGAATAATTCGACAGACGAGATGTTCCCTAGACTAACAACGGCACGATGTTCCGTTATTTTTATAAATACCAAGGAAAATATTTATTTGTAAACTTTTAATGATTTGCTGTGACTACACCGCTAATATTGAATCATTGCCAAAATTTTTGTTGCGAATAAAAAAGTTTTCCCTAGACAACAGGTAACTTTTGACAGTGAGCCTATTTAACGACCAACAAAAATAAAACTTATTCCGATGCTATTTCATCGGAATACGTTCAACAACAAATCTATAAAACATAGTTTCGGGGAGATTTGCGGAATAAAGTGAACTGTGCCGTGATTTATGCGGAAAAGATATTGTCAAGTTTTGAGCTATTATTATTTTTCACAAACATAAACATTACTCCTGCATATTTCCGAATAGGGTAGACACTAGACAGAGAACATGAAACATTACATAGGCAAAACCGTGACCGTTTTAGGTTTCGTGGCCACTTTAAGCACCATTTTAGGTTTAAAAATAGATGGATGTGGTATAACAGTGACCAGTTACTAGTCTGTGGCTTATTAGTGCATTTCGTCTTCCTGGAAATAGTGAATTTATTCTTAACTAGACACCACACTGGGTAACACTAAACCAAAATAACAATTATTAAGTATTTTGATAAAAAATGGCCTCAAAAACCACCTCATACCTCTGTCATCCCTACTCTCCCCTTTCGCAATCTAACTGCCATCGCAATCTCTATACACCCCCATTTTACGAACAATGTTTCGCGAGTTCCTAGTAAAGAGTGTGAAGAACCTCTTGAAAAAACGCCTTGAAAAATATTGTATCGTCAATGTAATAAAATGTTATTGTTCGAGTGAGGTAGACACCCTCTTTCACTCTCGTGGATTTGTATTCAATGGCCGTGCAAGCAGCCCGTCGTATTATTGCTTTTTGCCTTTACAAGAAATCAAAATTTATGAGTGCAATATTTAACGATATAAATCAAAACATTCCACACATTACCATATTTTTCTATCCCGGAGCGGTCATAGGTGACTATTGGAAAATAACGAGCCAGTAGATCACGCCACGAGGTTATTGATTTTGATTGGTTCCCCGTGGATAAATATTAGTGCGCATACAACGCCCGTGGCAAAGGATGCCCGCATATGCGCTTCAGGCGATTCATTGCGTGGTTTCGCGCATGCATAGACTGGTTAGGAGATTTATCACGGTTCAAGGGTATCAGTGTGCCATTTAGTAAAGATTTGTGAACTCAAACACACAAGCATCACGGCCATTTTCTCAGACGGATTTCACGTTTCACTTTTCATAAATTTAGATTTCATGTACTTAAGACGAAAGAGTTAGAGAAAGTACAAAATATGGTTCGAGATTATCCAGTGTGGTTGGTTTTTTAATTACACCTCGCCTGTTCTTCTATGGATGTCGTAAGTGGCGATTAAGAAAATAAGTAAAGTGGTTGTAGGCGACAGGCCAACGACCTGTCACTTTAATACCGTGCTAGCTATCTGCGTAGATTTAGTTTATCTCAATTCCACAGGATCTATTAATTTTGCCGGGATAAAAAGTAGCTTATGTGTTAATCCAGGGTGTCAGCTTTTTGCATGTCAAGTTTCATAAAAAAAAATCCAGCGGTTTGGGCATGAAGAAGTAACAAACACATACTTACAAACTTTGGTATTTATAACATTAATATGATTCATCTATCTGTAAGTCTAAAATTATGCAAAAAGTATGGATAGTAAGTTATAATAAGTAACGTAGCCTCTCTACCCCTTTTGGGAATACAGGTGTAATGTTAACGTTAATGTTATTTTATATACAGAACTGTAGTTTAGTTTTATAGCAAAATCTTCCAACCCGACGTGAAACAGCTTCAAATATTAACGCCGCAATTATAAATACCAGCGCTACCGTTTTGATAACTCGGCTGGAAATATTCAACACATAACAGAATACATTATCGTGACATTGCTAAAGCGTACTAAAACAAACAGAATGATTAACGCAACGCATTTTACTGGGCTCGTAAGGGTGAGATAAATATCTAATTAAGCACACCCCCGATAAGCCCACTTTCTCGCAGCGACTAATGTATTGTTCGGGAACGTTGTTTCTTTTGGTACGCCTTAATTTTATCCTTATATTCCTCTGTACACGTTGAATTTGTAACTACCTTTGTCGAGTTTAGATTTCGATAAGATTTTAGTAATGCAGGTATTTAACAGAGTATTGCTATCAACTAAAAGATATCAAGGTACTTAACTTACAGGTTTCAAGTAACTTGCTTAGCACCATTGGAGTTTACAGTGACCACACTCGCAAGCGACTGCAAAAGTTGCTTATTTGTATGGAAAAATTTAAAAACGCCAGTCACTTGTGTAAGTAATATTCTCCATGCAGATCGTTTATTTCGGCGCTAGCAAGAAAACTGTAAACTCGTGATAATGGTACTGATCAAATCTACTAAGCCAAAGAAACTTATCCAGAGTAGGGATGAAATCAAAAATTTGTACAGACTGATGTGTAAAATAGATAGCAGTGCAGTTTGTGTTTGTAACCAAAAAGGGCAGACACCAAAAAAGTTTCTATTAACAAAAGTTGAATTTTAAACAAAAACTTATTGATTTTATTACGTGCAGGTGGCCACCGTTACAAAGGCATTAGTTTCACGCCGATTCGTGAGGCGTCCCAATCGTAAACAAAAAATTGTCGGTATATAAAAGGCAGTGAGTGAAAAGAGTAATTTTCTCCTCCATAAAAACAGTTACGCAGTTATTTATGGTGATACCACAATCTATACAAGGGATTTCGCTCGGGGCAGAGTATTAACGATTATCCGGGTTTTTCTTACAAAGAAATATTACTTTGACAAATAAATTCCGTGTATTTCTTTTCACGCTCAACGGAATCTTAGTAGGTATCGTTCTCGACGCTAATATGAAATAATATTTTCTACTCAATTACATTTTCTTTCTCAAGTCGACGTTTCTCTTCGTGTTTAAGCTCCAGGGACCCACAATAGTAGATCGCGACTGCAGAATAAAACAACGGAGCGATCCTTTTGTTGTTTCGGATAATATGGTTATGAAGTCTTTCCTAACAGCTCGATAAAACTGGTGATCACTGTGAAGTTTTTTACGTTTTTTACAAACTACTAAATATGACAAAAAAATACATAAGACAACTTTTAACTAATGACGACTAAAAATCTCTACATGCAAACTACATTGACCTTAGTATGAAGCTGTGAGCTACAAACCGCAAAATTGGTTTTCAATATGACCCCCTAGCAGGCAGTAACTTGATTATGTAGTTCGTGTTCAAAACTTCACGCAGAGTTAGTTACTATGTACCTATTATGTTAAAATTTGATAACTGATTCGTTAACTGATATTTTATCCTAACTATGCAAATGAACTCAAATTAATTCTCGAAATGAAGCAAGAAAAACTATGAGGTGACAGGTTTCCATTTCTTGCGTGGATGTTGTAAGAGATGACTGAGGAAATTGGTATAGGTATGCTTTAGGCGACACATTAGAAATCTGTCACGATTGTAGCTCCTTCATCTGTTCAAATCTGAAATTATGCTAGAGGTGGCTACGAAACGTGATAAAGGTACTTATGATATTGTCAATATCACAATTAATGTGCTCAGCCTACCAAAAAACTGTTTCAGAGTTTCTTACAATTGAACAATCAAATATGAAATAGCTTTAACAGAATGCCTTATAATAATAAAACGTATTGGCTCTATACAGTTATTGGTCCCTTGCTAACGTATGCTAAACGCTGTGACAGAACGTCACCAGCCTTCAAACGATTGCATAAGGAAGTCTCAAGCCTAAAGCTTGTCCCTGAACGCGAATAAACGTTGGCATTTTTACAAATGCAATAAAACAATATGGTTTAAATCGTCACAGGAGCAAAAAGAAGCCACAGAACTGAAAAGCGTCGACGACGTGACGCTATCGTGCGCGTATCGCCACAGGGTGAGAAGGACAGTAGTGCAACGATTAGTTTAAATTCATTCATCAAAAAATCCGCGATGTAGTTTAAGAAACAGGTCAGGTCAAGAGTACCGGAAACCGACGAGCATGTATGAAGAGATCAATGAATGTGAATAAAGCAAAAGACGTATGTCAGGATCGTAGCAAGACAATACACAATTATTTGTAGGTATTTTTAGACCGATGCCACCTTCAAACCTCCAGGTTGAAAAATACCTAATATTACAGCCCCGTTAAGGATAATGAAGGCAATTTTGCAAATAATTACAAAGTTGCCTTCTTTTGAATGATAAATTCACAAAATTTCGGCTGATTGCCTCGAGGAAAATTATTGGTGAGGTGGTAGTGATATTTGACTGGTGATTTAATAGCTTTCTGCAATGTTTTACAATAGGTCTACTATGAAACATTTTTTAAATATTTTTCTTTAGGATTGGCTAATAGCTAGACATTTTTGGGAGGTTTTTTCTTTGTATTTGAAGCGGCAATTCCACTTAGTCTTTCGCTTAATGTGCTCGCCGCACTTGTCAAACTACTTCAATCAACGAATTTTGTCTTTACACTAGACCGTCCGCCAACCACTGTCACCTAGTCAGGCTGTGACAACAGTCACTGTTCTTTACGCTTTTACTGTTGACGCAGCATACGTCTAACGACTCAGTGTAAAAACAAATCTTCGACTCGTAATTTTGTTTTATACTCGCGCTTAAAGTTCTGCGATTTAATTTAATTTGTGGCTTCACAAGCGCCGCTCTCGCGCGCCCGCGAACACGCGTGATTTGCATGCAGATTGTTTAAGATACCTGAGCAGATACCTCGAAATTTCTCTTAGATTTCTTTCCGTCTACCAAGGAATTGCAGTAATTAAATTTGCTTGTGCATGTGTGGCAAATCCCAGTGCAACTTTCCAGCCAGAGACCTTTTCTCAGGTAGCTAGTGACTGTTTGACAGCAATATCGTATAATTTAAGAGAAAAAAATGTTTAATGTGACAAAGCTTTGTGTTTAGTTTTTTAAAGTTTCAAGAGCAAAGTAATTCCCTGCTTTCAATTATCGATCTATTAAAATTTTTAACAGTGAAATAATCACATTTTTACAAAGTTACCCGCTTGTTTCTTTTTCTTTTTTCACATTTTTATTTTTACAAAACTGTCAAACCGCTAAGTAAGTTACTTAAAGACAAAAATACTACTAATTTGGAGATCTTTATTTTATAAAAGTCAAGTTAAGTTAACGTAGTCTAAGTCGTCACTGAAATTTTCAAACACCAAAATAATCACAGTTCCCTTTTAACAAAGTTTGCGTAGTGCCTGATAATTTTGCCTCACAAAAGCCACCCGATAAATGCAAACAATTTCCCGCCAATTAGGATTCGCAAACACTAAAATTAATTGTCATTCCATTTTTCAGCATTAAGTTGATAGCTTCGGAATTATAATAAACGTTGCGTGCATGAACGTGTATAAAATGTGTTTAAATTGCGGGTAATTTAAAGCGATTGTATTTGGTTTCGTAGTTGTCAATAATTTGTAGTGTGTTTGGGAAAGCTGAACGTTAAATAGTAACTTCATTAGAGTTGAATAAAACAGATACTGATACGTCTTTATATCAAGATTTGTTCAACATGTTTCGGGCCAATGCGTGTCTCTTCATCGGGAGCAACGCGCCGCAGCGGCTGCAATAATATTAAATGTGTTGGTGGCAATGTGGATAGTTGTCTGTCGGTGCCAATTGCGCTAAGAGAAAGGAGCATTGGAGTTGGACCGCGGTGTGCGTTTAACCGCAGCCGCGTTGACACGTTGCTTCCGATGGTGGATCAAAAATTGACGCGAAATACCCGCACACATATTCATCGCGTAAGCTTAGCAATAGTTCAGAGACATAACACAAAATGAGCAAGTGCAATTCTTGATTTTTTAATACAAGTATGCTTAATTTTACATTATAATACGTTCTCAATGCTACGAGGAAGTACATACTCTACTAATAAACGCAATTAAGCTAAAGCCGTCAGCAAACAATAAGCGAAGGTTATTGGAATTTATCCGCCTATTGCAGTTCATTAGCCTTAATACTGACGCTACGGAACCATACACACGATTCCGCGCCCTCCAAGTCAAATTGGCATCGTGCTGTCCTTTTCTTAAAACAGGAATACGAGTAAGACAACAATACAAACCGCATGGAGCAATCCGTACAGAATATGCAAGACTAGGTACGAACGCAAGCCACAGGGTGCTCAAAATCACTTGTGGCGTACTTACCACGAGAATTCTCGTCGAATAATTGGAGTCAAGAGACGCTCATACTCAATGAAGGTATATAATTAAGTTAACACCAAAAAGTTTTAGCTCTAACTTAAATTTAATTCAAAATTTAAACAAAGACTTTAAAACTACTTAAAACGGTACAGCGTTAAAAGAAGATCAACTACGTATTTTAAGACACGAAATGTGTTTTAAGAAGTAATTTTTTGATTAAGGATGTCGCTTAATTTATGTAGATCTCAAGAGAAAAGCCTTAACTTAATTTAGTATCCGTTATTCGTAGGATTCTTACTTTAAAACGTTGAAATGAAGACTTGAAATACGTCACACTAATCTTCATTAATTTCGAAGGTTAGGCCTGTTATAGAAGTTCATTCTTACCTTTTTATTAGTTTTATTTTTGCAACTGCAGTTAGTAGTGTAATAATGTGTAAATGTGTAGATAATGAGGAATTCAGGTTTATTGACGCTATTCATTGCACACGAAATCCGACTTAACAAGGTAGTTACTACCCAGACATTATTTTAACCTTCGTTAGTTTTACCTGTAGACGTTAAGCCTATTACGGAGACGTGCCATCCAATTATTATGGTAAGCTTGCCTATCACGGCAGCTGAACGTACAAGTTACAGTTGCCCCACAAAGGACTTGTGACGGGAGTAGCCTTTAGCTGATTTTTTAACGCTCAAAAACTTTGTAGGTATATTCGCTTATTTTTTGTCCAAAAATGAGTTTTTTTTCCTTAACTTTTAACATAGCATGCATAATGCTATTAATGCTGAATCTGAAAAGTTGTATACGGCTAGAATTATGTCTATTAAGAAAATGTCATGGAAAGTAAAGTGTAAATCGAAAAAGAGTGTTAGACAGGACACACCAAATACTACAAACACAAAACCATGAGTAATCCACATTCAGCAGCCACTTTTAAAATATCTTTAAGCTTTGTAGCTAAACATAAGAGTTAAAATAGAGACAGGAACAGGTTGCTAGCTTGTCGCCTAAAACGTAGGTACTTAAACCAACCTCCTTAGTCGCCTCTTACGACATCCACAGTAGAAATAGGAAAGTGTTCATCTAAATACCATATCACACGGGACCGGGGAGTTTGGATGTCTCCCGTCTTTTTATCTCTGTGCCGTTACCCCTTAGCTAAGCAGGGGTTAATAAAATTATTATTTACGCTTGAGATAATTTGATCAGGCTTGTAACACGATACTAGTTGCTGCCATAATGAAACCCTCCAAGGATTGCTCCGTGGATACATTGTTTCGAAATATTAGTATCAATAGTAATTATATTGGAACATATTCGGTGGCATGTATTTTGGTTGTCGTGTTGCGGTATCTCACCTTTACAACCCCCTTTGCGTATGTTGTGTGTTCAAACAATTAGCTTTAGAATTAAATTATGAAAAATGATGTTGTTTAATTAGTCTTCTTATTTTGTCAGAATTACCGCAAAACTTGCCTTTCAGACTATTTTGGTTCTAAAGCTGGTTTCCGTGTTTAGACAGAAGTTGTTAGTGTTGTGTGCTACCTAACGATTGACAATAGTGGGTAATGTGTAAAGTGTGGGTAGTTGTGAGCCGTTGTTAGTTGCGTAGTCGCGCGGAAAGAGCGGTGGCGCGCAGTGCACCCCTAACCACAGCCGCTACGTGTATGATGTGTTGCGAGTTGGTCCGAAACATGTTAAGTTAATCTCAATGTAAAGAGCATTCGTTTAAATTCACCATGAATGAATCTTCCGGTATTTTTCTGTTTAAAATATTTTCCGCTAGTGGGTTCAGCAGGATTTTCAAGTATTATGCAAGATGACTACGACAGCTATTTGTAACTCATATTTTCTTAGATGGTCAAGATTTTTTAACAGAAATAGGTGATATATATTTATATATTAGCAAGTCCTATCAGCCCCACTTGAGCAGTGAACCCACAATTCCTTACTTAAAAATCGCTCGGTAGGAACTACCAGTGAGACCAACGGTGCGAAAAGCAATGTTTTGCTTAGGTACTTCTTTTTCAAATTACATTGAAACAAATCTGTTATCAAAATAATTAGACGGCAACTTCTAAAGAAATAACTCAAGGTAAAAATAGGTTAACAAAAATACGACGAAACATGAAATTTAACGAATGTTTTCAAAAATAGTTAAAGGTCCTTTGAAAGTGGAAATTGAACACAAAAAATTATAAATTTATAGAAAATTATAGCCTACTGCTTGGTAGGCTTAGCAGGCTATTAATTGCTTAAAATTTAACTGTTAAATTTATTTAAAAAAATAAGCACAGGTTCATCATGGTCTATTATTATGTGAAGTCAATTATATTCAAATTAAATGTTGCCGAGATATTGTGTGTCAGTCAATTTTTGGTTCGTTAAACTGTTTTTTGATCCAGGGGATAATTAAATTATTGGAACTATATGAAGAAAAATTGTCTATTTCACAAATTCGTTTGTCTACTCATACTCATATTTCTCATGTTCTGTCGACTAATCGAAGATTAGAAAAAAGACATTTAATTTTAAAGGACATGTTCGCCTTCGTAGATATAAATTGCTCATATTTGACTATTTTATGTGCTTTGTCTGCACAATATACATACATTTATTATACATAGTACATACTTATTAATATTATGCTGAGATGAGACCTGCAAGAATTTCCTCAATAGCTGTAACAATCTAACCTTGAAGCAAACTTGTATTCCAAACTTTACACACCTTTACAGAATCACTCAGAAGATATCATCATGGCAACCAGAGCCATTATACATGGTGCTCGTGAGCATTGCGAGAGATTTCAACCACGAATTCCAGAGGCTATAAGAAGTAATAAGTGTTATAATGAACTTAGGTCGAAACACGATTTTTTTTTTATAATTTTCATACATAATAATTGCTAATGTCGTATAAACGTGCCTTAATAATAGTAAAAAAATCGTGTTTCGACCTAAGTTCATATAACATTTATTACTTCTTATAGCCTCTGGAATTCGTGGTTGAAATCTCTCGCAATGCTCACGAGCACCATGTATGTATAGGTAGTAGCTTGGTCCAAAAACCGCGTTAATAGATTATTTTACTATAACTCATTTTATTCTATATTGTACATTCTAGTGCACCCTCGACTTCATGTTAGTCAAGAAAGCGCACCTATTTAGTATTGAGACAACGAGAGAAGCGGAATGCACTTGTACTGCAGCAAAATGCAGCGCCGTCCGGTTCATTTGGCGCGTCCTTATTCGACGCTTGCTTCGCTGTTGTGAATAGAATCCAAATTACTCGAAAAATTCAACGTAGGAACGTAGACTTTGCGCAGGAATTGTTCTAAAGGCTTTAATCAAGTCGACTTTATCTAATAAGTGTACTATCTGCTTATTCGGCATTCAGGCGTTTCTTTAAGACTTGGAAATAATTACTTCAAATTATTAAACGGAAAAATGGTTCAAGAAGACATCAAATAGCTGTACCTATCTAAATATTTATTGATACGTCAGTATAATTGAAAATTTTAAACAAATTAAAGTTCGTCTTATTTATTTTTGAGGCAGCCAAGTATGCTATGGTTAAATGGTATTGGCGTGTAATATGTATTTGTAATGGTTTGACATAGAATTATGTCTCTCCTGTTATCTAACCACCACTGTAAGCAGTTTCACCTATGTTTACAAACAAAAAAATCACTTTGACTTTTACTTTGGGCGAGAAGAGGTGACATACATACTTTACACACAAAAATACATGCTTGCAAACTTTCGCATTTACAATATTAGTGTGATATTTCACATTATAAATGCGAGATCATTTTTATTGTAATAATAAAACAATTTACCAATATTCTGTTCCGATAAAACACTGATCATTGTCGGCTTCCATTGACTAGAAATACTGCTTACAAACCAACCTCAAAACACACACTTAGCTATAATTTAACGATCCAAAGATCCCGCTGTTCAGATACGTTAACTCCACTTTTCTTTTGTGCACGTGATAGTTTAATCTTTCCCCGACGATGCGCATAAAAGTTCAGCCCATATTATATTAAAAGGACAAGAAAAATCGGGGGTCACAAAAACTTGTCCACCTCCGAGACACTTCGCGATACGATCAAGATGACAAACCCTGTGCAAACGGTTCACCACTCGGTCAAGTTTCATTAGTTTTTCCAACACTTTAGTAACAGGAAGAAGTCAGATTGGGGGCGTGAAAGGAGGCGAAGGGGGAGGGGGTCTAAGGTTACAGCTATGCCGTGTAATCTCAAGTTAGCGAGCAATTTGGTGTTTGCTTTCAGCGCTGCAGCTTTGAGTATTGGATTGTCTTCACATCCCGACGTAAATCCCTGTTATTTTTATCGCTAATGTAGAAATAAGAGATGCAAAATCGCTGCCTCGGCGAATACTTTGTAATCCCTCTGTAGCGAACAACCACAATAAATTCGCTCAGTTTTATACGGCATTCGATATTTATGTTCGCTCAACCGTAACGCTCCTTAACTTGACCTCCCGACTTATTTTACGTTTTCTCGTTTTATTAGCTCGGCTCTGCGGATCTCGGGCTGAGACATTACTTTTGCTATTTGCTAGTTTTGTTTTTATAGTCTCGAGAGACAGGTTTTTAGAAATTAAAATGACATTAAGAAAATGCTCTTTAAAAGATGACGTTGGCGCTGTAGTCAGAATTTATAATTTATTTTCACCACTGCACAATTTCTTATTTAAAGTATTTTTTGCTGAGACTACTAAGTAATTACGGGCACTACTTAGTAATTAAAACTCTAAAACTTGTATTTTCTTCTATTTCTCACTGTTTTTTCTATTAAAACGCCTTGTAGTCATAATTATAATAATAGAGAAGCGCCGTATGATGTCGATGTCAGTACCTATTCATAATTATACATATTAACTACTCAAAACAAAACAGGGCCCATCGCAACTTTGTCAGTGCTAATTTCTCTTAAATAATGTGATCAAACTAAAAAATTTAAACGTTACTCGGTGTTTAAATAATGAGTAATATTCTAATTTAACATCGACTGAACGTAAAAACCTAACTTCCATGCATTTAAATTACAGGGCAAATATCACCGGAAAATAACAAAATCCGGAAGTTTATAAATTTCCTAGGAAATTTTCGTAAATTTACTTACGAATCTTGTTACTTTCCGGTGACATATCGTCACTTAGCTAACAATACCGCGTAAGTCAGTTTTGCTTAGTTTTCAGGAGACACAAAAAACTGCATAAAAAATTTAA